>CM038677.1:648147796-648634366 GCA_021605205.1 Aegilops longissima | reverse complement strand
TTCGGAGTTCCCTCAGGCCTTTATGATCTACGCAGCGTGTCCGATGCTGTGGAATTCTTCCGAGCCAAAGAAGGGAGAAGCTGTTCTGGTTGCAATACGCTGCACAGGGTGGCCGAACTGGCCAAGAAAGATTTAATAATCCGGCTGTGGCCGGCCGAAGCTATACCCAGCAGTTATTTCGGCCTCGTGAAGCGGGTGGTGGAGGCCTGTCCTCGGCTGGACATCATTAAGCGATCAGCCTGCATCGAGGGCGCGCAGATGGCTTTCGCGCCAGTGAAGGTGTGGTGGGCGAAGATGGACGCCCTCAAGCTCAGGACCGAAGGGTCACCCTAAGGCAAGGAGTACCACACACTGGAGCGGTATTTTGGGGATGTGCTGGAGGGGTCTGCATTGTAGCAACACAGTGTTCGCGAGACATCATATTTGAATGAATGTTTTCAAATTGGCCCTGCCCGGTATAATGAGACAATGTTGTTATGTAATATAATTTATGTTTTGAAAATTTTACCTCCTGTGCGGCCGTGTTTGTATTAAATCTGAGGGTTGGCCAGTCATCGGCTTCTTCCCTCACGTAGGTAGTACGGAGGTGTTTGGGATGGAATCTAAACAATCTTGATCCAATTATATGGTCCTTGAAGGAGTTTTTTAGCGCAACGAACCCAGCAATCAGACTATGCGGCGTTAACGCCCTCACTTAGCCATAGGAGTTTGACATGTAAAAATGTTGGCGCAGCCCCTAGTATTGAATCATGGTGCTATAGGCGCCTTCATCAGGAAGTACCGATCCTTCGCATAATGCGGGAGAAATCTCCAATGATTTGTAACCTCCTAATAGCTGACCGGCTCTCGCTGCATCATGACAGTCAGTTTTTGGCTTTCTCTATTGAGGTGCTCATCCGGTTAAACCAGGGCACAATCGCAGTAGTTCTCCTTTTACTACCCTAGTCGATGTAGCGGAACGTAGGGTAATAAGCACAGGAGTCGGGCAACCCAACTATTGACCAAAGACATGATTCAGAGCTAATGCATATAATGCTAAATTCGGGGTGCCGAACTTATCTATAAGAAGTGTTCGGACTTTTTTGCCGCATTATGGGGCGATGGGGAGCCCCTGGCAAATATGAAACATACCAAAGTGTACGGGTGCTAGAAGATAAGTAATTAATGGGAAAAGGAAAATAGAAAGAGAGCAGAGGTGATATCTGGGGCCCTTGAACTTGGGCCATGAACTGTTTCCATTATAAATAGATTAATGCGTCAAAGCGCATTGGTACAAATAGTGTGATAAGCAACCGGCTATTTAACATGCCACAACCAAAGGCGAGCTGCGTGTGGGTCCTAAAAACAGGTAGAGTAATCATTGAATTGTCCTCTAGCGCTTCCCCTGTACGCATGTGCTTCCTGCCATTCTGGCGTACTTATCCTTTGACAGGACCAGTAATCAGGCCGTCCAAGGAGGCTTGTATAAAAGAAACCTGAAAAATAGGAAAAAGGAAATAGTGAAGGTATATGTGAGTCCGGGTCGGTCTAGCCGAACTGTGGATGGCGAGCTAGCTGTGCCTCTGTTGATGCCCATGGAATTTTGAGTGCGTAATTATGTATGCGTGGTACGAATGTCACTACCTCATCGGGACTGGGACGGAGGCCAAATTGCTAATCGAGCTCTTGACGAGCTGAGCTGTCCTATTGCAGTGTAGTCCGGACCCTCTTAATGATGTCCAGGGGTTCGGCAGCCAGATTATGATTCTGCTTGAGAAGGCCACCCTGTACCTCTGCTGCTAGGGCGGCGGTGTGCTCTTCTATACGGAGGGAGTGTTCCGTGTTTCCATTGACTGTTATGACACCGTGTGGACCGTGCATCTTGAGCTTGAGATAAGCATAGTGTGGCACCGCATTGTATCGCCCAAACGCGGTTCGTCCGAGCAGTGTGTGGTAGCCACTGCGGAAGGGGACGATGTCAATGATCAGCTCTTCGCTTCGGAGGTTGTCCGGGGAACCGAAGACAACCTCCAGTGTGGTTGAGCCCATACAACGGGCCTCTACGCCTGGTATGACTCCTTTAAAGGTAGTCTTCGTAGGCTTGATTCGTGAGGGATTAATGCCCATTTTGCGCACTGTATCCTGATAGAGCAGGTTGAGGCTGCTACCAACGTCCATTAGGACTCGTGTCAGGTGAAATCCGTCGAGGATTGGGTCGAGGAGCAGTGTGGCCGAACCGCCATGACGAATACTAGTTGGATGATCCAGATGATCAAAGGTGAACGGGAATGACGACCATGGATTGAATTTTGGGGCGACTGGCTCTACCGCATAGACGTCCCTGAGTGCGCGTTTGCGCTCCCTTTTGGGGATGTGTGTAGCATCTATCATGTTCACCGTTTTGACTTGAGGGGGAAACTTCTTCTGCCCCCCAGTGTTCGGCTGCTGGGGCTCTTCGTCATCGTCCTCACTTTGAGATCCCTTTTCCTTGTTCTCGGTGTTTAACTTGTCGGCCTGTATAAAAACCCAACAATCTCTGTTGGTATGATTGGCTTGTTTGTCTGGGGTGCCATGTATCTGGCACGGACGACCGAGTATGCGGTCCAAGCTGGATGGTCCGTCACTGTTCCTTTTATACGGCTTCTTTCGCTGGCCGGACTTGGAGCCACTAAATCTGGCGTTAACTGTAGTGTCATCGGTGTTATCGCCATTGCTTCGGCATTTGTGTCTGTTGCGCCAGAGCTTGCCGGTGCTGTTTTTGGCCTCGGAGGGGCCTGACTCGTTGGCTGTGTTTTTACTGTGAGCCAGCCAACTATCCTCACCCACGCAAAAGCGGGTCATGAGTGCTGTGAGGGCTGCCATAGACTTCGGTTTTCTTGGCCGAGGTGGCGGGCGAGCCATTCGCCACGGATGCTATGTTTAAAGGCCGCTAGGGCTTCGGCATCCGGACAGTCAACAATCTGGTTCTTTTTGGTTAGGAACCTAGTCCAGAATTTTCTGGCTGACTCACAAGGTGGTTGAACTATGTGACTTAAGTCATCGGCGTCTGGTGGCTGGACATATGTACCTTGGAAGTTGTCAAGGAAGGCTTCTTCTAAGTCCTCCCAGCTGCCGATGGAATTTTCAGGAAGGTTGTTTAACCAGTGCCGAGTTAGCTCTTTTAGCTTTAGTGGGAGATATTTGATGGCGTGGAGGTCGTCTCCACGGGCCATATGGATGTGGAGAATAAAATCCTCGATCCATACCGCGGGATCGGTTGTTCCGTCGTATGATTCAATATTGATGGGTTTGAACCCTTCGGGGAATTCATGATCCATTACTTCATCAGTGAAGCAAAGAGGGTGCACGGTGCCTCTATATCGGGCCATGTCGCGACGTAACTCTGATGGAGTCCGTCTGCGGTTATTGGCCTGCGCATGACTAGGTTTGCCATGTCCGAATAGGTAGCCATCATCACGTGTCGAAGAACGTCCACGCGATCCGTAGATCGATCTGGTGTGTCCTGCTCTACTGTCCAGGTCCTGCCGAAGGTCGTATGTATAATCCCGAGCTGTTTTGTCTCTGTTTTTACGTGGCGGTGGGGCGGGATGCTGTTCGGCCTGAGTTGCCGCTTTATCCCGACCACAGGGTGGTCGGTCCGCCGCACTGTCCCAACCCAGTGGTGGTCGGTCCGCATTGCACGAGGGAGGTATGGGCTCTGGCGCCTCCTCAACGAACTGAGTTAGCAGTCTATGTTTCGGGTAGCTCTTGGCTGGGCACTTCAAGCCGTATTCTTCGGCTGCCAGGACATCAATCCATCTGTCAATGAGTAGGTATTGATCAGCTTGAAGCTGCTGCTGCTTTTTCTTCAGGCTTCTTGCAGTGGATATTAGCTGCCGCTTGAAGCGCTCCTGCTCAAGGGGTGCCTCAGGCATGATGAAATCCTCGTTGCCGAGGCTCTCCTCATCCTCAGAGAGTGGATGATAACTACCATCCTCCGATTCGTTGGGCATGGCCTGTTCATCAGGGCTGGCTTGCTCGCTTTCTTGTTCCTCCTGTTCGGATGTTGCTCCAATAGGGTCTTCATTATTTTAGGCGTCATCCGGAGATTATTTTCTCTAGTGCCGGTGTTGTTGTCCTTTGAGCGACGGGACTTGGAACGGCGCCGAGGTCGCTGGCGCTTGGACTGTGTCTCAGGAGGTTTGTTCTCAACTGGATCTTCTTTGTCATCGTCGTTAGCTTCTTTAGGTGTATCAACCATGTACACATCGTACGAAGAGGTGGCCGTCCAACGTCCAGTGAATCGCGGGTCTTGGCCTTGCTCCTTGTCGGCATCATCCTCCATATTGTCGATGTCTTCAGAGCCATAATCAAGCATGTCGGTTAAGTCCTCGATAGTGGCTATGAAGTGGGTGGCGGGTGGGAAGCAAAATTCTCCGTCATCAGCCCCTAGTTCGAACCGGACATAGTTCAGCTGTGTGTCCTCCGCCAAGGACAGGTTCTTTGATGATTTTAGCACATCGCCCAAGGGCGAGTGTTGGAAGATGTTTGCGGCGCTGTGAAAGTGCGTTATATCGACTAGAGGGGGGTGAATAGGCGATTTTTATGAATTCTTCACTGAGGAATTTGCGGGTGAGGAAATTTCTTAGCGAAGAACTACTTGTAGCGGAATAAGTACTCAAAAGTAAACATAACAGAACACAAGCATGGTCATCATGATGAAACGAAGACAAGTATAGAGTACAGAAAGCGTAAACACATGATAACACAGGATGAAGACAAACAGACTGAAGAAATTAAACTGAGGAAATTGAGAAAGTCTTCAAACAGATATGAACAAGCACACAATTACTGTAATGAGGAAATGGGAGAGTTGAGGAAATAGAACCAGTAAGCTTGCTGAAGATAATGATTTGGTAGACCAGTTCCAACTGATGTCTTAGTTGTACGTCTGGTTGGAGCGGCTAGGTATTTAAACCTGAGGACACACAGTCCCAGACACATAGTCCTCACCGTAATATCCTTGAGCTAAGGTGACACAGACCTCGCCCAATCACTCGTGGTAAGACTTCAGGTGACTTGCGAACCTTCACAAACTCGGTCACTCGGCGATCCACAATTCCTCTTGGATGCTCTGGACCATGACGCCTAACCGTCTGGAAGAAGCACAGTCTTCAAAGGTAACAAGCGTCGGATCTACGCAAGGTCAATCTCTTCAGTGAAGCTCAATCACTTTGGGTTTGTAGGTGTTTGGGTTTGGGTTTTCCTCACTCGATGATTTTCGCCAAAGTCCTCGAGAGGATGGGATGCTCTCAAATGACAGTGTCGGCTTTCTCTGAGCAGCCAACCAGCTAGTGGTTGTAGGGGGCGGCTAATTATAGCCTAGGGAGCAGCCCGACATGATAAAACATAAATGCCCTTCAATGATATGACCGTTAGGTGGGTAGATATTTTGGGACAGCTGGCGCGTAACACAACAACGGTCGGATATTTGAGGCTCAAATTCCTCAGGGCTATCATATTCCTCGCTGTGTAGGCAATCCGCACTGGCGAATTCCTAACTCCTCAATCAGAACAAATTCCTCAGAGATCATAAGAACTTCGTCTCTATCACTGAAGAATATGACTGAACTGTATGAGATTTCCAATGGCTTCACTCGAAGGGATTGGTAGGTGTAGGATTTTGAGTTGAGCATCACATGGAAATTTTTCCTTAGTATCCCCTCGACCCCCTTTAATAGTACTGTGTTTCCTATGACTCAAGAAAGAGAAAATGAAACTACGAAAACAAAAGTATTCACGCTTCATGTTCCTCGAATGAATACCAAGTCTTCAAAGTCACACCAATTTCTTCACTTTCAAATTCTTCAGAAATTCAAAGTCTTCAGTTGAAGAACTTCATTTTTAGGGGCGACTTTCTCTATAAATATCAAACTCCTCATAGACTTATAGACCTGTGTACACTCATAAACACATTAGTTCCTTAACCTATAAGTCTTCAATACACCAAAATCACTAAGGGGCACTAGATGCACTTACAATCTCCCCCATTTTGGTGATTGATGACAATATAGGTTAAGTTTTCAACGGGGATAAACATATGAAGTGTAAGTACTGATATTGAGGTATTTGATTGCAAGATATAGAAGAACTCCCTCTGAGGATGTGCATAGTGAGGATTTTGCTTTTGAAGCAATGCACACTTGAAGAGTAGAATCATGGAGATCTCCCCCTATATCTTGTAATTCATACACGCATTTGACATATAATATGAAGAATTTGAAATGCATGATGAAATATGGTGACTGATGTAATTCAGCATGTGTGCATTAACATTAATGAGGAATAAGCATGCAGAAAAAAAACACAGCAAAAGTATCAGGCCACCATAAAGTTTAAGTTTACAACTCAATCCAGCAAAGTCATCAGAAGAACGAGAGTTGTAACTTAGCAAAAAAACGCCCACATAGGATAGAGATAGATCCGCTTGAAGACTAACTCAAGTTTCGCCTCCTTTGTCATCGAATGACCAAAAGGGTTGAAAATGAGGACTAACGCCCCTGAAGAATATCATGCTGATGGAGGAGCGCCAGCGCAGTTTGGGTCTTTTGTCGTAGTAGGGCCTGCCGCAGTGTCGTCCAAGTCTTCATGCTCGTCGGTTTTGCGCGATGAAGAATATCAGCTGGCCACCAAGGAAGGAACCTTGACCTTCTTGTATTTCTTCGGTGGAGGTGCAAACCAGTCAAAGTCCTCCTTGAGACCCATTTGCTTCAGATCTTCTTCACCATATAGATGTGACAGAATATCCCAGGTGTGACCGAAGACTTCATGGAGGTAGTAATGGTTTTTCTTCACTGCATTATGTGTAGCAGTCATGTTGTAAAGAATAAAACCAACTTGATGCTTAACCCATTTGTGGTTTTGATCCACCTTCTGGTGAAGACTAAGAAGAAGCTCACGGTCAGTCATCGCCCTTGGAGCTGTGGCTTGAGGATTTGGCTTGGATGCATTAGCAGCAGAATCATGAGTGGCAGAGTCATCATTGGTGGAATAAGATGCGGCTTTGCGAAACTGACCATCCAATGTACGAATGCCTTCATCAATGGCAGTTGGTGCCTTGCCCTTTTCACCAACTGAGGAATATGTCCGCTTGAGGACTTTGATTGGGGGCAAGTAGCTGAGGTGATTTTAAAAATCATCCTTGTAGTTGAGTGAAGACCTTGTTCTGAGGAATCTCATAATCCAAGGAGCATAATGCTTCAACTCAAACGGAGAGAGTGCAACATTTGCCAGAGTCCTCATGAAGAAATCATGAGAATTGACAGGAATGCCATATACGATGGTGAATAGCAGATTCTTCATGATGCCAACAATTTCCTCATCAGACAAGTCGTGGCGTTTGATTAGACTCATAGTCTTAGTTAGAATGCGATAGACAGTTCTTGGCACATAGAGAAATTCCTTCACAAAGAATTTGGTCCTTGGGGCTTGACCGGGCTTCAGAGGGTTCATAAGAACATGCATATAGTGAGGAGTGAGCTCAGGCTCTTGGTATAGGCAACGAGCTCCTTCAAGGGGAGGACTGATTGGCAGGGCATGAAGTAATTCAGAGGCTAGTGCTTTGAAATGAGTGTTTTCGGTCATCCAGTCCAGAACCCAGGTATTCCCTTCGTCAGCATCTCCTGTGATGTGCAGTGTTGCGAAGAATTGAAGAATAAGTTCTTCATTCCAATCAACAATGTCAGAGCAAAAGTTGAGGAGGCCTGCGTCACGCAGCACATTGAGGACAGGTGAGAAGCAAGGCAGTGATTCCATGTCCACGTGAGGAATATGCTCGTGGTCGAAGACTTTATCCTTATTGAAGAGCAGTGAAGAATAGAAATTGGCCTGGCTGGCAGTCCAGAAGCGCTTCCTTCTAAGACGAGCAAAGTGATAGGGATTATAGTCAGTGAAGAACACGTGCTCGCCGAAGAAGTCATCAGCCTTGAATTTTTGCTTCTTTTAGAATGGATCCTTTGGCTTGGGCTGAGGAGTATCAGTCAATTGCATCACGACCTCAGGAATCGCAATCTTAGGTTCCACAGGCTGAGGAATTCCAGCTTCCTCTTCAGAGGCAGCCTGGTTCTTCAATTCTTCAATTACATTTTCTTCAGCACTAGTGGCTGGAATCTCTTCATGTACAGAAGGAGTGGCATGAGGTTCTTCAGATCCCATTTGAACTTTAGTGTTGACAAGGGACTGAGGAATTTGTTGCAGTGGCGTGAACAGAGGAGAGTTGGGGTGCTGACTTTCCCAACAGTCATCATTCAGCACTGGTGTTGTACACCCAATGTCCACATCTTCATCTTCTTCTTTTTCTTCAGTGTCGGCCTCTTCAGCAGTGAACTAAGGCATGGGCGATGAGACTTGTGGGGTTGAAGGGGTTGCATCCGCTTCAATTTCTTCATCCAACTGCTCTGACGAAGCAGCAGAAGAAATGTCATCATCTGATTCACTTGGAATCACATATTCTTCATCAAAAGGAATAAGGTCCTTTGATGGCATGGATGAGACTGGAATAGCATCAATTGGATTTTCATATGAGCTAGTCAATGGCTTCAACTTCTTCAGAGCTGAAGAATCTGATGAAGTTGATGCTTTCCTTTTCTTCATAGCTGCTCACTCTATAGCCTTGGTCTTCTTCACATCTAATGCAGATGGGAGGATCGGGGTTGGGGTAGGCGTAGGAGGAGCAGAGGAATTTGGTTGAATTTCTTCAGGCATAACTGATGCAGTTGCCCTGACTTCTTCATTTTCTTCAGGCGCACTACTAGTGGATTGTAACGCCCCGGATTCGATGCGCCAGGTGTCTGCTAGTTATTCGCCGTCGTTGCCATGTCATGTGCTTGCGTGTTGCATTTTGCCATGTCATCATCTGCATTTCATATCATGTCATCATGTGCATTTCATTTTGCATACGTGTTCGTCTCATGCATCCGAGCATTTTCCCGTTGTCCGCTTTTGCAATCCGCACTCCTATGTCTCCGGCGCCCCTTTTACCTCTTTTCATGTGCGGGTGTTAAATGGTCTCGAATGGACCGAGGTTTGTCAAGCGGCCTTGGTATAGCACCGTAGACCGCTGTCAAGTTTCGGATCATTTGGAGGTCGTTTGGTACTCCAACAGTTAACGGGTAACCGCAAAGCCCTCTTTGAGTTGCAGCCCAACACCCTTTCAAAGTGGCCTAAAACCCATCTAACTCCCTCCATGCTCTCGGTCGTTCGATCACGATCGTGGGCGAAACCGCACCTCATTTGGACTCTCCTAGCTCCTCTACCTATATAAACACCTCCTCCGAAAATCGCAGTCCAATCCCCTCAAACCCTAAAATCTACCTCGCCGCCTCGGACATGTCCGCGCCCACGGACGTCTGCTCGCCGCCCCACTGAATCAAGGCACCACGTGGCCTCCCAGCGCCGACCCGCCGCCAGCCCGGCGAGCCCATCATGCCCCCTGCCTGTCTGCTGCCGCTGGCTGCCTGAAGGCCAGCGCCTGCCTCAAGGCCTCCGGGCAGGCCTCGCTCGTGCAGGCCGCCGATCACGCTGGCTCAAGGCCCGCCCCGCCGCCGCCGCAGATCGCCGCCTCGCCCGAGGCGCGCCGCCGCCGCCTCGCCTGCCCTCCTCCTCCACTGCGTCCGTCAGCCAGCTGATCGGGAGGAGCCCGATCCGGCCTTGGTTCGCGCGCCCGGATCCCGCCGGTTGACTTTTTCCCCCTCCAAATTTCGTCTAAGTCCTATTTCTGTTAATATTTTGTTGATTTTTCATCATGCCATAACTCTACATCTATAGCTCCGTTTCGTGTGTGTAATATGTCAAAATATTCGCCTCGATGAGTAGATCATTTCATCTCATTGCATCATTTTCATTTGAGCTCATCTTGATGCCCTAAATGCTGTTGGAAGAGTGCTATGTGATGTTAGTTTCAGATTCTTATCTGAACATGCACTTTTGTCATTTTTGCCATGATTGATGTGTGCACCCTATAAACTTGAGTCCTACATGTGTAGATCATTTCATCTCATTGCATCATTTTCATTTGAGCTCATCTTGATGCCCTAAATGCTGTTGGAAGAGTGCTATGTGATGTTAGTTTCAGATTCTTATCTGAACATGCACTTTTGTCATTTTTGCCATGATTGATGTGTGCACCCTATAAACTTGAGTCCTACATGTGTTTTGTAATATGCCATGCCATCTTTCCAAGGGTGTATGCCATGTATTTTTGTGATCTATGTGGTGACTAGCACAAGCATGCAAACTAGGCTTCATGATGTTGCTGATTTCAGCCCTGTTCTGCTGTTATTTTCATGCCATGTTAACTTGATACTACCGAGAGTTCCATGCTTATTTTGAGATACTTCACTAAGGATGTTTTGTTCTACATGTCTTGCTCTATCCATCCATGCCCTTGTTTGCAATTATGGAGTGTCATAGCTAAAGTCAATCGAGCTCTACTTTTGCTATAAAATGTTTCCTGGCAGGTTGTTTACATGTTATTCAATTTTGCCAAGGTTGTCGTAGTTGTTCCTTGTATGCTATGTTGTTGTTATTGCCATGTATAGCTTCTATGCCATGTCTTCTTACTGTTGGGAGCCTTGCCATGCCATGTATTGCTCTGTGGTGAGTGGTTCAAGCTCACCAACATGCCTACTTATTGTTGTTCCTGCCATGTTTAAATCTGCAATATAACTTGCCATGTTTACATGGCTGCCATCATATTTTCTGATCCTTTTTGGCTCATGGTCACTAAAGGACATTTGATCTATGCATCTAGTAAATTCATGCCATGCCCTTGTTTGTCATGTTAAGTTCCTGTAACATGTTGTTTGACAGCTCTAAACATTGCAACCTGATATTATTTCTGCAAAGCCTGAAACTGTTATTATTTGCAATCTTGCCATGTGTTTTTGAGCATGTTCTAGTTGTTTCTGGAGATAACTCGGTGCTCATGTTTTGTAATGCTTTACCTGTACATCATTTCCATGCCTTTTGTTTTCTTGTTGGGATGCTGTAGCATATTGTTTTGATGCTTGCAATATGCCTAGTTGCTGTTTTGGACAGATTGTTGTCATGACTTGTATAGGGTGTATGTGTTGAACCGCTGTTCTGCTTTTGAGTGTGCTCTATATGAAACTTGCTTGATTTTGCATGTAGCTTCATATTATCATGTTGAATCCATGTTTTGAGGTGTTTGCTTGATGTTTGTATGCATTTTGCATCAATGCCATGCTTATCTTGTTTTACTCATATCTTCTAGGCCGTAGCTCCGAATCTAATGAACTTTATATGTAACTTGACTAGAATTTCGTGTAGATCGTCGTGGTGCATCTTAACTTGCTGTTTAACAACTTGAACATAAGGTTTATTCAGATCTGGACCAATTTAGAAATTTGCATATGAGGACTTACCGGAATTGTTATATGTTGTTTCCGGCCTCATTTAAACTTGCTTTGATGTGTTGGTCTTGTATGCATCATCTTTTCCCATGAGTAGCCTCATCTAGCGTTGTCATGCATCATGCTTGGTTGTGCATCATGTCTTGTTCATGTGTGGTGCGTTTACCATGTTGTGTGCTTCTTCTTGTTAGTTCCTGTTTCGTTGCGATCGTGAGGATTCGTTCGTCTACGCTTGGTTCGTCTTCATGGCTTCATCTTCTTCATGGACTCATTCTTTTTCCTAGCGGGATTTCAGGCAAGATGACCGTCACCTTGGATCTCATTACTATCATTGCTATGTTAGTTGCTTCGTTCTATCGCTATGCTGCGCTACCTATTACCTGTTTATCAAGCCATCCCAAATTGCCATGTCAGCCTCTAACCTTTGACACCATTCCTAGCAAACCGTTGTTTGGCTATGTTACCGCTTTGCTCAGCCCCTCTTATAGCGTTGCTAGTTGCAGGTGAAGATGAAGTTTGTTCCTTGTTGGAACATGGAGGTGGTGTTCCTTGTTGGAACATGTTTACTTGTTGGGATATCACAATATACCTTATTTAATTAATGCATCTATATACTTGGTAAACGGTGGAAGGCTCGGCCTTATGCCTGGTGTTTTGTTCCACTCTTGCCGCCTCTAGTTTCCGTCATATCGGTATTATGTTCCCGGATTTTGCGTCCCTAACGCTGTCGGGTGATTTATGGGACCCCTTGACAGTTCGCTTTGAATAAGACTTTTCCAAAGAAGGCCCAACATTGATTTTACCATTTGCCTCACCTATGCCCTTTTTCCCTTGGGTTTCGGAGCCCGAGGGTCATCTTTATTTTAGCCCCCGACCAGTGCTCCTTCGAGTGTTGGTCCGAACTAGAAACCCTGTGGTAGCGCCTCAAGGCAACTTGAGGTCTGGTTTTAGTTGTACGGACTGCTCATCCGGTGTGCCTCGAGAACGAGGTACGTGCGACTCCTATCGGGATTTGTCGGCACATCCGGAGGCTTTGCTGGTCTTGTTTTATTGCTGTCGAAATGTCTTGTAGCCGGATTCCGAGACTGATCGGTCTTCCCGGGAGAAGGAATATCCTTCGTTGATCGCGAGAGCTTATCATGGGCTAAGTTAGGACACCCCCGAGGGTATAAACTTTCGAGAGCCGTGCTCATGTTATGTGGCAGATGGGAATTTGTTAATATCCGATTGTAGTAAACTTGAAGCAAACTTTTATAAAATACACCAACCGTAAAGCGTGAATCGTGAGTGTCTCTTTTCGGGTTGATCGAGAGGAGAACACGGTTTCGGGTTATGTCGACGAAGTAGGAGTTCAGGATCACTTCTTGATCATTACTAGTTGACGACCGTTCCTTTGTTTCTCTTCTCGCCTCATTTATGTATGTTAGCCACCATATCATGCTTAGTCGCTGCTGCAACCTCACCACTTTACCCCTTCCTTTCCCTTAAGCTTTGCTAGTCTTGATACCCATGGTAATGGGATTGCTGAGTCCTCGTGGCTCACAGCTTTACTACACCACCAGTTGCAGGTACAGGTTTATGATGATCATGACGCGAGCGCGATGTTTGCTTGTGTTGGAGTCCTTCTTCCGCTTCTTCTTCGATCAGGGATAGGTTCCAGTCGGCAGCCCTGGGCTAGCGTGGTGGATGTCGTTTGAGTTTTGTTATGTTTCATCCGTAGTCGGATGTTGATCTCTTGAATATGATGTTGTTGTATTCATGTGGCATTTTATGCCTTATGTATGTATCCCATCTATTATGTAATGTTGATGTAATGATATCCACCTTGTAAAGCGTTTCAATATGCGGGTCTATCCTTGGTGGGACCGTCGAGTTCCTTTTGGATAGGGTCGATATTGGGCGTGACAAGTTGGTATCGAGCCTCGATCGACCCTAGGAGCCCCTTCATTGATCGTGTAGTTTGGCCGTTGTTGAGTCTAGAAGAAAACTGTTTTCAGAGTCTAGTTATATCGGAGAGTAGGAATTCTTTTTACACCTCTGCCTCTTCGTCGCTCTGGTCAGGAATCTTGACGTAGGTGTTTTGAATCACTCCTCTTCCCCTTCAAATTTTTCTTTAGGATCACGCAGTTGGTTTTTTCCGGTAGTTGTTCCTCAGCTCTTTTCATCTGGTGCATTTCTCGTCAAGTTGACTCGAGCCTCTTCATCTTTGAGTTCAATCCTCAGTTCTTCTTCCGACGTCGTTGTTTTTCCTTGTCCGAAGTTGTCTTTGTTTTTTTCCCCGCCCGGCCTCCCTTCTTCTTTTCCGAACCGGAGTCCGTAATCGAGTATCCATCCTACTCGTGTGAAGTTTTTCTCTCTCTCCTCAATGATTTCAACCAGTGTTTCCTCTTGAAGTTATTCATCGTTTCCCCTCCCGAGTTGCCTTTGTTTTTCCCACCCACCCACCCTTTTTCTTCCTGGAGTTTGAGTCTGTTTTGACCATCAATTTCATTTGTGTGGAGCCTCTTCAGTGTTCCCTCAATCATTTCAACCGGTGGTTTCTCGTCTAGTTCGTCATTCATCATCTCTTTTTCTTCTCTGGTGGATTCAATTCTAGTTTTTCGTTGTCGATCGATTCTTTCCTCAGCTCAAATATTTCCCTTTGCTCGCTCGCCTCTTGCCGCTTTATCCTTCCGAGTGTTCAAGACATCTCAGGAGATTCGTCTGTGTTCCAATTAATTCGAGGTTGTCACCTCATTCAAATATTTCAATTGTTCCGGTGCATCATCTATCTGTTCAACATCCCTTGCCAACGGCGTTTTCCTTTAGTGGGCCCTAACCCACAGGTCTTTCCCAGGATCTTACCTGACTCTTCTAATTCCCCGGAGTTATTCCCAAATTCTTTTCAAGTGTGACGTAAGAATGGATTCCATCAGTCACATGCCTTGTCAAGATCGATTTCAAATCATTTTCATTGTTGACTCAACCTCTTTTCTTTTCATTCTTCCGGAGTACCTCAACAATTTTGGTGGTGTTTCTCGTCATCATTTGAAGACCGAAGTCGAGTTTCTCTTAAATATTGTCCGTTCTCCCGGAGGTTCATGGTGCCAGCTCGATGTTATCCTATCTAATTGTTTCCAGTCGCGCAATTCTTTTCATCCACCCAGAGTATTTCAGGAGTTACTTTCCGTCTCAATCATCCGGAGGCCATCGTTCCAGAAGAATTCTTCTTCCTCGCATTCCAGTTATCATTCTCTAAGTATCCCGGTGCCGTGCTCAAGTGCTCTTTAATCAGTTCGAGTTCTTCCCGTTCTTTTGCATCTAAATCCCCTCGAGCATATTGGTTCTTCTAATTCTCCCCGGTGATTCATTCTCTTTCATCAGTCATTTCGAATTCTTACGGTGGTTCGTTCAAGATTCTTTTTCCTTGTTTATCATATTAATCCATTCGTTCTTTTCAATCCTACCGGTGGTTCATGAAGACCTTCCCAAATTTGGCGGTATATATTCCCTTAATTTTTTCCCAATGAGAATAAGTAATATGCAAAATCCATTGTTTGTCATCAATTTAATTTGATGAAGGATAAGCATATAATAAATCTTATTCTTATTTCATCCAAGTGATTAATCCCTTCCTTCAGAGTTTGTTCTTGAGGAATAAATTCAACTTCCAAGTGTTTTCATCTTTTCTTTTCCGGAGTTCAAATTTCCTTGGTCTTTTCGTCGGAACCTCCGTCTAAATCATCGCAAAGCTTTAACCTTATTCTTTCATCCTTCAATTTTATCTCGTCATTCTTTGGTTTACCGGAGTTCTTCATGGTGGTTCTTCAGGATTTAATTCATTCCTCAAGAGTTCATCAAGATTTTGTTGGTGGAGTTCAAGTGTCTTTTCTTCTCGCATCTCGAAGTGCAATTAATTCTGCGTATTCTTTTGAAGTGGAGTTTTGCATTTCTTCGTTCCTCTCAGCTATTCAATCTTTTCCGCTTGTGGTCGGTTATCACCTTATAATTTTGAGATGTTTTCCATAAGTCCACAACAATCTTATTCTTTCGTGGTTGAATTTTCTCAACAACTCCATTCAATCTTTTCTTCTAAGGTTGCTTTCTATTTCATTCGTGGCACAAGTTGTCATATTCTTATCCGTTCTTTTCATTCAACTTTTTCAATTCTTTCCGGAGGTTTTGTGTCATGTCTTCATCAAGTATCATTCCATCCTCTGAAGCTCGTGTTCTATTCCTTCCATTTTCAGCCGGAGTGCTGCCTAAATCCTTTCAGTCTTATCCGTTTCTTTTCTCATTCTAACCACTCCGGTTAGAACGAGTGGTTTCTTAGTCTATCTGATTCCGTGAGCTTTTGATTCTCGTCATTCTCGTCGTTCCTATCTTCTTCTCAAGTGCTCTCGATTCCTTGTTTCTTCTTGGAGTTCTTGTTTCACCTCATCCTTTTTCCCTTCCGTCTCGGTCCTAAGATCTCGGGACGAGATCTCTTGTTAGTGGAGGAGTGTTGTAACGCCCCGGATTCGATGCGCCAGGTGTCTGCTAGTTATTCGCCGTAGTTGCCATGTCATGTGCTTGCGTGTTGCATTTTGCCATGTCATCATCTGCATGTCATATCATGTCATCATGTGCATTTCATTTTGCATACGTGTTCGCCTCATGCATCCGAGCATTTTCCCGTTGTCCGCTTTTGCAATCCGCACTCCTATGTCTCCGGCGCGCCTTTTACCTCTTTTCATGTGCGGGTGTTAAACGGTCTCGAATGGACCGAGGTTTGTCAAGCTGCCTTGGTATAGCACCGTAGACCGCTGTCAAGTTTCGGATCATTTGGAGGTCGTTTGGTACTCCAACGGTTAACCGGTAACCGCAAAGCCCTCTTTGAGTTGCAGCCCAACACCCCTTTCAAAGTGGCCCAAAACCCATCTAACTCCCCTCCATGCACTCGGTCGTTCGATCACGATCGTGTGGGCGAAAACCGCACCTCATTTGGACTCTCCTAGCTCCCTCTACCTATATAAACACCTCCCTCCAAAATCGCAGTCCAATCCCCCAAACCCTAAAATCTCCCGCCGCCGGACATGTCCGCGCCTGCCGGACGTCCCTGCGCCGCCGCCCGAACCAACCGCGCGCGTATTCGCCCGTGGCCTCCCAGCGCCGACCCGCCGCCAGCCTAGCGAGCCCATCGCGGGCCCGCCTGCCCGCCCGGCCGCTTGGCCGCCTTGCCCGAAGCGCCAGCGCCTGGCCACAAGGCCCCCGGCCGAGCCCCGCCAGTGCGCCGCCGCCCGCCTCCGCCCGCGCCACTCGCTGCCGATCGGCCGCGCCGGCCTCGCGCCCGGCCTCGCCGGGCCAGATCGCGCCGCCGCCCGAGGCGCGCTCGGCGGCCGCCTCGCCTGCCCTCCTCCTCCACCGCGTCCTTCGTCGCAGCGGATCGGGAGGAGCCCGATCCGGCCTCGGTTCGCGCGCCCGGATCCCGCCGGTTGACTTTTTCCCCCTCCAAATTTCGTCTAAGTCCTATTTCTGTTAATATTTTGTTGCTTTATCATCATGCCATAACTCTGCATCTATAGCTCCGTTTCGTGCGTGTAATATGTCAAAATGTTCGCCTCGATGAGTAGATCATTTCATATCATTTCATCATTTTCATTTGAGCTCATCTTGATGCCCTAAATGCTGTTTGAAGAGTGCTATGTGATGTTAGTTTCAGATTCTTATCTGAACAAGCACTTTTGTCATTTTTGCCATGATTGATGTGTGCACCCTATGAACTTGAGTCCTACATGTGTTTTGTAATATGCCATGCCATCTTTCCAGGGGTGTATGCCATGTATTTTTGTGATCTATGTGGTGACTAGCACAAGCATGCAAACTAGGCTTCATGATGTCGCTGATTTCAGCCCTTTTCTGCTGTTATTTTCTTGCCATGTTAACTTGATGCTACCGAGAGTTCCATGCTTATTTTGAGATACTTCAGTAAGGATGTTTTGTTCTACATGTCTTGCTCTATCCATCCATGCCCTTGTTTGAAATTATGGAGTGCCATAGCTTGAGTCAATCGAGCTCTACTTTTGCTATAAAATGTTTCCTGGCAGGTTGTTTACATGTTATTCAATTTTGCCAAGCTTGTCGTAGTTGTTCCTTGCATGCTATGTTGTTGTTCTTGCCATGTATAGCTTTTATGCCATGTCTTCTTACTTTTGGGTGCCTTGACATGCCATGTATTGCTCTGTGGTGAGTGGTTCAAGCTCACCAACATGCCTACTTATTGTTGTTCCTGCCATGTTTAAACCTGCAATATAACTTGCCATGTTTACATGGGTGCCATCATATTTTCTGATCCTTTTTGGCTCATGGTCACTGAAGGACATTTGATCTATGCATCTAGTAGATTCATGCCATGCCTTTGTTTGTCATGTTAAGTTCCTGTAACATGTTGTTTGACAGCTCTAAACATTGCAACCTGATGTTATTTCTGCAAAGCCTGAAACTGTTATTATATGCAATCTTGCCATGTGTTTTTGAGCATGTTCTAGTTGTTTCTGGAGATAACTCAGTGTTCATGTTTTGTAATGCTTTACCTTTACATCATGTACATGCCTTTTGTTTTCTTGTTGGGATGCTGTAGCATATTGTTTTGATGCTTGCAATATGCCTAGTTGCTGTTTTGGACAGATTGTTGTCATGACTGGTATAGGGTGTATGTGTTGAACCATTGCTCCGTTTTGAGTGTGCTCTATATGAAACTTGCTTGATATTGCATGTAGCTTCATATAATCATGTTGCATCCATGTTTTGAGGTGTTTTCTTGATATTTGTATGCATTTTGCATCAATGCCATGCTTATCTTGTTTTGCTCATATCTTCTAGGCCGAGTCTCGAATCTAATGAACTTTATATGTAACTTGACTAGAATTTCGTAGATCATCGTGGTGCATCTTAACTTGCTGTTTAACAACTTGAACATAAGGTTTATTCAGATCTGGACCAATTTCGAAATTTGCATATGAGGACTTACGGAATTGTTATATGTTGTTTCGGCCTCATTTAAACTTGCTTTGATGTGTTGGTCTTGTATGCATCATCTTTTGCCATGAGTAGCCTCATCTAGCGTTGTCATGCATCATGCTTGGTTGTGCATCATGTCTTGTTCATGTGTGGTGTGTTTACCATGTTGTGTGCTTCTTCTTGTTAGTTCCTGTTTTGCTATGATCGTGAGGATTCGCTCGCTCACGCTTGGTTCGTCTTCATGGCTTCATCTTCTTCATGGACTCATTCTTCTTCCTAGCGGGATTTCAGGCAAGATGACCATCACCTTGGATCTCATTACTATCATTGCTATGCTAGTTGCTTCGTTCTATCGCTATGCTGCGCTACCTATTACCTGTTTATCAAGCCATCCCAAATTGCCATGTCACCCTCTAACCTTTGAAACCATTCCTAGCAAACCGTTGTTTGGATATGTTACCGCTTTGCTCAGCCCCTCTTATAGCGTTGCTAGTTGCAGGTGAAGATGAAGTTTGTTCCTTGTTGGAACATGGAGGTGTTGTTCCTTGTTGGAACATGTTTACTTGTTGGGATATCACAATATACCTTATTTAATTAATGCATCTATATACTTGGTAAAGGATGGAAGGCTCGGCCTTATGCCTGGTGTTTTGTTCCACTCTTGCCGCCCTAGTTTCCGTCATATCGGTATTATGTTCCCGGATTTTGCGTCCCTAACGCGGTCGGGTGATTTATGGGACCCCTTGACAGTTCGCTTTGAATAAGACTTTTCCAAAGAAGGCCCAACATTGGTTTTACCATTTGCCTCACCTATGCCCTTTTTCCCTTGGGTTTCGGAGCCCGAGGGTCATCTTTATTTTAGCCCCCCGACCAGTGCTCCTTCGAGTGCTGGCCCAACTAGAGCCCTGCAGCGCCCCTCAAGGCAACTTGAGGTCTGGTTTTAGTTGTGCGGACTGCTCATCCGGTGTGCCTCGAGAACGAGGTACGTGCGACTCCTATCGGGATTTGTCGGCACATCCGGAGGCTTTGCTGGTCTTGTTTTATTGCTGTCGAAATGTCTTGTAGCCGGATTCCGAGACTGATCGGGTCTTCCGGGAGAAGGAATATCCTTCGTTGATCACGAGAGCTTATCATGGGCTGTTGGGACACCCCGCAGGTATAAACTTTCGAGAGCCGTGCCCGCGGTTATGTGGCGATGGGAATTTGTTAATATCCGATTGTAGTAAACTTGAAGCAAACTTTTCTAAAATACACCAACCGTGTGCGTAACCGTGAGTGTCTCTTTTCGGGGTTGATCAAGAGGAGAACACGGTTTCGGGTTATGTCCGACGAAGTAGGAGTTCAGGATCACTTCTTGATCATTACTAGTTGACGACCGTTCCTTTGTTTCTCTTCTCGCTCTCATTTGCGTATGTTAGCCACCATATCATGCTTAGTCACTGCTGCAACCTCACCACTTTACCCCTTCCTTTCCCTTAAGCTTTGCTAGTCTTGATACCCATGGTAATGGGATTGCTGAGTCCTCGTGGCTCACAGTTTACTACACCACCAGTTGCAGGTACAGGTTTGCGATGATCATGACGCGAGCGCGATGTTTGCTTGTGTTGGAGTCCTTCTTCTGCTTCTTCTTCGATCAGGGGATAGGTTCCAGGTCGGCAGCCTGGGCTAGCAGGGTGGATGTCGTTTGAGTTTCTGTTTATGTTTCATCCGTAGTCGGATGTTGATCTCTTGAATATGATGTTGTTGTATTCATGTGGCATTTTATGCCTTATGTATGTATCCCATCTATTATGTAATGTTGATGTAATGATATCCACCTTGCAAAAGCGTTTCAATATGCGGGTCTATCCTTGGTGGGACCGTCGAGTTCCTTTTGGATAGGGTCGCATATTGGGCGTGACAAGTTGGTATCAGAGCCTCGACTGACCCTAGGAGCCCCCTTCATTGATCGTGTAGTTTGGCCGTTGTTGAGTCTAGAATTTCCACATCTCTTCTTGAATAAAGGCAGTCAGCATATGACTTTTGGCCAGGAGTCAGCTTGAAATCAGGCATAGGAGTGTTGGGGTCCTTGTGCCAGAGATCAATGTAGTCAAGGATCAACTTTGGATCCAAAAGTAGAGGCACATTTGTGCCCTTGGCTCTAGCGGCCCTGAGCTGCCTGTCTCTGATGATTTCGGCAAGTTCCTCATCATCAGCTTCGTCTTCATCAGACGGCACTTGGAAGGCGGCCTGCTTCTTGTGAGGACTTGAGCGAGAGCCACGTCCAGCAGTGGCCTTTGTCTTCAGCAGAGAGGGGCCAGTTGAAGAATTTGGTGCGGCTGAGGAACTAGCAGAAGCTCCTGAGGCAATAGAGATGCCTGTAGTCCTTTGGCATATGGCGAGATGCACAAGAGCTGAGGATTTGGACAGAGCAGCTGAGGACTTTGGCGAAGGAGCTGAGGACTTTGGAGGAGCGGGAGCAGCATGAGGAGTTGGCCGTGAGGGCTTTGAAGATTCTGGCCGTGAGGGCATTGCTGAGGAACTTGGCCATGAGGGCATTGAAGATGAAGCACTTGGCTTGTGAGCAGGCTTCTTTGACATGGCCTTCTTTGGCTTGATAGCAGAGGCCTCAGCAGTGGCAGCAGCAGTAGCAGAGTCTTCGTTAAATTTCCTCACTGCTTCTCGTGCTTGTCTGGCCAATTTGGCATGGCGCTTGGCCAATTCATCAGGATAATCCTCACCATGATTGAGGCTGGTGGGATCTGCTTCTTGGCCAGGTGTCAACGGAGGTCTTGGGCATGGAGGATTTAGAGCAAATTTCTTCATATACTTGGGAGTAACATACCTGTACTCCCTCCATTCTCATGCCCATCTCCTCTCTATCCTTTGGATGCGCACCTTGCGCTGATTTTTGTCCTCCTTGCCAAACTTGGCCTCATCAGGAGTGCACTAATCCTTGCATATGCCATCAGGGATCTCAAAAGCAGTATTGACCTCAGGCCTTTTTCCTCCTTTCTGTGGCTTCTTACCATCAGCCATTTTCTTCAGCTGAGGAATTTGAACAATAGAATTCTCTGAAGAGGTGTGCAACTTTTCTTCGAGGAACGCTGCAAATGAGTTAAGTTGATGAGAACCTAGAGACTCAGCAGCGGACATGTGTACCTGTGAACAGAGTATAGTTGCGAGGAATTTGGAGAGGTCATATGCGTTCTCAAAGGTTTTTGAAAAAGAACAAGTTTGAGGAATTTGACCAGATGAGTCTTGAAGAATTTCACTAAGCGTTCTTTGACTTAGGTTCCAAAGTTGTACAGATTAAAAATCCACACAATTGAGGATCTTGAAGAAAAATGTTGCTTAGAGAAACGGATCAAGAACAGATGACATGTGAGGTGTTTTAGTGTCTGAGGATTTGAAGAAAAACACCTTTGAAGATTATGTAGAAAATATTTGAATCAAAGAGGGCAGTAAAAAGTAACTTTTAATTACCCTGGACGAAGAACACGACGAACTGGGAAGTGTAGATGTGAAGTTCGTCAGTTCAGATCTTCCATGCCCTAACTCGGCTGAGGAAGACAGCTACGGCGGCGGCAGAGTGAAGAATTCCGCGGCCGGCGCGAGTACGACGGCGACGAGGTTGAGGTAGTGAAGCTCTTCCTCACCGACGACGATGAAGTAGCGGCGGCGCTAGGGTTTGAGAAGCTCGAGCTGGAGTAAGGTCGAGCGGAGTAAAAGTGAGGAGAGGAAGGGGAGGGCTATATATAGCCACGGTGAAAAACTGTTCGCCTGAAGAAATTGGATAAACGTGGCCCTGACCCTTCTCATTCGCTTCACATGTATCACCCACGTACTGAGAGGTGGCGATCATGTGAGATCGTGGGTGGATAGATAAGTGTTATCGTGGAATGTGGAACGGTTTGAGCGGCGAAGCCGAAAATTTAGATAAGATATGTTAAAAGTTCCGTTCACAGATTCTTCAGCTGACAAGGACACAGTGAATATTTTGAACGAGTTTCAAATAGAACGCACATGAAGAATTTGTGAATAGATTGGGTTGAGTTTAGCATAGAGGGGGAAGGGTTCGATCACATTCACTTAGTAGAAAGAGCAACTTGAAGAAATAGCAATAAGTGAATGTTGTAGAGGACATAAACTCATATATATATATAGCCAATGAAGAAAAACAACAGACACAGTGAAGACATTGCAAAGTTGAAGTATATGAACAATTGAGGGATTTCAAAAACTGAAAAAAAAACTCAAATTGAGGATTTTCAACTTTTGGTGGTGGCGTGACCCACCGTATAACAATGATGATTTCAAACACCACGTACAATTGTCGTAGGGCTCTGAGAATCAAATTCTTCGTTAATTTCTGCACACTTAGAGTGTTAGTCCTCATTGATTGAAGAAAAACGTTTCTTCATGTGTTGCACATCTAAGTCATCAATTTTGCATAAGTGTTAGGGTGAGTGTCCTTTCCAAAGAACATTCGAAGATTCTAAGATATTTAGCTCACACCGCAACTTGCTAAATCTCTTCTCATCCAAGGGCTTTGTGGAGATATCGGCTAGCTGTTCTTCAGTTTTCACATGCTCAATAGAAATGTCGCCCTTCAACACATGAGCACGAAGAAAATGATGAAGAATCTGAATGTGCTTTGTCTTCGAGTGTTGAACTGGGTTGTGAGCAATCTTGATTGCGCTCTCATTGTCACAGTAGAGAGGCACATCTTCACGATGACGTCGTAGTCCTTGAGAGTTTGCTTCATCCACAGCAATTGAGTACAGCAAGAACCAGCAGCAATGTACTCAGCTTCAGCAGTAGACAGTGATACGCAGTTCTGTTTCTTCGAGGACCAACAGAGCAAATATCGTCCGAGGAAATGACATGTGCCTGATGTTGACTTACGGTCCACACGATCACCAGCATAGTCAGAGTCTGAATATCCAATGAGATCAAAAGCCGAGCCCTTGGGGTACCATAATCCAAGTGTTGGTGTGTGAGCTAGATATCAAAGAATATGCTTCACAGCCTTATGGCGTGATTCCTTCGGTGTATCTTGAAATCAGGCACACATGCAAACACTAAGCATAATATCTAGCCTAGATGCACATAAATACAATAAAGAGCAAATCAAGGAGCAGTATACCTTTTGATGAAAGTCAATACCATTTTCATCAGTGCATAGATGGCCATTTGTGGGCATTGAAATTTTGACGCCTTTGCAATCTTGCATGCCGAATTTCCTCAGTACATCCTTGAGGTATTTCTCCTGAGATATGAATATGCCATTGCGCTGTTGACGAATTTGAAGACCTAAGAAGAATTTCAATTCTCCCATCATAGAAATTTCATATTATTCACTCATCATATAGGAAAATTTGTCACATGCCCGAGGGGCCTGCTTGAGGCCATAGAGGGCCTTATTGAGTCTGAAGACTTTGTTTGGATGCTTTGGATCTTCAAAACCTGGGGGTTGAGCAACATATACTTCTTCCTCAAGCTTACAATTGAGGAATGCACTTTTCACATCCATTTGATATAAAGTGATATCATGATGGTTAGCATAAGCAAGTAATATGTGAATAGCCTCAAGTCTAGCAACAGGTGCAAAAGTTAAATCGAAATCAATTCCTTCAACCTGTGTGTAGCCTTGAGCTACAAGTCGTGCCTTATTCCTCACCACAAGGCCATTTTCATCTTGCTTGGTGCGGTAGATCCACTTTGTGCCAATGATATTGTGTTTGCGAGGATCTGGTCGTTTGACCAGTTCCCATATGTTGTTGAGCTCGAACTGATGTAATTCTTCTTGCATAGCTTGAATCCACTCAGGCTCCAGAAAAGCTTCGTCTACCTTAGTGGGATCTGTGATAGACACGAAAGCAAAGTGCCCAGAAAAGTTAGATGAATGTGAAGCTTTTGAGCGGGTGAGAGGACCTAGTGCTTCAATGTCATCGATGATTCTCTCAATTTGCAATTCATTTGCAACGCGAGGATGAGCGGGTTGTCGTCGAGGAATTTGATCAGCATTTTCTTCAGCACCATTTTCTTCAGGTGCATCAGCTCGACGTTCTTCACGTTCTGGTACGATTTCTTCAACAGATTCTTCGGTAGGAATGACATCCTCAGTAGCCTTGATGTTGATAGTTTCCTCAGGTGCTGGTTCATCTATCACAGAAGGTAGGTGCTCTCTTTGCGAGCCATTAGTTTCATCGACACACATCTACAGTTTCAACAACTTTGTGAAGAACGTTGTTGAAGACTCTGTAGGTGTGCAAGTCCTTTCCGTAACCAAGCATAAAACCCTCATGTGCTTTCGGTGCAAATTTAGAATTGTGATGAGGATCTCTAATCCAACATTTAGCACCGAAGACTTTGAAATAACTCACATTGGGTTTCTTGTCAGTGAGGAGTTGATATGCAGTCTTCTTGATGAATTTCTGAAGATATACCCTGTTGATGATGTGGCAAGCAGTATCAATTGCCTCAATCCAGAAATGACGAGGCGTCTTGTATTCATCAAGAATAGTGTGAGCTATCTCAACAAGAGTCCTGTTCTTGCGCTCCACAATGCCATTCTGCTGAGGAGTATAAGGAGCAGATAACTTATGAGTAATACCAAGTTCATCAAGATAGTCATCAAGACTAGAATTCTTGAACTCAGTTCCATTGTCACTCCGGATGTGCTTGATCTTCACACCAAAGTTGGTTGAAGCCCTCGAGGAAAATCGTTTGAAGACTTCCCGCACTTCATGTTTGTAAGTGACAATATGCACCCATGTGTAACGAGAGTAATCATCAACAATAACAAAGCCATAGAGAGATGCATCATGTGTGACTGCTGAGTAATGATTAGGACCAAAGAGATCCATGTGAAGCAATTCGAATGGTCGAGTAGTAGTCATGATAGTCTTTGCTGGATGCTTGGCCTTGGTCATCATTCCAGCTTCACAGGCTCCGCATAAGTGATCCTTGAGGAATTTGACATTCTCAATGCCAATGACATGCTTCTTCTTCGCTAGCGTGTGCAGATTCCTCATGCGTGCATAACCAAGTCGTCGATGCCATAGCCAGCCTTCTGAAGATTTTGCAAGTAGGCATACGGCTGGTTGTGGTCCTGTGGAGAAATCAACAATATACAAGTCTCCTCTCTTAAAGCCTTCGAAGACTTTGGAATTGTCAGCTTCCATGATCACAACACAATGATACTTGCCAAACACAACAACCATATCAAGATCACAAAGCATTGAGACACACATGAGGTTGTATCCTAAGGACTCGACAAGCATGACTTTTTCCATGTGTCGATCCTTTGAGATCGCAACCTTACCTAGACCCAATACCTGACTTTTGCCTTTGTCAGCGAAGATGATATGCTTTAGACGTGATGGAGATAAGGGAACATCCATCAATAGATTCTTGTCACCAGTCATGTGATTTGTACATCCACTATCGAGGACCCACTCATTGGCTTTGGGTTGATCATCCTGCAGATGTATTAGTGCAGCTTACGAACTCATATACTTCATTAGTGAAGAATATGACATCAAGTTCATCAGATCAATTTCGTCAAGCAATAGAACAGATAAAGCAGTATGAGGACGTGAAAAATAAAGTTCATTTCTTCATGATTAGCATGCGTCCTTTCAGGCAATTTCAGGTCTCCAGCAAATTCTTCAGACGTTTTAGCATGTCTGGAGACCTGACCCTGCATAAGAGATTAGTTCTTTTTCTTCACCACCCACATCTGAAGGGGTGGCAAAGAGTTCATCTCTGCGAGCTCCATATGAGAAAGGTGGCATAGAAGCCAGTCCATTTCGTTTCACATAAGAGGAGTTAGGGTAAGCATATGAATAGGCAGAGAAATTCTTCGAAGACTTATGAACATAATGGTTAGAAGAATAATGCTCATATTCATAGGCCTTTGCTCTTCCCTGCGAAACAGGGGTGTTAGCACGATGATGATCATATGAGGACTTTGATCCTTTTGAGGAATTTGATCCATGTGAGGAATTTGGTCCGTATGAGGACTAGGATCCATACGAAGAATTGGATCTGGGGTTCCTATTCTTCATGGGTGGTGTCATGATGACATTCACCTGAAGATTTTCAAGGCACCTTTTGGGAACCCTGATTTTCTTCATAGGGGAACCATTCCTGCAGTTAGTGCCAACATATCTAGCAAATACTTCACCATTCTGATTTTTGAACAGTTTATACTTGGAGTCAAATGACTCATCAGAAGAATGAGGAGATTCACATGTAAAGCCAGATAGATTAGATGGATCTACTGGAGGTCCTTTTGCAGCAACCCATGAGGTTTTGGGGTACTACTCAGGCTTCCAATATGTACCATCAGCATTGAGTTTCCTCTCAAAGGCAATACCCTCTTTCCTAGGGTTCTTGTTGAGGATCTGCTTTTTAAGCACATCACAAAGAGTCTGATGCCCTTTGAGGCTTTTGTGCATGCCTGTCATGTACAATTCCTTCAGCCCTGCATCATCAGTTATACTAGCAATGTCCTCAGATGAGGAATTAGTGATAGCAGAGACAGTTGAAGAATTTGTAGCATTAAAAGCATTTGAACATTCAGGTGAAGAATTAGCAGATTCACGTTCAATGCATTTCAAACATGGAGGAACAAATTCTTCCTGAGAAGCGCTGATTTGTTGAGCAAGTAATGAACGTGCTCCTTCTGAAGATCTTCATAACTCACTCTTAGCTTTTCAAGATCTTGCTTTCTTTGAAGAAATTCATAAGAAAGCTTCTCATGATCAGATAAGAGAGTGTTATGATGACCTTGAAGGGTGTCAAACCTACTCTGAAGACTCTCAGCCAAAGCTTTTGACTGGTCCATTTCTTCACCCAACATATCATCGCTCTTATTTAGCATGTATTGAACTTTCTCCAAAGCTCTTTGTTGTTTAGTGGCAAGGGAAGCAAGTTTGATATAGCTGGGTCCAAATTCATCACCAGATTCATCATCACTGGATTCAGACAGATAGCATTCAGTTGCCTTTGCATCTTCTGCCATAAGGCATGGTGTAGAATATGATGATTATGGCTCAAATGTCATCGCTTTGAGAGATTCCTTGAAGTCCTCAAACCAAGGATCATGACGGGTTCGATGGACTTCATAGACCTCAGAGAGACGGTCCCAGATAAGCTTCGCATGATCGAGATGCATGATGTTCCTGAACTGATTTTGAGACAGACAGGAGGAGTTGACGTCCTTCGCCGTGAGGTTGAGAAGGGTGAACTTGCTAATGTCATCAGCTTCTTCCATCTTGCACAGATCGGTAAGACCAATCTCAGTGATGGTCCACAGCTCACTGTTCATCGCCATGAGACGCTTCTTCATCATGGCCTTCCACTTGGGATACTCGTGACCGTCAAAGATGGGGCATGACACGGTCTTCATTCCTGTGGTCGGCATAACTAAAACTCCAGGCAGTTAAACCAAAATCACACAGAACAAGGGAGTACCTTGCTCTGATAACAATTGAAAGTGCGTTATATCGACTAGAGGGGATGAATATGCGATTTCTATGAATTCTTCACTTAGGAATTTGCGGGTGAGGAAATTCCTTAGTGAAGAACTACTTGCAGCGGAATAAGTACTCAAAAGTAAACATAACTGAACACAAGCATGGTCATCATCATGAAATGAAGACAAGCATAGAGTACAGAAAGCGTAAACACAGGATAACACAGGATGAAGACAAACAGACATAAGAAATTAAAATGAGGAAATTGAGAAAGTCTTCAGTCAAAGTCTTCAAATAGATATGAACAAGCACACAACTACTGTAATGAGGAAATGGAAGAGTTGAGGAAATAGAACCAGTAATCTTGGTGAAGACAATGATTTGGTAGACCAGTTCCAACAGCTATCTCAGTTGTAAGTCTGGTTGGAGCGGCTAGGCATTTAAACCTGAGGACACACAGTCCCAGACACACAGTCCTCACCGTAATCTCCTTGAGCTAAGGTCACACAGACCTCGCCCAATCACTCGTGGTAAGTCTTCAGGTGACTTCCGAACATTCACAAACTCGGTCACTCGGCGATCCACAATTCCTCTTGGATGCTCTAGACCATGACGCCTAACCGTCTGGAAGAAGCACAGTCTTCAAAGGTAACAAGCATCGGATCTACGCAAGATCCCAGTGATGCTCAATCACTTTGGGTTTGTAGGTGTTTGGGTTTGGGTTTTCCTCACTCGACGATTTTCGCTCAAAGTTCTCGGAGGATGGGATGCTCTCAAATGACAAGTGTCAGTTTCTTTCGGAGCAGCCAACCAGCTAGTGGTTGTAGGAGCGGCTATTTATAGCCTAGGGAGCAGCCCAACATGATAAGACATAAATGCCCTTCAATGATATGACCGTTAGGTGGGTAGATATTTTGGGATAGTGGCAGAGCACATCAACTGTCGGATATTTGAGGCTCAAATTCCTCGTGGCTATCATGTTCTCATCGTAGGCAATCCAGACCGGCGAATTTAAACTCCTCGCCGAATAAATTCTCAGAGACCGTAAGAACTTCGTGTCTCACATCAAGAATATGACTGAACTATATGAGATTTCCAATGGCTTCACTCGAAGGGATTGGTAGGTGTAGGATTTTGAGTTGAGTATCACATGGAAATTTTTCCCTAGTATTTCCTCGACCCCCTTTAACAGTAAGGTGTTTCCTATGACTCAAGAAAGAGAAAATGAAACTACGAAAACAAAACTCTTCACGCTTCATGTTCCTCGAATGAATACCAAGTCTTCAAAGTCACACCAATTTCTTCACTTTGAAAGTCTTCAGAAATCCAAAGTCTTCAGTTGAAGAACTTCATTTTTAGGGGTCGACTTTCTCTGTAAATATCAAACTCCTCATAGAATTATAGACCTGTGTACACTCATAAACACATTAGTTCCTTAACCTATAAGTCTTCAATACACCAAAATCACTATCGAGCACTAGATGCACTTACACGCTGAACTCAAAAATCGATAACCGATCAAGCTCGGTGTCCGCGAGCGTGCGTGGTTCGGAACTTATTGCCGGAAACGAGTCTGGAGTTCTGTTGACGCAGATATTGCAAGGTGTTGAGTCTGTGTGTGGCTCCAACGCCGTGGAATCTGTGGCCTCGGATGGCGCGATCTGCTCCGGATCTAAGGCCATAGTAGTTATAGGAACCATCTCCTGGACGTGCTCCGATGATAGATTTAAGTCATGTTCATCGGAGCGAGGGGGAGCAATTCTCGCGGTCTCAAATCCGTCGAAGATCAAGTATCCACGGATGTCCACGACGTAGTTCAAGCTTCCGAATCTGAGCTGATGGCCAGGGGCGTAGCTATCGATCTGCTCCAGATGGCCAAGCGAGTTGGCCCGCAGTACGAAGCCACCGAACACGAAGATCTGTCCGGGGAGGAAAGTTTCCCCTTGGACAGCGTCGCTATGGACGATAGAAGGAGCCATCAGACCTATTGAGGACAGCACAGTGGAACTCTCAATGAAAGCACCAATGTCGGTGTCAAAACCGGTGGATCTCGGGTAGGGGGTCCCGAACTGTGCGTCTAAGGTCGATGGTAACAGGAGACAAGGGACACAATGTTTACCCAGGTTTGGGCCCTCTCTATGTTGTGAATACCTTACTTCCTACTTGATTAATCTTGATGAATATGAGTATTACAAGAGTTGATATACCACAAGATCGTAATAGATAAAACCCTAGAAGTCTAGCCTGTATGACTGTGGTAATGAATATCTCCTCTCCGGACTAAACCCTCCGGTTTATATAGACACCGGGGGGATCTAGCGTTACATAGAGTCGGTTACATAGAAAGTAATCTTCATAGTTGATCGCCAAGCTTGCCTTCCACACCAAGGAGAGTCCTATCCGGACACGGGTACAGTCTTCGGCCTTCGTGTCTTCACAGCCCATCAGTCCGGCCCATGGATAACAGGCCGGACGCCCGAGGACCCCTTTGTCCAGGACTCCCTCACCCTCGAGGAGGTCTTGTGTCGTCCGCCTCGAGAGGCTTGGCCCCTCGCGAGGGTCTTGAGAGCTTGCTGGTGAAGATGGGCCGTACGGGCCCACTAGCGGCGCCACACCGTGGGCCACAGGCAGGCAACTCTGGGGACCCACGTTCCCAGAACACCGACAATCGCTTCCTCATAGTTCGTAGGTTCGTCATGGTCAAGTAACATGACCTCTAGAGCAGGATTACTGTACCACTCTGCTACAGATCTTACTCTGGTTGAGCTACGAGGTTCGGTAGTAACTTAATCTGAAATTACATGATCATCATCATTAGCTTCCTCACTAATTGGTGTAGGAGTCACAGAAACAGATTTCTGTGATGAACTACTTTCCAATAAGGGAGCAGGTACAGTTACCTCATCAAGTTCTACTTTCCTCCCACTCATTTCAAGAGAAACTCCTTCTCTAGAAAGGATCCATTCTTAGAAACGAATGTCTTGCCTTCGGATATGTGATAGAAGGTGTACCCAACAGTCTCCTTTGGGTATCCTATGAAGACACATTTCCCCGATTTGGCTTCGAGCTTATCAGGTTGAAGTTTTTTCACATAAGCATCGCATCCCCAAACTTTAGGAAATGACAACTTGGGTTTCTTGCCAAACCATAGTTCATAAGGTGTCGTCCCAACAGATTTAGATGGTGCCCTATTTAATATGAATGCAGCCGTCTCTAAAGCATAACCCCAAAACGATGACGGTAAATCAGTAAGAGATATCATAGATCACACCATATCTAGTAAAGTACGATTACAACGTTCGGACACACCATTACGCTGTGGTGTTCCGGGTGGCGTGAGTTGCTAAACTATTCCGCATTGTTTCAAATGAAGACCAAACTCGTAAATCAAATATTCTCCTCCATGATCAGATCGTAGAAACATTATTTTCTTGTTACGATGATTTTCCACTTCACTCTGAAATTCTTTGAACTTTTCAAATGTTTCAGACTTAAGCTACATCAAGTAGATATACCCATATCTGCTCAAATCATCAGTGAAGGTGAGAAACTAACGATACCCACCGTGAGCCTCAACATTCATCGGACCACATACATCAGTATGTATGATTTCCAACAAATCTGTTGCTCGCTCCATTGTTCCGGATAACGGCGTTTTAGTCATTTTACCCATGAGGCATGGTTCGCAAGTACCAAGTGATACATAATCAAGTGATTCCAAAAGTCCATCAGAATGGAGTTTCTTCATGCGCTTTACACCAATATGACCTAAACGGTAGTGCCACAAATATGTTGCACTATCATTATCGACTCTGCATCTTTTGGCTTCAATATTATGAATATGTGTGTCATTACTATCGAGATTCAACAAGAATAGACCACTTTTCAAGGGTGCATGACCATAAAAGATATTACTCATATAAATATAACAACCATTTTTCTCCGATTTAAATGAATAACTATCTCGCATCAAACAAGATCCAGATATAATGTTCATGCATAACGTTGGCACAAATAACAATTATTCAGGTCTAAAACTAATCCCGAAGGTAGATGTAGAGGTAGCGTGCAACCCGCGATCACATCGACTTTGGAACCATTTCCCACACGATCGTCACCTCGTCCTTAGCCAATCTGCGCTTAATCCATAGTCCCTGTTTCGAGTTGCAAATATTACCAATGTAACCAAGATCAAATACCCAGTGCTATCATGCGAGCATTAGTAAGGTACACATCAAGAATATGTATATCACATATACCTTTGTTCACCTTGCCATCCTTCTTATCCGCCAAATACTTGGGGCAGTTCCGCTCAAAGGACCGCAGTAGCGACCAGACTCAATGGATCAAGTCTCGTGCTCGTTGTCATCCCTGGATCAAGAATGCCGACACCACACAAGATTTCAAGGATTTATAGCAGAGTAGCAATCACACACTTATTACATCGTTGTCCACAAGGAACTTAATACAATAATATGGCTTAAGGCCATCTAATAATAACAGCGGAAGGCTTGGAAGATAAGCGAGTCCATCAACTCCAACGGCATCATCGAGTATAGAACCACGACCTAACACCTTACTCGTCGTTCTAAAAGTCTCGCGAACGTGAAAGTTGCAGCCCAAAACGGGTCAAGACATGGAATATGCCGCAATGTAACACATAAGAGCAATGAAGGAATAAGCCTATACTACATGCATATATGGCTGGTGGTAAGGCTCTACTGTTACATTTGCATAAAGCTGATTTTTCCCTACATCAAAGGAATAATTTTATTTAACTATCATGGTGGTTGTTAAACATTGAGAATGGTTGAAGATCCTCAATCCCAATTAAAAGTACTCATCAAAATCCCAATAACTTTTATTAGAAGTAACATGTTGAGATTCACATGATATTCAATTACCAGATACTCAAATTTGTCCATAACCGGGACACGGCTAATCATGATTAGTTTATACACTCTGCAGAGGTTTATGACTTTTCCCCACAAGACTCGATCGCCTCCGCTTGGTTCTCGTGACTACATGGTGTTTGAGAAACGGATGACCGAGACATAGTCTTCGTAAGCGCTTAGCACCTTACATGTGGGTAGACCGTACTCAACCTACATCCCCTACATCAGCTAGCCTACCCGTAAGAGTTCGCACAACTTAGTCAACTACGCCAGAGCCCATAATTGGCTTGTGGCTGCACACGGAAGTTTCCAGCTTGAATAATCTTATGATCCCTTAGAGCCTGGGTGGCGGTCCAAGAAATACAGCAAGTCTCGATGGAAACCAGGTGCCTCAATCCACCCAGATGTGTGTTAGGTTGCCACCTTAGATAAACCATTAATTACAATCTCACATCTGTCATGGATATTCACTCACCCAATCCACGCCTACTAGCATAGCATGGCATAATAAGCAAACGAGAAGTAACTCCCAAAGGTTCATAAGTAAAACAGTAATAGGTACTACCTCAATCTACTTCCCAACCCACAATTTAATTAGATCCTAACCATGCAAGTGTTTGAGGGTTTGATCTAATGCATAAACTGGGTAGTAGAAAAGGTATGATCAGTGTTACTTGCCTTGTCGATGATCCGCGAGACTTAGAGATTCAAGTAACAAGCGGCGACCGGTGATCTAACGCAGACAAACAACAAGCATACAATAAGTACTCATCTAATGCACAGGGAAATCTCGAATAAAAGATCTAACCAGAGAGTTCAACTTAAGAACCCTGGTTGCAAAAAGAATCGAATCAAAATAAGACATCGAAAGTCGAAACTCGAGAGAGAACGACTCGGTTTAGCAATCTGAAACTAGGTCAAAATTTTACAGTAGCAAAACTCTGTGTAAGTAGGGTAGTCGGAACGGCGGTTTCAGAATTAAACTCCAGCGCTTGAATCACCTGATTCCGATAAACGAGCAAGAAATAAAACAGATTTGAAAATCGGATCGAAATCGAATCGAAAAATAACGGATTAAATCCGATTAAAAGAAAACGATTTAACGGATTAAATAACGGACGTCATAACAGTAACTAATCCAACGAACACATTCATTGAAACGAACGGTTCGGTGAACGTCATAATTAAGAAAACCGAAAAAATAAACCATCTAGGTTTTTTTAAACCAACATCTTTTTAAAAAACCGGATCGGAAAACCGGATCGGGCGGGCGGGCGGCTACCTCGAGGCGGGCGGCGGGCCCGGGCTCCGTGCGGCGAGGGGGGCGGGGCCGGAGGGCGGCGGGGGGCGGCGGGCTCGCGACGGCGAGGAACGGCGGCGGCGGGCGTCCTGGCGGCAAGGGCTCGGCTTGGGGCAAGGGCGGGTGAGAGAGAGGGGGTCCAGTATTTAAGAGGGGTGGCGGCTTGGGAAGGGGCAGGGGCGGCGGTTCGAGGCGGACTCGGCGGCGGGCGGCGTGGGCGGTGGGCGCCTCCAAGCGAGGCGAGAGAGAGAGGAGGCAGGCTGGGGCCGGGCCGGGCGCGGCTGGCTGGGCCGGCTGGGCCTTGGCCGGGGGGGGCGCGATTTTTTTTTAAACAAAACAAAACTAAACGGATTAAAAAATACCAAACGAACTCCGAATTTAATAAAATAAATTTTCCCCGACTCCTAAAAATGAGTCGAACAAAATGAACTTTAAAAACGGCAAACATGCATATTTTTTTAAAATGCTCATTTTTGCCTAAGCAAAATAAATCTTCCAAAACCAAATTTGATTTATTTATAATATCTTCATTTTTCCTAAATATTGGGAAAGTCATATTATTCCCTCTCTTAATTTTTTTATAGGAAAACTTTATGAAGATAATTAAATAAATCTAATGATCCTATTTTCAAAATTTGAGAAATCCCAAATATGAAAATAATGAAACTTCCAACTTCTCCGAGGGTCCTTGAGTTGCGTGAAATTTTCTAGGATCGGAAAATGCGAGAAAATATGATATGCATGATGACTAATGTATAACATTCCAAATTGAAAATTTGGGATGTTACAAACCTACCTCTTAAGATGAATCTCGCCTCGAGATTCGGGTTGGCTAGAAAATAGGTGAGGGTGGTCCTTGAGCAAAACTTCCTCTCTTTCCTGTGTGGCTTCATCCTCAAAGGTGGTGGCTCCAATCGAACTTTGCAAAACTTGATAACCTTGCTGCGGGTAACTCTGCTGGCATAATCGAGAATCTTAACAGGTTTTTCCTCATACGTCAAGTCATCCTTCAACTGAATTGCTTCCAGTGGCACCGTGTTCTTAGCGGTACCTCCGCTATCTCGGGTGACATTTCTTCAATCGAGAAACATGGAATACATCATGAACTCCCCGACAGTCCTTCCGCAATTCCAACTTATAAGCAACTTCTCCCATGCGCTGCAAAATCTTATATGGTCCAACTAAACGGGTGCTAACTTTCCTTTCACTCCAAAACGCTTAACTCCTCAAGGGATACTCTAAGATATACTGCTCCAACTCATACTCAATCGCTGGCGCTTTGAATCGCATAGCTCTTTTGTCCGGACTGGCTACCTTGAGCCTATCTCAATCAACTTAACTTTCTGTTTAGACTCCTTAATCAAATCTGGTCCAAACAATCGACGATCTCCGGTTTAGTCCCATGACAACGGTGTCCTGCACCTTCTTCCATACAGAACCTCGAAGGTGCCATCTTCAAGCTGGTTTGGTAACTGTTGTTGTAGGAAAATTCTGCATACGGCAAATTATCATCCCAACTAGATCCATAATCTAGTGCACAAGCTCTCAAAGATGTCCTCCAAAATCTGATTGACTCTCTCCACCGTCCATCGGTCTGTGGGTGGAAAGCTGATCAATTCCAATCTAGTTCCCAATGTTTCGTGTAACTGGTTCCAAAATTTTGAGGTAAACCGGGTTCCTCTATCGATACGATGCTCCTCGAACTCCGTAAGCACACAATTCTGGTCATGTATATCTTTGCCAACTTAGCACTGCTATAGGTAGTCTTGATGGAATGAAATGAGCTACCTTTGTCAAACGGTCGACTATAACCCAAATCGAGTCATAACCTGAACGGGTCTTTGGCAAACCTGTGATGAAATCCATGCCTAGTTTATCCCACTTCCATTCGGTATCGGCAATGGTTGTAATAATCCTGCTGGCTTCGATGCTTCGCTTTACTTTTCGACATACGTCCGAAATTGCTACATACTCCGCAATATCCTTCTTCATTCCGTCCACCGAAAATATTCTTCAAATCCAAATACATATTGGTATTTCGGTGAATCGAATAGGTGAATCATGGCCTTCTTGTAAAATCAACTTCCGATCTACGGGTCATTGGGCACATAAACACGGTCTTCAAACCATAGGGTATCGTGCTCATCCTCACTAAATCCTTTAGCTTTTCCTTTGCTCATTTTCTCCTTTATAGAGGCAACTTCCTTATCTGCCTTTTGGGCCTCTCGATTTTGTCCATCGCTGTCGATTGAATCTCCAATGCTGCTACATAGCCTCTCGGAACTATTTCCAAACATAGCTCTCAAGGTCCTCGCTAACTCATTGGGTATTCCTCCCATCATTAGAGTATTGACGTGGCTCTTACGGCTCAATGCGCCTGCTACGACATTAGCCTTTCCGGGTGATAATGCAATCTCATATCATAATCCTTGATAAGCTCTAACCATCTCCTCTGTCTCGAGATTTAATTCCTTCGTGTGAAGATGTACTTCAAACTCTTGTGATCCGATATACTTCACAATGATTTCCAATGAGAAAATGTCTCCATGTCTTCAAGGCATGCACAACGGCTGCTAACTCCAAATCATGTGTGGCATAATTTAACTCATGGGGCTTAAGTTGTCGTGAAGCATACTAAACAACTCTTCCTTCTTGCATAAGCACGGCTCCAAGTCCTCGACATGAAGCGTCGCAATACACCTCATAATCCTTAGTCCGATCCGCAATATCAAAACTGCTGAGGTAACCAATCTTTTCTTCAACTCCTGAAAACTTGCCTCACAGTCCTCATCCATATGAATTTGTTTTCCTTCTTCAACAATTCAGTCATAGGCTTAGCAATCCTTGAGAAATTCTCAATGAATCTTCGGTAGTATCCTGCGAGTCCAAGGAAACTCCGAATCTCTCCAACTGTCGTTGGTGCTTCCCATTTGGTTACGGTCTCAACCTTTGTGGGGTCAACTGCTATTCCTTCTCCGGATATAACATGTCCGAGAAATCCAACTTCCTTTAGCCAAAACTCACATTTGCTGAACTTGGCATACAACTGGTGTTCTCTCAGTTTCTCCAAAACCAATCGCAAATGTTCCTTGTGTTCCTCTTCATTCTTCGAGAAAATCAAAATGTCATCAATGAACACCACGATTTAACTTATCCAAAAACTCCATAAACACTTTGTTCATCAGGTTCATGAAATAGGCGGTGCGTTAGTCAGTCCAAATGACATAACGGTATACTCATACAGTCCATATCTCGTGGTAAATGCTGTCTTGGGTATGTCTTGCTCCCTAATCTTCAATCGATGGTACCTCGATCGCAAGTCGATCTTGGAAAACACTTTGGCTCCTTGCAAGCGATCAAACAGATCATTTATCATTGGTAGTGGGTACTTGTTCTTGATTGTTACTTCATTCAATCCACGATAATCAACAACCATTCTCAAAGATCCATCCTTCTTCTCCACTAGCAAAACGGGTGATCCCCAAGGTGAAGAACTTGGGTGTATAAAACCTTTATCCAATAGTTCCTTAATCTGCTTCTTGATTTCCGCCAAATCCTTTGCGGGCATCCTGACGGTCGCTTCGATATCGGGCCTGTTCCTCGCAATAGCTCAATCAAAACTCAATGTCTCTATCCGTGGCATTCACTGCAACTCTTCCGAAATACATCAGAAAATCCTTCACCATCGGTACTTCTTCCCGCACCACCCCGATAAGCAATTAACTTGTGCTCTCCTCGGCTCGTGCCGTGATACATACTTGATCCTTCTTCCTTCTGGTGTGGTGAGCAAAATTGACTTTGTGGTGCAATCTATGTTTCCTCCATACTTTGATAACCAATCCATACCTAATATCACATCCAATCCTTGGGATTCCAGAACTATTAGGTCTGAGGGGAAAACATAGTGTCCAATCCTTAGTGGTAATCGATCACACCATTTACTAGCCATGTACTCGCTCCCGTGAGGTTACTAGCATGGGTGACCTAAGGGCTTGGGTTGGTAACTTGTACTTATCCACAAATCCCTTGATATGTATGAATGCGATGCACCAAGATCGAAAAGAACAACCGCAGAAAAGACTTAACCAAAAACTTACCGACATCGATCGGGCTGATCTTCAACCTCCTCCACATCAATGTGGTTCACCCGTCCCCTGTTGAAAGGGTTGGGCTTCTTTCCGAGCTTCCATTGCCATTTCCATTCGCCTTTCGACAGTCATTTGCATAATGCCCATCTTGCGGCACTTAAAGCAAGTGATATGACTCAGTCTACCTTGGATGGTGTTGACGGTTGGTGCGGTTCGTCCATTGCTTCCTCCATTCCCGCTCCCATTCTTGGTGCCATTATGGTTGTGCGAATTACCTCCTCCATGGGTATCTGAAACTGAATTCTGATTTAGGGTATAACGAGGCTTCGCTGGGTTCCGAGTTATACTTCCCTGTCCATACTTCCGCTATGCAGTTCTCAATTTGTCGCTGCTTTCCTTCAATCATGAGGGCTCGGTCTACCAACTCCCGGTAGTTGTTGAAACTTGCTACCATCAACGGCATGTGAACTCATCATTCAGTCCTTCTAGAAACTTCTCCGCTTAGCTGCGCCTCGTAGTAACGCTATCCGGGGCATAACGTGCTAATTTGCTAAATTCATCCACGATCGCCAACAGTCCTTCCTCCTTGGCGAAGTTGCTAAACTCACGCTTCTTCATGGCCATGGCTCCTGCTGAAACATGGGCAAGGCGGAAAGCTTGCTGAAATTGATCCCATGTGACAAGTGTTCACGGGTAAGTGGCTGTGAAATTCTCCCACCATGCTTTGCCAAGGGTCCTTCAAGCTGATGTGCTGCAAACTTCACTCTTTCACCATCTGTGCATCCCGCAGTGGTCAACTCCTTCCTATCTTGCGGAGCCACCATCTGCTACAATCGGCTCGGTTATCGGAATACACCGCGGTTCATCTAAGGAAACGAGTCGATGATCCGCAGGTGGTGGTGGTGGTGGGTTGTTGTTGTTGTTGTTGCCCTGGTTCTGCACCAATGTTTGAATCAGGGTATTCTGCTGCTGGATCAATTGGGTGATCTCTGGCGGGAAAACGAATCCGGGTCGCTCTGGAGGCATCTGATGGGTTTAGAAAAGAAGAGAAATGTAGAATAGAATGAGGTCTAAGGGAATCACTACCCAATGCACATGAGCAAATGCACACAAAATCACTTCATTCAATCAAACAAGGGCTTACAACGATCTAACTATCGCAAAAGTGCGTGTACTACAATGTTTACATGGAGGGAAATACTACTAATATGTGGGGGACTTCTACTAATTTGAACCGTGGAAGACTCCATGATGTCCGCTCCACTTCGCCTTCAAAGTCGGGTTCACTTGGATCTGAATCGGTGTCGCCGATGTTGATGTAGTCGCTGGGTATTCGACATACCGGTCTTCATTCCCGAGAGCCAACTTCTTCTTGAGTTCTTCGATCTCGTACTTAAGATCGTTATTGTGTCTTGCCGAGCTACGATCTCGCCCATGTAGTCCTTGCGTGTAGTCTTTAGTTCTCCTTCCAGCTCGATGATCCTTCCTTTGTCTTCTCAGAACTCCAACATATCATTGCACATTTGGTTCTCTGGCGCCGAATGTGCTGATTTAACTCCGGATGAAAGCTGCAATGGATCTATCCTTCTTGGTGCCGACGACGCCTCGCTTGTCATCTCGGCGTCCGCAAATCTGGTAGATGGTGTCCTTGAGGTCTTCTTGATAAACTTCTCCAATGTGTCCCATGGTGATGTGAGCTGCCATGCTCTTTCCTGCACTCCAAGTTGGTGCAATGAAAACACTATCTATAGGCTTGGTGATTGGGGCGAATGTCCTTCCCGAACGTGAGCGTGAATCTTCCAGCCCTCTTCTTGCAGAGTGGCGTTGAAAGTCCCGTGAAACTTGGTAGTCAATGTTCAGTACTTGGTAACTTCCTTCAAGTGAAATCCAAAAGGTGTGCCTTCATCCGTTGGGTGTACTTGATCTTCGCGTCCGCCATCCTAAAGAGAGTAGAAAAGATGAGGAGTTAGAAAATGAGAAGAGAGTAGTGATCTATGGCTTTAACTTAGTGGTCGTGTCTCTCACCATCGGCGTGGTGCTCGATACCATTCTCTCAGAGCGACCTGACCAATGGATCAAGTCTCCGTGCTCGTTGTCATCCCGGATCAAGAATGCCGACACCACACAAGATTTCAAGGATTTATAGCAGAGTAGCAATCACACACTTATTACATCGTTGTCCACAAGGGAACTTAATACAATAATATGGCTTAAGGCCATCTAATAATAACAGCGGAAGGCTTGGAAGATAAGCGAGTCCATCAACTCCAACGGCATCACTGAGTATAGAACCACGACCTAACACCTTACTGTCGTTCTCAAAAGTCTCGAACGTGAAAGTTGCAGCCCGAAAACGGGTCAGCACATGGAATATGCTGGCAATGTAACACATAAGAGCAATGAAGGAATAAGCCTATACTACATGCATATATGGCTGGTGGTAAGGCTCTACGGTTACATTTGCATAAAGCTGATTTTTCCCTACATCAAAGGAATAATTTTATTTAACTATCATGGTGGTTGTTAAACATTGAGAATGGTTGACAACATCCTCAATCCCAATTAAAAGTACTCATCAAAACCCAATAACTTTTATTAGAAGTAACATGTTGAGATTCACATGATATTCAATTACCGATACTCAAATTGTCCATAACCGGGACACGGCTAATCATGATTAGTTTATACACTCGCAGAGGTTTATGACTTTTCCCCATTAAGACTCGATCGCCTCCGCTTGGTTCTCGTGACTACATGGTGTTTGAGAAACGGATGACCGAGACATAGTCTTCGAAGCGCTTAGCACCTTACATGTGGGTAGACCGCATCAACCTACATCCCCTACATCAGCTAGCCTACCCGTAAGAGTTCGCACAACTTAGTCAACTACGCCAGAGCCCATAATTGGCTTGTGGCTGCACACGGAAGTTTCCAGCTTGAATAATCTTATGATCCCTTAGAGCCCTGGGTGGCGGTCCAAGAAATACAGCAAGTCTCGATGGAAACCAGGTGCCTCAATCCACCCAGATGTGTGTTAGGTTGCCACCTTAGATAAACCATTAATTAACAATCTCACATCTGTCATGGATATTCACTCACCCAATCCACGCCTACTAGCATAGCATGGCATAATAAGCAAACGAGAAGTAACTCCCAAGGTTTCATAAGTAAAACAGTAATAGGTACTACCTCAATCTACTTCCCAACCCACAATTTAATTAGATCCTAAACATGCAAGTGTTTGAGGGTTTGATCTAATGCATAAAACTGGGTAGTAGAAAAGGTATGATCAAGTGTTACTTGCCTTGCTGATGATCCGCGAGACCTAGAGATTCGAAGTAACAAGCGGCGACTCCGGTGATCTAACGCAGACAAACAACAAGCATACAATAAGTACTCATCTAATGCACAGGGAAATCTCGAATAAAAGATCTAACCGGAGAGTTCAACTTAAGAACCCTGGTTGCAAAAGAATCGAATCAAATAAGACATCGAAAGTCGAAACTCGAGAGAGAACGACTCGGTTTAGCAATCTGAAACTAGGTCAAAATTTTACAGTAGCAAAACTCTGTGTAAGTAGGGTAGTCGAACGGCGGTTTCAGAATTAAACTCCAGCGCTTGAATCACCCGATTCGATAAACGAGCAAGAAATAAAACAGATTTGAAAATCGGATCGAAATCGAATCAAAAATAACGGATTAAATCCGATTAAAAGAAAACGACGAACGGATTAAATAACGGACGTTCGTTAACAGAACTAATCCAACGAACACATTCATTGAAACGAACGGTTCGTGAACGCTCATTAATTAAGAAAACCGAAAAAATAAACCATCTAGGTTTTTTAAAAACCAACATCTTTTTTAAAAAAAACCGGATCGGAAAAACCGGATCGGGCGGGCGGCGGCGGCTACCTCCGGCTTCACAAGGGCTGGGCCCGCGGGCTCCGGCGGCGGGGGGCGGCGGGGTCTGGAGGGCGGCGAGGGCGGCGGGGCTCCGGCGACGGCGAGAACGGCGGCAAGGCGTCCTGGCGGCGGGCTCGGCTTGGGGAAGGGCGGCGGCGGTGAGAGAGAGGGGGGTCTGGTATTTAAGAGGGGGGGGCGGCTTGGGGAAGGGGCAGGCGGCTCTGGAGGCGGACTCGGGTGGGCGGGCGGCGGGCGGCGGGCGCCTCCAAGGCGCGAGGGAGAGAGAGAGGAGGCGGGCAGGCTGGGGGGCAGGCTGGTGGTGGGCAGTGGGCCTTGGCCCTGGGGGGCAGCGATTTTTTTTTTTTAAACAAAACAAAACTAAACGGATTAAAAAATACCAAACGAACTCCGAATTTAATAAAATAAATTTTCCCGACTCCTAAAAATGAGTGAACAAAATGAACTTTAAAACGGCAAACATGCATATTTTTTTAAATGCTCATTTTGCCTAAGCAAAATAAATCTTCCAAAACCAAATTTGATTTATTTATAATATCTTCATTTTTCCTAAATGTTGGGAAAGTCATATTATTCCTCTCTTAATTTTTTTATAGGAAAACTTTATGAAGATAATTAAATAAACTAATGATCCTATTTTCAAAATTTGAGAAATCCCAAATATGAAAATAATGAAACTTCCAACTCTCTCCGAGGGTCCTTGAGTTGCGTGAAATTTTCTAGGATCGGAAAAATGCGAGAAAATATGATATGCATGATGACCTAATGTATAACATTCCAAATTGAAAATTTGGGATGTTACAACCAGCCCTTTTGCAGTAGAAGCAATCAGTCTCAGGCTTAGGTCCAGACTTCGGCTTCTTCACTTGAGCAGAAACTTGCTTGCCATTCTTCTTGAAGTTCCCCTTCTTCCCTTTACCCTTTTTCTTGAAACGGGTGGTCTTGTTGACCATCAACACTTGATGCCCCTTCTTGATTTCTACCTCCGCAGCCTTTAGCATTGCGAAGAGCTCGGGAATTTTCTTATCCATCCCTTTCCTATTATAGTTCATCACAAAGCTTTTGTAGCTTGGTTGCAATTTCCAGTGTCAAAACCGGCGGATCTCGGGTAGGGGGTCCCGAACTGTGTGTCTAAGGCGGATGGTAATAGGAGGCAAGGGACACGATGTTTACCCAGGTTCGGGCCCTCTCTATGGAGGTAATACCCTAGTTCCTGCTTGATTGATCTTGATGAATATGAGTATTACAAGAGTTGATCTACCACGAGATCGTAGAGGCTAAACCCTAGAAGCTAGCCTATGGTATGATTGTTGTTGTCCCATTTGACTAAACCCTCGGTTTATATAGACACCTCCGAGGGGGCTAGGGTTACAGTCGGTTACAATGTAAGGAGATCTACATATCCGTGACGCCAAGCTTGCCTTCCATGCCAAGAGAGTCCCATCCGGACACGAGACGAAGTCTTCATTCTTGTATCTTCATAGTCCAACAGTCCGGCCAAAGGATATAGTCCGGCTGTCCGGATACCCCCTAATCCAGGACTCCCTCAATAGCCCCTGAACCAGGCTTCAATGACGATGAGTCCGGCACGCAGATTGTCTTCGGCATTGCAAGGCAGGTTACTCCTCCGAATACTCCTTAGAAGATCTTGAACACAAGGATAGTGTCCGGCTCTGCAAAATAAGATCCACATTCCACCATAGAGAGAATAGTATTCACAAATCCGACCTGCTGACGTATTTGATACCATGACATCATGCCTTGGCGCATATCGCGAGGCGGCTTCCTTGGCACGTCTTGTCGAAGCAGAGATCGTGTCCCCTTATCACGGGATTCTCATCAATACGGGCGTGGGTAACCCAGTCGTGCCCGTTGGTATGACTCCTCGATTATAGGCAAGTCCCAAACAGTCACGAGGAGGACGCTTGGTATTCACCCTCTTTATAAAGAGACCAAGGCCTATCCTTTTTTATTCCTCGAACTCAATCGAATCCCTCCCCGCCGAAGTTCCAACACCCAAAGCTCAGGTCAGCGCCGACCTTCAACCATGTCCGATCCAACCTTCAAGGTCGGTGGATGCCTCCTCCGCCACGGAGGAAGACGCCGAAAGTTAAGAGAGACCAGGTTCTTGACCGCGAGATTATGATCGGCTGCCTCGCTCAAGGGCAGGTCATACCTACTCCCAAACCCAGCGAGAGCGTAATATTCATATCTCACTTCCTTCGAGGGCTAGGCCTGGCTCGATCCCTTCGTGAGGGGGGCTCATGTTCTATTACGGGCTGGACTTCCATGATTTAGCTCCGGATTCTATTCTCCACATCTCGCCTTTTATCGTGCAGGTGCGAGCTTTTTCCGATCACCCCTCACTTTGGCCTGTGGCTCAAGACCTTCCAAGTGGAGCCGAAGACGATCGAGGGGAGGTATGCAGAATGTGGAGGTGTTGTAATAAGCAAAAGCGTCGATGCCCCATGGCCCGAGGGTTCTTTCCAGGAGGTGTCCAGCTTATGGCAATAAGAATGGTTTTTTGTCACAGCTCCCAGGGGTACCAAATGGGTGGCCCCACCTGCCTTTCACTCGGGTTACCCTCCACGACTAACGTCATGGATCAACAAGGGAATAGACTGGGGGCCAGTGAAGGACGTGCCCATACTGCACGGCCGCATCCGATATCTCCTCGAAAGAGATATTGGTCTGGTCACAGTAACGCAAGTAATGTTACTTCGCCGAACCCTGCCATGTAAACATCGTCCCCTCCGTCTGTGGGAATTCAATCCGGAGGGACCGCGAGCTATTCAGCACTTCCTCGCATGACGCCCGAGGAGATGTACAAATTGTACTGGACCGCAAGCAATGTGTCCGATTCCACCGAGGACGCGGGTCCGAGCTGCAATCGCCCGATACCCAAGTAAGTCGCCCTATGGCCGAACACGTTGTATTTCTATTCATCACGACATCATTCTAAAATGTCGCTTTGACCAGGACCGGATAGCAAAGGCGAAGATGATCAGGTGTCCGCCCTCTCCCGAGGTCTCACCGATCCGTATTAGTCCGGATGTTGGAGCTATGCCTACCAAGCGCCTCGGGGAGGATAAAGGTGGAAGAAAGAGTTTAACGCCCCGCAAGGCAGCATAACCGGGAGAAGAATCCAAAGCCCCTCTCCCAAGGAAGGAAAAGGACCGCCTCTCAAGGCCCGGAGACAATAGTCTCTAAACGGGGAAGAAATTCGCTTAAAGGGTCCTGGCCTGTGGGATACCCCGCCAGACAAAGGTATGCAAGAGGATCAGCCCTCCGTCGATCTGTAAGTAAAATAAAGGGTTTAATAGTAAAAAAACATCCTACTTTACTTCTGAGGAAAATAACCGAAACATCTGTCTTGTAGTCTGAATCGTGGCCCTTCTCGGCAGAGTTCGTCTTCGGGGGATCATCTTCCGGAGATGATGGAGAGCGAAATGCCTCCCCATGCTATCCCGCCTTATCAGGCGGGCGACCCCGAGGTGTCGTCTCGGAGGGCTTCTCCCGATCCGGCAAGGCCATTGTGGTGATTCTTTTTACACCTGAAGTCCTCAAAGATCCGGGCGCTTGAAGAGAGCAACCGAAGGGTCCGCCCGCCGCTGGCGCGGTCGGATGCACTGAAGGATCTGCTAGAGTAGGTGGCAATCTCATAAGCGCACCGTGCGCTAATGGGCACGGTGGTTGAGAGGGTTTCATCCGCAGAAAGCGGGTTGCATGAAGCCTTTATGAGTCTGCCGAAAGGTTTTGAGGTACGCCAAGTGACGGTATTTTGACAAGACAAAGACATGTTTTAAATGTGCCTGTGCGTATAGTAGCCCCGAGACTCGTTGCCATCTAAACAGCGGTAAACAGAGGATCATAGTCGCAGGTAATAATCCAGCCGCCTTCATATGCAGGTGGTGGAGGTCCGTGGCTAGCCGAATTGTGAGGTTGCCGAGCTAACGCCAAGCGACTTGATGCAGCAGATGCCTACATCGCGCTTGTCAACAAGTGGCTAGACGAGGCGTAGGGTATGTAATTCTCCGATTTCAACATATGGTAAGAGGAGCGCCATGCCAAGATCTTGAACATGTTGTGAATGCAGATGGAGCTGCGGCAAAGGAGACCCTTTGGGCTAAACTTGCCCGAGCCAAAAGCAAGCCAGAATAGTGATGCGTCAGCCTAAAGGCAGTCAAGAGCCGAGGGCCGAACAAGCTGCCCATTGCCAAAGTAAGGAGAAGATGGCCAAGATGGCCGCTGAGTTAAGTGATGCCGATCGACATCGACTTCTTGAGAAGGAAAGCCAAGCAAGGGCTACGGAGCTGGAGAAGGCCATGGTAGCAGCCAAGGAATCCTGCTCTACAATTAGAGTGATGAAGGAGGAGCTGCGTCACACTGGGGATATCGCGGCTGCGAATCCCTTTATGTTGCGGATGAAGTTCGTAGATCCTAAGTATGCTCCTTTGGACCGGCTGTGGAGTTCTGCAGACGCCTATCTGGATTTGGCAGCAAGTGTTGCTGATGCGGCCGAGTTCTTCAAAGATCAAAGAGATTGCCAAGTGGAGAAGCTATTCTGGTCGCAATTTAATGGTCCAGCGCGTCCGCTTCTCGTAATGAGCGGATGGTCGAATGGGCCGAGCTCCATAGGTTGTCCGACTCGCCATGAGGTTCTGCTAGGATCACGTGGTACGGGCAGGCCAAGGCCGTAATCAGCCATTTCAGTTTGGTGCAGAGTTCCTTGGTGCAAAGCCTTTTGGCTGTGCCACGCATCGACGCTATGAAGAGGTCGGCGTGCATCGAGGGTGCGCGGATGGCGCTTGCTCGTGTCAAAACGAACTGGGCGGAGATGGAAGCCACCGCAATTGCAGCCCATAGTTCGTCAATTAGACGAGTAGCTGCCGAGCACTATTTTTATGAGGTCCTTGAAGGTGCCCGTTCAATAGAAGCGCAGTGCTCGAAGAATATTATGTTCGAATGACATGTATTCCCATTGAAAAACAATGTTTTACTAAATTATATAAAGGCTATTTTTATACTTTTGCCTAAAAGTGTTATGATGCCTCCTGTGCGGCCGTTTATGTATATGTGTATATAACCTGAAAGTTTGTAGTCGTCGGCTTCAGCCCCCACGCATATAATGCGGGGTGTTCGCAGTAAGACGCGTGGTTCACACTTGATCCCACGCCATGGTCCATTAAGGAGGTGATAACGCAGCTAACTAGGCAATTGACTATATTGCTTTAACACTTTCACTTAGCCATGGAGTTTGATGCTGGGGCTACTATATAGCCCCGGTGGCCCGTGCTCATCCGAACACGGGCGCGGTCATGCCTGGCCGAAACGACCCTTCGTTAATGCGGAGGAACTCAAGATTCAGATAAGTCATCGAGTGGTTGACCAGCCTCTCGCTTTATCACGCATACCAGCTTTTTGGCTTTCATCGAGGGCTCGTCCTGCCAGCTGTGGCACAATCGCAGAGTTCTCCGGTGCCACCTTAGCCGATAGAGCGGAATGTAAGGTAGCAAAACACAGGAGCCGGGCAAACCGAACATTTGACCAAAGACGTGATTCGGAGGTGATGCATATAAGGCCTAACTCGCGACGCCGAACACTCCCGAAGGTGTTTGGTCTTTGAAACATATATCGGGCTTAGGTGATGCCCTTGGATAATGAACCCATAGTGTCCAGTACGAGCAATATTCTCGACGTACACATGCCAAGACGCCAAGATCCTTCTCGGTTGTATTGAGAATCCGGAGGATGTGAACAACAAAAGACAAGAAAAAGGTTTATGCAGGATCTTAATCTAAAGACAAACCTTTGCACGGTCCCCGCCGCACGTCTGCGCATGTGTCTCACAGCCGTGATCCTGCACGGGTGTAGCACGATCGCCATCTCAGAAAACAGAGGTGCTTAGTGAAAAGTTGTTGTGCAAAATTTTGGTTATTATAAATAAACCATGAAAAGTCGAGATGGGTAAAGTTGAGCTAAATTATCGCGGCGGCCCCGGTACCGTCCTCGTATGGGTGTAACCATCGAACCAATATCTATCCAATGATTGGTCGGACTCGTTTAACCGTGTCCACGGTCCTAACTACCGATCATCATCTCGTGGTGAGGTCGTTTAGTGTTCGGCTGTTAAAGCAGCCGCATTCATTCTTCTCGCTGAACGAACGCCAACATTTCCATGTACTGTTATGGTGTCGCGCGGACCGGGAATTTTAAGTTGGAGTAAAGTGTAATGTGGTATTGCATTGAAACGGGCGAAAGCCTCGTCCGAGTAGTGCTTGATAGCCACTTCGAATGGAGCAATGTCAAGATTACTCTTTTCGCTCCGAGGTTGTTCAAGCGAGCCGAACACAACCTCTAGTACTAGAGAGCCCGTGCAGCGAGCCTCTATGCCTGGTATTACTCCCTTGAAGGTAGTATTACGTGGCTGATGTTTGTTGGGTTTATCCTCATTTTGCGGACGGTGTCCTCGCATATCAGATTTAGATCATCGTCGCCATTCATAAGGACTCGATAAGGTGGTATCCGTTTATTATTGGGTCCAACACCAAGGCGGTTGATCCTTCCCTGCTCGGATACCTATTAGGTGGTCCCCGCGATAGAAAGTGACCGGGCAGGCCGATTGTGGTAGGACTCATGGGTGACGGGCTCTATGACTCGTGTATTTCGGAGTGCGATTTGCTCTCCTCTTGTCACGTGGATAACATTTATCGTTTTGACTTCGGGCGGAATTTTTATGTCCCCTGTCTTGTCTGGCGAGGTGTATCTCGCCCTCGCCGGATTGTCCTCCCCTTGTGTTCGGGCGCTTAGCTTGCTCGCTGCTTGAAGACCCAGCAATCTCGTGGGTATGATTTGCGGGTTTGCCGGGGTGCCGTGGATCTGATATAGTTTTTCTAGATTTTGTTTAGGTCGGTCGGTTCATCTCTCGTTGTTTTAAAGGGCTTTTTCCGCTGACCCAATGAGAGCCTCTAAATCCGCGCCATCGCTGTGTTGTCTGGCTGTCTTCTTTATTCCGCGCTTGTTTTACTATGTCATGGGTTTTCCATTGTCGTCCCGGACCTTGGATGTGCTTGTTCGCTTGAAGGCCAAGGGCTAACCAGCTGTCCTCGCCGCTAAAAGTGGGTCATGAGGCTTGTTAGGCTGCCATTGTTCTCGGCTTTTCTTGGCCAAGGTGTTTGGCAAGCCATTCGCTCTTAACGCTGTGCTTGAAAGCTTTAGGGCTTCAGCCGTCCGGACAATCGACACTTTGGTTCTTCTTAGTGAGAAACCTATTCCAAAGCTTTGGCTGACTCTCCGGCTGTTGAATTATATGACTCAAATCATCGCCGTCGAGGGCCGGACATAAGTCCCTTGAAAGTTAGTTCGGAAAGCGTCCTCGAGCTCCTCCCAACTTCCAATGGAATTTTCGGGGTGGCTTTTCAGCCAGTGCCGAGCTGGTCCTTTGAGTTTGAGGGGTAAGTATTTGATTGCGTGGAGGTCGTCTTCACGAGCCATGTGAATATGGAGGATGAAGTCCTCGATCCAGACCCCAGGGTCTGTGGTTCCGTCTGTGATGCCTCTATGTTAACTGGTTTGAACCCTTCGAAATTCATGGTCTAATACCGCCGGTGAAACATAGGGTGTGCGGCACCCTGTATTTGGTTGTGCCATGGCGTCGGACGGTTGTGGTATTTGGTTTGGCTGAGTGCCGAGAGCCGCTTCTTTATCCGTAGATGGATCTGTTGCGCCGGCCCGCTGATGCGGTCCTGCGCCGGTTATGTATCGACTCATGTGCGGCCTCGTTATTACCCTATCGCGCCACGAGGTCATCGATCCGACCGAGCGGGCGGTTTTGTTTTTGGCTGCGAGGGTTCAAGGCCTCGTCGTCAATTCCGCAGCAGCTTCCGCTTTGGGTAGTTTCTTCCCGGCGGCTGCCACTGCATACATTTCTGCCATGTCGAGCACTTTATTCCATCTACTATTGAGTGTGTTTTGTACGGCCTTAAGCCTTTGTTTCTGTTTCTTCAAACTTCTTGCGGTGGCCATCAGCCTTTCTTGCTCCAGCTACCTTTCGAGGATATTGCGCTCGTCGTTGTCCGGACTATTCTCCTAACCGGAGATGGGTTGGTTGTCTTGATGCTCGGCGTCGCCGTGCTCGGACAGCGGCTCCGCACTTTGCTCGTCGTCCGCTGGCTTACCCTGCTCTATCGCTGGGTCAATTTGGCTTCTTGTTGCGCGGTTGTCGCTGTTTTTTGCCAAGGCGGATTTAGCGGAGCCACGGGCGCCGCTTTTGATTGCTTGTCGTGGAAGCTATCTTTCGCCGCATCCTCGCCATTATTTTCTTTGGGTGTATCCACCATGTATACGCTATGTGATGAAGTGGCAGTCCAAATACCGCTGGCGATGGTTCTGTTCGTCTCTGCATCGCTGTTCATTCCATCGATGTCTTCGGAGTCAAAGTCGAGCATGTCGGTTAAGTCGTCGATAGTGGCTACTAAGTGGGTGGTGGGTAGGGAGTGAATTTCTTCGTCATCCGCATCCCACTCTAGCCGGACATAGTTCAGCCAAGGTTCTCCAGACAGGGAGAGAGATTTTAATGAGTTAAGTATGTCGCCAAAGGGCGAGTGCTGAAAGATATCTGTGGAGGTGAACTCCATGATCGGCGCCCAGTCGGATTCGATAGGTATGGGCGCGGGTGGTTTGGAGTCTGTGGCAGGGGACGAATCACGCAGTTCGGCGACACGGCTCTCGTGAAAGGTAAAGTCAATATTCGGCTCTATCGCCACTCAGGGTGCGGTCTCCGTGGCGGAGTCTATCCTCCCATCCTCGGATGGCGCGATCTGCTCCGAACTAAAGGCCGGATTAGTTGCTGGCATGATCTCCCGAACACCGTCTGACGGCAGAGCTATATCCTGCTCGTCGGATCGTGCGGCACACTGGCATGGGCTCAACTGGCCGGAGATCAAGTCTCCGCGATATCGGCAGATAATTCAAGTTTCCAAACCTGAACTGATGGCCGGGCGAGCTCTCGATCTGCTCCGATGGCTAAACGAAGTTGGCCTGGCAGGCGGCCGCAGAACACGAAGATCTGTCCGGGGAGGAAAACCTCACCCTGGACCGCATCGTTGTCAATGATCGAAGGGGCCATTGAACCTTGCAGCGAAGACACAGTGGAACTGTCGGATTTTGGGTTCCGGCTGACCCTTGAGGTTCGAACACTGGGTTGCGCGCGGAGATCCAACCCTCCACCGTCTCGCTCCTCGCCGAATCGCTGGGACCTAAACTACTAACGGAACAGCACAAGAGACGCAAGATTTATACTGGTTCAGGCCACCATTGTGGTGTAATACCCTACTCCAGTGTGTGGTGTGGTGGATTGCCTCTTGGGCTGATGAGGAACAATACAAGGAAGAACAGCCTCGCGAGGGTCTGTTCTTGGCGGGTGCGATGAACTGCTAGGTGGTGTTCAGTCGCTCTAGCTACTGGTTCCTTGATGAGGATTCGGATCTCGGATCTTCTCTCCCTCTAGATGCCGGATCCCTCTACTATGGTGGCTTGCTCTACTTATATAGGCGAAGGCCCTAGGCCTCTTCCCAAATATTGAGCGGGAAGGGCGCCAACAATTGGCCATTTTGAAGGGGAACAGCGGGTACACTTATCCTGACTAAAGTTGGTCCTCGCCTGCCAAAGGCTCTGGTGATGACGCCTGCTTGGGCTCCACGATAACTCCCTTCCAGCCGTTGGCCTGGTCTTGGTCTTGTTGCACCGAAATGGATGCCTTTGCTTGATGCTCTCGCCTGCGCTTGCTCCCTTTGCACCAAAGAGGAAAGGAGGACACTCGCAGCTGCCGGGCGCCTGGCGCGCCCTGGTCGTCATGGTTTGCGCCATGGGCACCTCGCGAGGTACCCTGCCTTGAACTCTCCGCCTCCTCATTAGCCACCCGACGAGGCCGTGCTCGAGGAAGCTCCTTGTCGTCCGCCTCATGAGGCTTGGCCTCGCGAGGGTCTTGAGCTTATGCTCATGAAGATGGGCCTGGCCTCTTTGAGCCACGCTGGGCCGCAGTGAGCAAGTCTGGGGACCCCTGCTCTAGAATGGCGACAGAGCCCCTGGCCCACGGCGCTACCGAACTTGGCCGAGCGAGAGGCGAAGGGCAAGTGAAGCGTCATGGGCCCTAACAGCCTCGGCGTTTTGGGCGCCATGGCGTTGATTGACGTGCATCTGCTTCCCCACGACGCCTTGGCAATCGCACGAATTGACAAGTCCTCGCATGCCAAGCGGGTCATGATTACCGCGATCGTGGAGGTCGGGCGGTTGGTTCGCCATAGGCACGGACGGCGCGCCTTCCGTGCTATCCTTCCTTCTCCTCCTCCTCGCTTCCAGATGGTTGCTATGGCTCCGATCCGCCGTTCTCCACGGAAGAGAAGGGAAAGGCTCCTCAAGAGGATCCTGACCTGCTCCCCCAAAGAAGCGGCTTGCTCTCCGGGTGTCGGGGCAGAGCGCCGCCAGAGGCGCCCATGCCCAAGCGAGCGGCCGCCACCTGTGGTTCCCTCTTCCTTGTCTGCGCAAATTGGTGGCTCACGAAGGAGGCGCCACGGCGCCACGAGCGGGCGCCGGCGACGATGCCGGGCGGGTCACGGCGGTGTGCGTCTTCCCGCCTCGAGTCCACGCCGAGGCTCCCGCCGAGTTCGTGCTTCACGCCGCCACGCCCCAAGTCTTGGATTCGCCTTCCTTCTTTTTCGCCTGTCCGTCCGCAGGGGGAACCCCGACTCGGGCTGTAGCACGCTGGCTCTGGCACCTCGCGACGGGCAGAGGTCGCGGTAGTTGCCAGGCATGCAGGCTTCATGACTCGAGGCTGGGGCGAGGTCGCCTGGTCTCAGAGGGACGAGGGGCGCCTCACGATCCACCTGGAGTGCAATGGTGCTTGGTGGTGTCCTTCAAGGTCTTCGACGGAGGGTCGTTGGCTGGAGTGCTGCCCCGGGAGAGGTGGTCGGGGTTCTGTTGTGGTGAGACAGAGGCCGACCGACCACTCCTTGGCAGCTCCTCGTGCAACGGCGCGCCGGAGGATCCAGTGACTCTGCCGAGCTCTTCGCGACGCCGGAGACGAGTGACGACAGCTACGAGCCCCCGAGCCTGCGCCGCTCCCGGAGCAGGGCGGGCTTGTCAGGCCGTCGCCGACTCTGATCCGGATAGGGTTGGCGCCGGATCGGGTGGCCCACTGTTGATGATGGCGTCTGCTGCGGTGGTCCCTGTAGGTAGGACTCCTTAGGATTCGCGTCTTTTGTTCCTGCGAGGAGCCAAGAATGTACCCCGCGAGGGCTTGTAAGACTTTTGTAGCTTCGTTTGTCAATATGATCCTTATTGTGAAGCAGCGCGAGATGCTTATTCCGTCTTAGCTTAGTTTCTTCCTTTCGGACCTCGTGAGGGCTTGATGCTCTGCGCCGATAGGACCCAGTCCAAAGGCGGCTTCAGCAGTCGCTGGTATGCCAGGTCACGATGCCGTGGTCAAGGCCAGGAGGTGAGCGGCCCGAGGTCCGGTAAGAGCCTGAGTCGCGATGCTCAGGGGGTCCCCCTTGGCGCTCAAGCGGCCGTCATTCGGTGAGAAAAGAGAGCGACGTTGCTAACACGGGGTTGCATTGAGCGTGGGGATGGTGTTGCGATAACTAGTGTGTCCGGAGGGTGACTTATCTCGAGGGTCAGGACAATGCTTCCCTGGTGCGCGCTTAGGCCCGCGGCCTTGGCCGGCGAGAGGTTGCGTGGCGAGGTCAAGTTTGGCGCTCCTTGGAGGGACCTGCAGGTTCACCACAAAGGAACAAGAGCTCGCTGTGGCACTGCTAGTTCTGCCATTAGTTGCTTTGGAGAGGCGCGAGAGGCCTCGCGAGGTGTGTTGGGGCACCCCTGGGCCAGCGCGGGACTCACGGGGCCCTACCTCAAGGCGGGTTGCGCCTGGCTCTGGGCCTTATCTTCGAGTGTGTTCCTAGAAATTTGGCCAGATGCCGGTGCTCTACGTCTTCGGATCCCGGCTCTCGGACTGGTCTCAGCCATCGCTGGCAAGCCAGGTCATGATGCCATGGATAAGACCAGAGGGTGAGGGCCAGAGAGCCGGTAGGAGCCCTGAGTCGCGATGCTCAGGCTCCCCCCCCCCTTTAACGCGCAAGCTGGGTTAGATGATCGAAACCCACGTCCTCGGTCCCGGCTCGGCTGGTCTCGATCGTCACGGCAAGCCAGGTCGCGATGCCATGGACAAGACCAGAGGGTGAGGGCCGAGAGCCGTAGGAGCCCTGAGTCACGATGCTCGTGCACCCCCTTTAACGCGCAAGTGGGTTAGATGACTAAACTCTACTCCTCGGTCCCGCCTCGGCTGGTCTCAGCCCGTCACGGGCAAGCTGTGTCGTGATGCCATGGACAAGACCAGAGGGTGAGGGCCGGAGAGTCGGTAGGAGCCCTGAGTCGCGATGCTCGTGCACCCCTTTAACGTGCAAGATTCCGCTCACACAGAAAAGGCACCAAATAACAAGCATGATGGAGCGAGAGCATAATCCTAAGAAAACGTAAGAAGGATACATGTCACTGGGACAGACCCAACGGCTTGGGGATGATGCAGCCGAGGGGCGCCTAACCGGATAGGCTAATGACATGAAATAAAGGGATACATGCCGCAGGACGGACTCCACGCTGCCCGGGAATAATGCGCCTCAAGGCGCCCCACCGGGAATAAAACTTAAAGATGTCACCTGGTGATGTTGAGGACGAAGGGGTGTTGGTGTAGCAGACTCGGTGGGCTGCGGGAGCCGATCCTCACGAGCCCCCAGCCCGGGGCCTCGGGAGGGTCCGGAGGCGCCGCGGCTCCTCGGGAGTCATCTCCATCTCCGCCAGTGGCTGCGGGCGTGCTGACCTCTTGAGCCTCCTGGGATGGCCCTCATGAGACGCTATTGCGCAACAGCGGGCGCTTAGGCCGTGAGGCATGCGCGACGTAGCTGTGGGCGGACCTCATAACGCCCCACTCGCGAGGGCCAGAGGCGCTTGAGATGCGGCCGGCTGAGCCCTGGTATGTCGATGTAGACGCTGAGCCCACCATCCTCGCTGGATGGGGGGCCACATGGTGGCGGCGGCTGCCCTCATGACCCTTGACTCCTCAGAGCTCCGAATGGCCTTGGCCGATGAACTCCCGAGGGTTCGGCCCTCCTTGCCTTGCTCCTGCTATGGGAACGCGCTCAAGCACGCCCATGTGGTGCCCAAGCGCCTCCCTCGAGACCTTGGCGAGGTCGGCGGCCCTACAGGGGAGAGCCCCCGAGCCCGGCCTGAGGAGGGTGTCGGGCGCGCTTCCCTATGCGATGGAAGGGGGCTCCCCCTGGCCCGGTGCGGGCCCTGAGGGGCCTGCCACTTGAGGAGCTGGGCCGGTCGATGTCTTCTTCTTCTTGGGTGCGGCCTCGTGAGGCCTCCTGCTGCTATGGTCTGGGTCTTCTAGCGATGCGGCCTGAAAGGCTCGCTCCAGGGAGCACACTGCGTCTCTCTCTCTTCACAGGGCACCGTGATGACCCCGCCGCTTCCTGGCATCTTGAGGACGTTGTAGCCATGGTGGGTTACGGCCATGAATTTGGTCAACGCTGGGTACCCGAGGATGGCGTTGTATGGCAGGCGAATGTGGGCGACGTCGAAGTCGATGAGCTCAGTGTGGTAGTTGTCGCGAGCCCCGAAGGTGACAGGAAGACGAACCTGCCCGATCGGGACCGTGGAGCCATCGATGACTTCGGAGAAAGGCTTGGTTGGCTGAAGCTGACTGTAAGGCACTTGAAGATTGTTGAAAGTCTCCACGGACAGGACGTTGAGTCCTGCCCCACCGTCGATGAGGGTCTTGGTGACCAGCACGTTGCTGATGATTGGGGAACAAAGCATCGGGAGGACTCCGGCTGTGGCTGCGCACTTGAGCTGGTCTGCTGAGCTGAACGTGATGGCGCACGCCGACCACCTGAGAGGGCGCGTGGCCTCGAGCTTGGGGAGGACTGCATTCACTTCGCGGGCGAACTGCTTGAAGATACGCTGAGAGGCTGGGGCTTGAGCTCCGCCCAGGATGTAGGCGATTGCACGCGCTTCCTGGAAGCCCCCAGCCCCCTCGTCCTGATGACGGTCTTCAATTCTCATTGGCGGCGGCAGCATGGAGGAGGCTCTGCGTTCCCCATGGGCGATCTCGCGAGGCTGATCCCTCCACCTCTCGCGAGGCGGGTCTTGCCAACGGTCCTCGCGAGGTTGGTCGCGGCACTTTGGCGCGGGCCGCGGTCTTCCCAAAGGCCTCGTGATTCCTTCCTCCTCCTCGATCAGTAGCCCTGTCGCTGCGCTTAGGGCGTCTCACGACCCCGCCAAGCATGGCCCGGAGCTCTTGGCATTCATTGGTGTTGTGGGTGTGGAGGTCGTGGTACACGCAGTACCGACTGCCCTTGGAGGACTCGGGCTGATCTCTGCCTCGCTTGGTGTCTGGTTCGGCTGCGAGTACGGCAGCCCCCTTCACGTCCTTGGCCTTGGACTTCTTTTCTTTGGGATCCGCGGTAGGAAGCTCGAGGAGCAAGAGGCGCTCCTCCTCAGCCCTGGCGCACTTGGTCGCCAACTTGAACAGCTCTAGGGAGGTGCACAGATCTTCATGCATCGCCAGCTCCTCCTTCATCTTGACATCGCGCACGCCGTCGGAGAAGGCAGAGATGATGGCCTCCTCCGTTACCCTGGGAATCTTGAGGCGTGCGTTGTTGAAGCGATGGATGTACTTCTGCAGGGTTTTCCCTGGTTGCTGCTTGATTCGGCGCATGTCGCTTACGGCGGGTGGCCAGTCGCGAGTACCTTGGAAGTTGGCGATGAAGCGGGTACACATCTCGCCCAGAAGAGATCGTGCACGGGGCCAGATTCAGAGCCAAAGCGGGCTCGTCCTGAGCGCCATGGGAAACCAGTTCGCCATGACCTTTTCATCCCGCTGGCAGCCTCGATGCCCAGCTCAGTCTAGCCTGGAGGAACTCAGAGGGTCAGCTGTGCCGTGCCGAGCGAGCAGCGTGCAGGTCTGCTTGAACTTGGCGGGCTACGAACGCGCAGCTCGGAGGTGAAGGCGCGGCAGCCCACCGTGGCCGCTGGGGCCTCGGACGACAGAGAGCTTGGTCTTGTGGGCCTCCTGCGCCGCTGGGGGGCAGCGCAGGTCTTGACGGTCCGGAGCGGGAGCTCGGGCAGCTTCTTGTGGGCGAGGAACTTCTTGACAGCTCGCTCTTGCCGCGCCGGGCGCTTAGCGGAGCGGGTTCCGCCCAGGGCGCGCGCGCTTGGGGCTGTGGCGCCTTCTTGAGGAGGAGGCGGCCGAGGCGCCGGAGCTTCATCGCCACGCTGGGCAGGTGCGGTGCAGCGAGACGACGGTGCGGGGCGCCTCGCAGCGCGGACGAGCTCGGCGACCCGTCGAGCCATTCTTCGAGACGCTGCCGACGGGCGGTAGCGCTGGAGCTCGTTTGCAGCGGCGAGTGCAGCTCGAGCCTCCATGCGCTGCTGGGCGCAAGGTGACGAAGAACCAGCGGGGTGAGCGGCGGCGGTGCGGCTGCCCCGCCATGGACGGGTGCTGGGACGATGCTTGGTGCTCGTTTCGCCGGGCGGTGGCGGCGTTGACGACGGTGACGGGAACGACTTGGCGCCCGCCGGAGCTGTCTGGCGACATGGGAGGCGAGAGCGCTCCGGCGCCGCGCGCGGCCCGACGGGCGCGACATGATTGATCATGTGGTTGGGGAAGAATGAGGCGACGAAAGTAGATTCAGGCGCACCGGGCGCGCCAAATGTCGGATTTCGGTTCCGCAGACCCTTGAGGCTCGAACACCGGGTGCATGCGGAGATCCAACCTCCACCGCCTCGCCTCGCCAAATCGCTGGGACCTAAACTACTAACGAGAACAGCACAAGAGATGCAAGATTTATATCGTTCGTGCCACCATTGTGGTGTAATACCCTACTCCGGTGTGTGGTGTGGTGGATTGCCTCTTGGGCTGATGAGAACAATACAAGGAAGAACAGCCTCGCGAGGGTCTGTTCTTGGCGGGTGCGATGAACTGCTAGGTGGTGTTCTACCGCTCTAGCATCTGGTTCCTTGATGAGGATTCGGATCTCGGATCTTCTCTCCCTCTAGATGCCGGATCCCTCTACTATGGTGGCTTGCTCTACTTATATAGGCGAAGGCCTTGGGCCTCTTCCCAAATATTGAGCGGGAAGGGCGCCAACAATTGGCCATTTTGAAGGGGAACAGCGGGTACACTTATCCTAACTAAAGTTGGTCCTCGCCGCCAAAGGCTCGTGATGACCTTTGCTTGGGCTCCACGATGACTTCTTCCAGCCGCTGGGCTGGTCTTGGTCTTGTTGCACGAAATGGATGCCTTTGCTTGATGCTCTCGCCACGCTTGCTCCCTTTGCACCAAAGAGGAAAGGAGGACACCTTGGTTGGCGCCGCCATTGGCGCCTTGGTCGTCATGGCTTGCGCCATGGGCACCTCGCGAGGTACCCTGCCTTGAATTCTCCGCCTCCTCATGAGCCAGCCCGACGAGGCCGTGCTCGAGGAAGCTCCTTGTCGCCCGCCCCGCGAGGCTTGGCCCCTCGCGAGGGTCTTGAGCTTGCATTGATGAAGATGGGCCGCCCTGGGCCTCCTTTGAGCCGCCGCTGCAGCCGCAGCAGAGCAAGTCCGGGGACCCCGCTTCGTAACGCCGACAAGAACTCTCAATGAAAGCACCAATGTCGGTGTCAAACCGGCGGATCTCGGTAGGGGGTCCCTAATCTGTGCGCCTAAGGCGGATGGTAGCAGGAGGCAAGGGACACGATGTTTACCTGTGTTCGCCCTCTCTATGGAGGTAATACCCTACTTCCCGCTTGATTGATCTTGATGAATATGAGTATTACAAGAGTTGATCTACCACGAGATCGTAGAGGCTAAACCCTAGAAGCTAGCCTATGGTATGATTGTTGTTGTCCTACGGACTAAACCCACCGGTTTATATAGACACGGGAGGGGGCTAGGGTTACACAGAGTCGGTTACAACAGAAGGAGATCTACATATCCGTATCGCCAAGCTTGCCTTGCACGCCAAGACAGTCCCATCCGGACATGAGACGAAGTCTTCATTCTTGTATCTTCATAGTCCAACAGTCCGGCCAAAGGATATAGTCCGGCTGTCCGGATACCCCCTAATCCAGGACTCCCTCAGCAGTGACTGAAGAACTGGAAGATTAACCCCCAGCTGAGTCAAGTGATTATGATACCAAGACATTTTGAGTATATGTTCACTGACAGAACTATTCTCCTCCATTTTACGGCTGTAGAACTTATTGGAGACTTCATATCTCTCAATCCGGGCATTTGCTTGAAATATTAACTTCAACTCCTGGAATATCTCATATGCTCCATGACGTTCAAAACATCGTTGAAGTCTCGGTTCTAGGCCGTAAAGCATGGCACACTGAACTATCGAGTAGTCATCAGCTTTGCTTTGCCAGACGTTCATAACATCTGGCATTGCTCCTGCAGCAGGTTCGGCACCTAGCGGTGCTTCCAGGACGTAATTCTTCTGTGCAGCAATGAGGATAACCTCAAGTTATGGACCCGGACCATGTAGTTGCTACCATCATCATTCCACTTAGCTTTCTCTAGGAACACATTAAAATTCAACGGAACAACAACACAGGCCATCTATCTACAAAAACATAGACATGCAAAATACTATCAGGTACTAAGTTAATGATAAATTAAAGTTCAATTAATCAAATTACTTAAGAACTCCCACTTAGATAGACATCCCTCTAATCATCTAAGTGATCACGTGATACATATCAACTAAACCATGTCCAATCATCACGTGAGATGGAGTAGTTTTCAATGGTCAACATCACTATGTTGATCATATCTACTATATGATTCACGCTAGACCTTTCGGTCTCAGTGTCCGAGGCCATATCTGCATATGCTAGGCTCGTCAAGTTAAACCCGAGTATTCTGGGTGTGCAAAACTAGCTTGCACGCGTTGTATGTGAACGTAGAGCTTATCACACCCGATCATCACGTGGTGTCTCGCACGATTTAACTTTTAACGGTGCATACTCGTGGAGAACACTTGTACCTTGAAATTTAGTGAGAGATCATCTTATAATGCTACCGTTGAACTAGGCAACATAAGATGCATAAAGGATAAACATCACATGCAATCAATATAAGTGATATGATATGGCCATCATCATCTTGTGCCTTTGATCTCCATCTCCAAAGCACCGTCATGATCACCATCGTCACCGGCGCGACACCTTGATCTCCATCGTAGCATCATTATCGTCTCGCCAACTATTGCTTCTACGACTATCGCTACTGCTTAGTTATAAAGTAAAGCAATTACATGGCGATTGCATTTCATACAATAAAGCGACAACCATATGGCTCTCGCCAGATTGCCGATAACTCGTTACAAAAACATGATCATCTCATACAATAAAATTTAGCATCATGTCTTGACCATGTCACATCACAACATGCCCTGCAAAAACAAGTTAGACGTCCTCTACTTTGTTGTTGCAAGTTTTACATGGCTGCTACGGGCTGAGCAAGAACCGTTCTTACCTACGCATCAAAACCAAAATGATTTTTCATCATGTATGTGTTGTTTTACCCTTCAACAAGGACCGGGTGTAGCCACACTCGATTCAACTAAAGTTGGGGAAACTGACACCCGCCAGCCACCTGTGTGTGAAGCACGTCGGTCGAACCAGTCTCGTGTAAGCTTACGCGTAATGTCGGTCCGGGTCGCTTCATCCAACAATACCGCCGAATCAAAGTATGACATGCTGGTAAGCAGTATGACTATTATCGCCCACAACTCACTTGTGTTCTACTCGTGCATATAACATCAACGCATAAACCTGGCTCGGATGCCACTATTGGTGAACGTAGTAATTTCAAAAAAAAATCCTACGCACACGCAAGATCATGGTGATGCATAGCAACTAGAGGGGAGAGTGTTGTCAATGTACCCTCGTAGAACGTAAGTGCAAGCGTTATGAAAACGCGGTTGATGTAGTCGTACGTCTTCACGATCGACCGATCCTAGCACTAAAAGTACGGCACCTCCGTGATCTGCACACGTTTGGCTCGGTGATGTCCCACGAACTCTCGATCCAGCTGAGTGTCGAGGGAGAGCTTCGTCAACACGACGGCGTGATGATGATGATGATGAAGCTACCGGCGCAGGGCTTCGCCTAAGCACTCCAACGATATGACCGAGGTGGATTATGGTGGAGGGGGGGCACCGCACACGGCTAAGAGATCAATGATCAACTTGTGTGTCCTAGGGTGCCCTCTGACCCCGTATATAAAGGAGCAAGGGGGGAGGCCGGCCGGCCCTTGGGGCGCGCCAGGAGAGGAGGAGTCCTCCTCCTAATAGGAGTAGGACTCCCATTTCCTAGTCCTACAAGGAGGGGGAAAGGAAGGAGGAGAGGGAGAAGGAAAGCCCCCCCCCCCCTTCCCTAGTCCAATTCGGACCAGAGGGCGAGGGGGCGCGCGGCCTGCCTTGGCTGGCCCTCTTTCTCTCCACTAAGGCCCATGTGGCCCATTAGTTCCCCGGGGGGTTCTGGTAACCCTCCAGCACTCCGGTTTTCTCCGAAATCACCCGGAACACTTCCCGTGTCCGAATATAGTCGTCCAATATATCAATCTTTATGTCTCGACCATTTCGAGACTCCTCGTCATGTCCGTGATCATATCCGGGACACCAAAATACCTTCGGTACATCAAAACACATAAACTCATAATACCGATCGATACCGAACGTTAAGCGTGCGGACCCTATGGGTTCGAGAACTATGTAGACATGACCGAGACACGTCTCCGATCAATAACCAATAGCGGAACCTGGATGCACATATTGGCTCCCACATATTCTACGAAGATCTTTATCGGTCAAACCGCATAACAACATACGTTGTTCCCTTTGTCATCGGTATGTTACTTGCCCGAGATTCGATCATCGTTATCTCAATACCTAGTTCAATCTCGTTACCGGCAAGTCTCATTACTCGTTCCGTAATGCATCATCCCGTAACTAACTCCTTAGTCACATTGCTTGCAAGGCTTATAGTGATGTGCATTACCGAGAGGGCCCAGAGATACCTCTCCGACAATCATAGTGACAAATCCTAATCTCGATCTATGGCAACTCAACAAGTACCATCGGAGACACCTGTAGAGCACCTTTACAATCACCCAGTTATGTTGTGACGTTTGGTAGCACATAAAGTGTTCCTCCGGTATTCGGAAGTTGCATAATCTCATAGTCATAGGAACATGTATAAGTCATGAAGAAAGCAATAGCAACATACTAAACGATCAAGTGCGAACCTAACGGAATGAGTCAAGTCAATCACATCATTCTCTAATGATGTGATCCCGTTAATCAAATGAAAACTCATGTCTATGGCTAGGAAACTTAACCATCTTTGATTCAACGAGCTAGTCAAGTAGAGGCATACTAGTGACACTTTGTTTGTCTATGTATTCACACATGTACTAAGTTTCCGGTTAATACAATTCTAGCATGAATAATAAACATTTATCATGATATAAGGAAATATCAAAAACAACTTTATTATTGCCTCTAGGGCATATTTCCTTCACTCGCCACCCAGACCGGCGAGCTGTGGAAGAGCCGAGGTACGTAGGTCGGCTACTAGTGGGGGCGCGCAAGCGCACCCACTGGATGTAGCCCCCGAGATTCGGGCCGACTGCTGAGTAGTCGGGCCAGATCTTCCCGGCGACTTCTTGTCTTCGTCGATGCTGATGATTCTTCTTTGTCTTTGCAGAGGCTGCCGCCCATCTGCGGAGTCGCGTGCATGAGCTCAAGGGTCAGCTTCCGGCCAAGGAGCTGGAGCGCAACCAGGCGGCCGCGGAGCGCAACTGGCTCGAGAACGAGCTGGCTGACCAGCCGACCCGGCATACGGAGCAGGTCCGGTAGCTGAAGGACGGGGAGGAGCTCCTTAAGGCCGAGTTTGAGTCTCAGCGCTCGGGCTGGGCCGAGAAGGAGAAGTACCTATCAGAAGGCTATGAGGTGATCGACGGTCTGCTCGAAGGTAACAATTCTTGCTTTGTTGCTTGGTGTAATGCCGGTTATCGTTGGAAGCGGGCTCTTATTCCTTTGCTTTCATTTTTAGTAGAGTATTTCCCGGACCACGACGGTGCCATCGGGCAGGCGATTGAGGCGTGGTGCGAGCAGCGGAGGCAAGTGGGCAAGGAGATCGCACCGGACCGGCCCCAAAACTTGGGCGAACAGTTTCGGGCCGTCCAACTACGCCTTGCGCCGGTTCGCCAGCTGCTCCGCCGGTTTCAGCGCACCGGGTCGCGGGTCTTGGAAGGGCTCTGGCCCGGTGTGCAGGTCCCCCGGACTCCCAGCCGGACTTCCGCCTTGTTGGAGGTCGCTTGGGAGTGGCTCGACACCTGGAAGGGCGCCGTGGCATGGGCCGGCACTAAGGTGACACTGGAGTTTGTGAAGGCATGGTACCCAGGCGTGAGCATGGCTCAGCTGGCCACCTTTCGCCAGGAGGCGGCATCGGAGCTGGAGGCGGAGTGTGAAAGGATTGTTGTCCGCGCGGCAGCCCTCGTCGAGTACACCGACGGTGACGTCTTCATCGTGGAGCGGGCAAAAGACGGCACCGAGGTGCCACCGTCCTGGTTCGGGCTGAACCCAGACGAAGAGGAGAACCCGATGGAGGAGATTTCTTCCAGTAATGAGGCCGCGGAGGAGGGCGAGAACGAGGAAGACGACAGCAACGTGCCAGATGGCGGAGCGACCAGCCGGAACCGGCCTCAGCCAGCGAGCAACGGGAGACCACGTCGGCCGCCGACGACCAGACCAGGACCAGCCAGCCGGCGCTGCAACCACCATCGACTCGTCCGAGCAGCCCGTGGTTCCTTCGGCCTAGGCCTTTATCAGTTTAAGTTTTTCTGTCTTGTGCTCAAGAAAATATTAGTTATGCGCAGTTCCACCCCTTGGAGTGTATTTTAAACCTTGATGAATGCTGGCCGCGGGCCTTTTGCAATGTAAACAAATTTATTTTCCCACATGCTTGTGTGCTTTGCCAAGTTCTAACTCGATTTTGCCTTTGCTTTCTTTGGCTTTTTCCTTTGATGTCTTCCTTTGGCTGCCGCCCTGCCAGCCGGCCAGCCGCGCTGCGGCCCGTGGTCGGGTCAAGGACTTGGCCATTTAGAATAGGCAAGTTACTTCAACCGCTTAAAGCGTAGCTAGTCAAGCGAGAAGCCGGCAGGCCGGCTTCTGAGCAGCCGGACAGGGGAAGCGAGAGGTCGGCTTGGCCTGAATTGGCGTTCTTCCTTAGTCATTTTTCGTGTGGACAGCCTTTACGGCCTTTGTCTCTTGCCTGCCAGACAATCACGCTGTGAGTTGTGGCTGGGCAAAGAGAGGGCTTTGGCGTCGGCACACTACTAAGCCGACTTCGGATGGTACCAACTTGGGCAAAGGCGGCGAGCCCCCGGGTCGACTGACCGGACCCGGGCAGGGCGAAAGAATGAATACCCATACATAGGCGAAGTTTATCATATAGATAAAAAGGTAGCCCTCGAGTGCGCCTTGGGGTACCTATTATCTTTACTTAGTACACAAGATAGCGTGGTACATACACTACATCAACTGTAAAACGTTCGGAGAAGGTTTGCGTTCCATGGGCACTCCGATTCTTGGTCGGCTGTGCCCCTCCTCTGTGCCCTGGGCTTCTGTGCGCTGATGAGGTAGTAGGATTCATTGCCTAGGGCCTTGCTGATGATGAAAGCCCCCTCCCAAGGAGCCGAGAGCTTGTGCTAGCCGGCTGTTCATTGGATCAGTCGGAATATAAGGTCGCCCTCGCGGAAAGCACGCAGCTTGATCTTCTTGTTATGGTAGTGGCGTAGGTGAATGAAATATGCCCTAGAGGCAATAACAAAGTTGTTATTTATATTTCCTTATATCATGATAAATTTTTATTATTCATGCTAGAATTGTACTAACAGGAAACTTAGTACATGTGTGAATACATAGACAAACAGAGTGTCACAAGTATGCCTCTACTTGACTAGCTCGTTGGATCAAAGATGGTTAAGTTTCCTAGCCATAGACATGATTGTCATTTGATCAACGGGATCACATCATTAGAGAATGATGTGATTGACTTGACCCATTCTGTTAGCTTAGCACTTGATCGTTTAGTATATTGCTATTGCTTTCTTTATGACTTATACATGTTCCTATGACTATGAGATTATGCAACTCTCGAATACCGGAGGAACACTTTGTGTGCTACCAAACGTCACTGGCGTGAATCTGGGTGATTATAAAGGTGCTCTACAGGTGTCTCCGATGGTACTTGTTAAGTTGGCATAGATCCAGATTACGATTTGTCACTCCAATTGTCGGAGAAGGTATCTCTGGGCCCTCTCGGTAATGCACATCATTGTAAGCCTTGCAAGCAATGTGACTAATGAGTTAGTTGCGGGATGATGCATTATGGAACGAGTAAAGAGACTTACCGGTAACGAGATTGAACTAGGTATTGAGATACCGACGATCGAAACTCGGGCAAGTAACCTACCAATGACAAAGGGAACACCGTATGTTGTTATGCGGTTTGACCGATAAAGATCTTCGTAGAATATGTAGGAACCAATCTGAGCATCCAGGTTCCGCTATTGGTTATTGACCGGAGATGAGTCTTAGTCATGTCTACATAGTTCTCGCACCCGTGGGGTCCGCATGCTTAACGTTCGGTGACGATCGATATTATGAGTTTATGTGTTTTTATGTACCAAAGGTAGTTCAGAGTCCTGGATGAGATCAGGGACATGACGAGGAGTCTCGAAATGGTCGAGACGTAAACATCGATATATTGGACAACTATATTCGGACATCGGAAAGGTTCCGAGTGATTCGGGTATTTTTCGGAGTGCCGGAGAGTTACGGGAATTCGTATTGGGCCTTAATGGGCCATACAGGAAAGGAGAAAAAGGCCTCAAGGGTGGTCACGCCCCTTCCCCATGGACTGGTCCGAATTGGACTAGGCAAAGGGAGCGCCCCCTTCCTTCCTTCTCCTTCTCCCTTTCCTTTTCCTATTCCATTTGGGAGGTGGAATCCTACTAGGACTAGGGAGTCCTAGTAGGACTCCAAACTTTGGGCGCGCCCTATGAGGGCCGGCCTCCTCCTCCCTCCATCATTTATATACGTGGCCAGGGGGCACCCCATGACACACAAGTTGATCATTGATCTCTTAGCCGTGTGCAGTGCCCTCCTCCACCATAATCAACCTCGGCCATATCGTTGTAGTGCTTAGGCGATGCCCTGCGTCGGTAGCTTCATCATCACCGTCATCACACCGTCGTGCTGACGAAGCTCTCCCTCGACACTCTGCTAGATCGTGAGTTCGTGGGACGTCACCGAGCCGAACGTGTGCAGATCGTGGAGGTGTCGTACCTTCGGTGCTAGGATCGGTCGATCGTGAAGACGTACGACTACATCAACCACGCTGACATAACGCTTCGCTTACGGTCTACGAGGGTACATAGACAACACTCTCCCCTCTCGTTGCTATGCATCACCATGATCTTGCGTGTGCGCAGGAAATTTTTTGAAATTACTATGTTCACCAACAGCAGGCTATGTTGATAGATGGCGGATCGGCTAAGTGCTAGCAGTTGGGCCTCTTTGAGCAGGTCGACACCATCTTCATGTGCCTCCTTTGCTTCCGCCTCCGTGTACAGGGTGACGCAAGGCGAGTCGAACTCGATATCCGTTGGGATGATGGCCTCGGCCCTGTACCTGAGGAAGAAAGGTGTGAAGCCGGTTGATCTATTTGGTGTGGTCCGGAGACTCCATAGGACGGCCCGCAGCTCCTCGATCCAGCCGCCGGCCGAGCGCTCTAGCGGCTCGACCAGTCGAGGCTTGATGTCGGATAGGATGAGGCCGTTTGCTCGCTCCACCTGGCTGTTTGACTATGGGTGAGCAACCGACGCGAGGTCTAGCCGGATGCCCTGCGTCGCGTAGAAACGGGCCAAGGCGCCTTTGGCGAAGTTCATGTCGTTGTCGGTGATGATGTTGTGCGGGATGCCGTACCGAACTGTCATATCCGTGATGAGTGTGACGGCCGTGGGACCGTTCAGCTTCTTGATTGGCCGCGCCTCAATCCACTTCGTGAACTTGTCCACCGCAACCAGCAGATGGGTCATGTCGCCTCGTATTGTCTTGAATGCGCCCACCATATCCAACCAACATACGGCACATGGCCAAGTGATGGGAATGGTCTTGAGTGCAGAAGCCGGCAGGTGCTGCTTGGTGCTGAAGCGCTAGCACCCCTTGCACTTTTGGACCAACTCCTTGGCGTCGGCCAGAAGAAACCATGGCGGAAAGCTTTAGCAACGAGGGCTCTGGAGGCGGCATGGTGGCCACATTCACCTTGTTGGATGTCTCTGAGGATAGCAATGCCCTTCTTTGGTTCAACGCAGCGCTGGAAGACACCGGTCGTACTGCGCCTGATGAGCTCTCTGTTGATGATCGTGTATGCGCCCGCCCGGCGTTGCACCTGTCGGGCCAAGACTTCGTCGGCTGGTAGATCGCGGCTCACCATAAAGTTGAGGATGGGCTGCGCCCAAGACAGGGCTTCTACCACTATCATGACAGCAACCGGCGTTAGGGTGGTCAGGTTGGGAGGTGGCGGGTTGGAGCCGGTCGTTCCTTGTTCCATTGTTGAAGTCCCCGGACTGACTACAGCAGTCCCCGGGCCGGGTTCTGGAGTCCCGGGGCCGAGTTAGGGTGCTACAGCCCTCAGGCCGCCTGCAGAAGTCCCTGGGCCGACTGCTGAAGTCCTCGAGCCGGATCCGACTGCTTGACCCGACAACGCCCGCCAGCGGCGACGAGGGTAGAGGAGCCGAAGACGGGAGCGTCGCCCGACGGCTAGCATTTGGTTCCCGGGCCGCTGCGAGGGGCGATACAAGAGGGGAGGGGCCCCCTCTGTTCTCAGATAGAAGATTTGCACCCAGATGAATGCCTTCTTCAAAAAGTTGTCTTTGGGCAGCTTAGAGCATCTTCAGAAAAACTCCCCCAATAATCACTTACTTGGGCTCACCAATAACACATTTTGTGTTATTAGAGTTGGATGCCCTAGTAGATCCCCAATAATAAAACCTCACACATGAGAGCTACTTGTCAACCTGACATATGGGCATACACACTGCTAGTGGCAACGACGACGCGCAGGTGGTGGCGCGGCGTGTCATGGCGGGGGTGGTGGGCGCGAGGAGGGCACGACGCGGAAACATGTGCTGATGTAGTGAGGGTAGCGAGCAACGGCCATGGTATAGCCGAGGCGGGTGGCGGTGGTGTGGCCCGACGACAACGGCGGTGCTGGCGCAATGTGATCGGGGCAACCAATGATATGGCGGCAACACAGCCCGGTGGCGCAGCCTCGGGGCGGCACGCTGTGGCGGGGTGGTGGTCTGACGACAGGCAGGAGGAGAGAGATGAGAAAATGCTGACGTGAAGCTATTAGGGATCATATTTGGTGAGGCCAATTGTCCCTACATTAAGGGAAAGATTGACTGTTTTATTGGTTATCACCAATAATATATTAGAGAAAGGGTAGTTGTTGAAGATGTTTTTTTGGCTCAACTCTCCTAGCCAACAAATTACTGGGAAAGGGAAGTTGTTGGAGCTTATTTTGATGCGAAAGGTTTGTGGGTGGGTGAAGCCACGAAGCTATCCTAAAATCAAGTTCATGCATAAAAGCATAGCATTATTTGACCTACTACCTATACCAAAATATAAGACGTTTTTTAGTCTAAAGTAGCCTACAAAAACTTTTTATATTTCAATACGGAGGGAGTACAACACTGGCCCTAATAAAACCCATTAACAGTCGCGTAATGGGCGGACCCTCGCAGTAGCCACGTCATCACCGATTCCTGGCCGTCCGATCCGTTCATCTATGCAATCTCATCTGTTGGTTTTTTCAGTGGTGGAGGTATAAAGGCTGCTATGCCACCCAATCCCTCGCTCCCGCGTTTGTCTCCTCTTCCTCTCCTCACGCTGCCGCCGGCCCATATCGAAGACAGAGAGAAAGAGCAGGGCACTCACGCAACCCTCCCTCACCGCTGGCTCGTCTCCTCCGCAGCTCCACCGCCTTCGCCTCCCCTCCCACCTCAGCGCCGCTGCCTCTGTCTGCTCTGCCTCACTCTCCTCCGTCCCTCAGCGCGCCACGCCATCTCCACAGGGTCCAGCCTCCACCGGAGCCGATCTCTCCGCTGAGCACGCCCCGCATCGCCGTTTCTATCGTGGGCTCCTCGGCACCGCTGCAGACGGGGAGTCGGCCAGTGGGAGGGTCCTAAATGTGGCCGACGACTCCATCCCCGCTCGCATGTGGTCGCGGCCAGCCCAGCTCCGCCTCTTCCGACCCATCTTCTTGGTATGCATCCGGATGCTTGCCTAAAGAAGGTGTCTGGCATTATTGATTACTTTGGAGGTAATTTTCTTTCAACGTTCTTGTGTGCTGACAAGTCTAATTATTATTCATACATCAGGGCATCATTGGTAGTGAAGGAGGACTCTTGCAGGTGCAAAATATTAGCAGAGGAAAATCTATATGGTTTGAAGGGTTCAGATTCATAATCTGATAGTATTAGGACCCTTGATCCTTCAACCATTATGAGATTTCAAGGCAGATAGTGCATCTTGTACTGCTTACCTTGATTTAATCAATGCCTTCTATAGCTTAAGGTTTAATTAGCAGACTACTAATGCTTTGGTAATCTCCTTTCTGAATACCATACTTGGTACAACAATGTTCCTCACCCGGTCACCCCAAACTGGTGGAATATATGAAGGATCAGAACTGGGTCACAATGTCTGGCGATTATCTTGTTTTCTCTAGAGGCAGAACTCAATTCAAATATGGTATTGCAAGATACATACAGTTTGTTAGAATAGGTAGAATTTACTATGCCACCTTGATCTACGTTTGAACATATTAACTTTGCAAGAAAATTCCAAGTACTTTTATTGCCAAGTAAGTTCTGTGTACTTGTGAATGGAGATCCTTCTTGTGTGTATGTTTGCCAATGTTCAGTATTTGCTTTGGTAATATTGAGACTTTAGGAGTGAATATACACGTTGTGCAATCACATCCAACAGTAATAACACCAGTAGCAAAATAAAACTATTGTATTTGTTTCAGTTGAGATCCTAAACTATATTAATATGTTATATAGCCAGCTTCATGTTAACATCTTCCTGCTTTTTCTCGTGGTGAAGTCAAGAGCTTTTTATTTATAATCAAGTTCTGTCACATCCCTAGTTCTGGTAATGCTTAGCGCTTGCATTAGAGTGCTGCATCATGTTTAAATTCTTTTGATTTTGAAATGGGGATTGATCAAACCCTAGCACCAGATCAAATCAAATAGGTTCAACATAAAAACATTTTCAATGAACCTGAAATGCCCTTCTAAAATGTTCATCACCTCTGCCTTGGTCTTAAACCATTGTCAAAAGTGATGCACAAATTTCTAGGTCACTGGATTAAATCTTTAGTTATTTGAGTTTGGGCATTTAAATTATATAAAATATTTCAAATGCTCAAATAACCCCAAAATAAAATGTTCCATGCTGGATATATTCCAAGTAGTGGCCATGTGCAGTTTGGTGATTTTTGGAGTTGCCTAGGTATTTTTAGAAATGCAACAAACCTACAGAAATAAAAATAAAACAGAAACAAATGAAAATCCTTTTACCTGGCCTCACCTGCGCGGACCACCTGGCCGGCCCAGCTGGCAGCCCAGCCAACTGGCCCAGCCCACCACCGCAAACCCTCTGTCGCCTTCCTCCTCGCGCCAGTAGGCAAGGGCGCGTGCCCGGCCTGTGGGCCACGCGCCGCGCCACCTCCTGCTTCCCGCCGCTTCCCCGACGCAACTGTGAATGCCACGACACCCCCGGACCCTCTGCACCTCTCCCCTCTCTCGCTGGACCTCCTCCCCACCTCTGGCTCTCTCCCTCACACCACCCGAACGCGCCCGTCGTCGCCGACGTGCACCACCGTGGCCACCGCCTCTCCGACATGCCTAGGAGCTCTGCCACCGTCACCTACACCTCCTGTTGACTCACGCGACTCCAACGCCGCATGAACGCCGTCACCCATGGTCGTCTTCTACCTCGGCAACCGAGATCGTGGCGCCATCCGCTGCCCACGGTGCCTCCCGAGCGATGATCCCTCCATTGGAATCCATGTGAGCTTCGCCGCTTTTCCCTTCTCCCGTGCTCTATTTCCCTCTCTAACCGCCGTTCTCATCGAGCCCGAGAGCTCGGCTCCATGAGCCATGTCGCCGCTGTGTGGCCTTTGTCACATAGAGTTGCAACCGAGCACATAGCCGTGCTCAGCGCAACGCCAGAAGCCCAAAACCCCCTCCAGCTGCTCCTGCCGTGCTTCGCAACACCGAAACCGCTGAGACCCGAACTCCGGCCGCCGCATTCGTGCTCGCCGCCGTCGACTCAGACAACCACAGCTCCTCCCGCTTGGCCTACTAGATGCGCAAGAGCCCCAGCTACGCGTAGGACCAAATCGCGGTCGATTTGGTCGACCGTGGGCAAATTCCGACCCCCTCCGCCGTCTCGGGTTTCAGCGGCGATGAGCCGTGGACCAAGTCCGGCGAGTTTGACCCATTGACCTTGACTAGGTGGGCCCAGGTTAACTTCCTCCTGAGTCTATGACAAGTGGGGCCCGCTCTGCTAATTAACTTAGGTTAACACTAACTAAATTAGTTAGTTTAAATAACCACTGACACGCGGGACCCACTGGTCAGGTTGACCTGGACGTCCCCTTTGACCACTGACGTCACCCTGACGCACTACTGACGCAATTAATCTTTTACTGGATTTATTCTTTTACAAGAAATTCCAGAAAATAACCAGAACTTCTAAAAATCATAGAAAATCAACCGTAGCTCCAAATCAAACAAATTATATATGAAAAATGATCAGAAAAATGCAATCTATCCATCTGTACCGTTTTCATGCATGTTTAAACAACTTATACCTGCTGATCAGGTCAAATCAATTAAATGGCATTTGAATTTCACATATGAAGTTTGAATTTGAACCTAGGGTTCAAATCAACTCCATTTAATATGTTGCTAGTTGCATTAGCTCAAAACACATTCATATTGCCATGTCATAGCATGCATCATATTGTGCATCGCATTGATCATGTTTCTTATTTGTTTGCCGGTGTTGTTCCCCCTCGGTAGACGTTGTACCGACGTTGTGATCGTTGACACTGATGAAGACTCAATGCTATCTTCAGAAGTGCCAGGCAAGCAAAACCCCCTTGTTCATTCCGGTACAATCCCACTCTCTCGCTCCTGCTCTCTTTTACTACATTAGGACAACAACGATTCATCTGTTACTTGTTGCGGTAGCTGAACCCCTTTATCCTCTGCATGACCTGTCATTCCACAGTAAATAGATGAAACCCACTAGCATGAGTAGGAGTTGTTTGAGCCCTGTTGTGCCTACTCATTCATGCTTGTTTGTAATGCCTGCTACTGCTTAGAGTTGAGTCAGGTCTGATTCATCGAGGATGAATCAGAGGTGTGTGAACATGTCCTACTGTGTGTGTGTGTGTGCAAAGTGTGTGAACACGATTTGGTAAAGGTAGCGGTGAGAGGCCATGTAGGAGTACATGGTGGGTTGTCTCATTGAAACCGTCCTCAGGAACTGAGTTCTGTGTTTGTGATCCATGAACATTTACTACCACACATTGGGATCCTTAATTGACTCTCTCGGCTTCTTAACCACCCTTGTTCTCTGTCCAGGAGTTGCAACTAGTTTCTGGTGTTTGTAGGATAAGTGTTGGAGGCCGTATGTAGCTTGACCCTAGGGGTGGGCTATGATGCGGTAGATACACCGTGGCACGGTGTACCGGCGCCCGTATGGTGTCTCGGGAACCCTGCTCACATCGTTCGGGGCCGTATGTGGAAACCTCGGCGGACTCCCGCCGGATGGAACCTGAATAGGCGATAAACCTGGACTAGAGACTTGAGTGTTTAGGTAGGCGTGGCCGACACCCTCGCCAAGCTTCCGCTTGAAGGTTGCCGAGATACATGACGTGTACATGGCGGTAAGTGGCGAGAGCATGTGAAGAAGTACACCCCGCAGGTTAACATCATCTATTGAATAGCCGTGTCCATGTAAAGGACTTGGGTTGCCTATATCAGTTCATAGACAAGTGAAAGTGGATACTCTAAAATCGCAAGATAAGCGTGAGTGATATGGATGGCGTTCTCGTGAGGGAGACGGAGCGGATCCATAGTGGTGTATTGATATGGTGAGTATGTGGACTCGTGCGCCACCTCAAAAGAGTTACTTGCAAATCGTAGTTCGGGATAGCCACCGAGTCAAAGCTGGCTTGCTGCAGTTAAACTCCACCACCCCTTTGTTGATCTTGATGCATATGTTGTTAGTTCGATGTAAGTCTTCTGGGTACATTTATACTCACGTTTGCTTAATTTATGTTTTGCGAGAGACTTGATCTCGCTAGTAGTTCTGTGTGGACTTGATGTTTAGCTTGTTACCTCAGCTACGATCTTGTGCCCTCGGCAGATCTGGTAGATTTTGGGCTTCTCAGCCTTTTCCATTTGTAGATATACGTACTCAGACATGTTAAGCTTCCGCTTGTGCTTTGACTTGTATGCTCTCGAGTGTTGGGTCATGAGACCCATGTTTGTAATATCTCGCTCCTCGAGCCTAATGAATAAATACTTGAGTCGTAGAGTTATGTTGTGATGCCATGTTGTATTTACACATATCGAGCATATTGTGTGTATGTTTGAAATGCTTGGTATGTGTGGGATCCGACAATCTAGTTGTTTATCCTGGCAGCTCTCTTATGTGGAAATGTAGTCTAGTGCTTCCTTGAGCCATAGTAGTCCGCTTCTGCCCGGTTCACCGAGTCTGCTAGCCCAAAGACTACCGGGACGATTGACTGGCGGCATGTGTTTCACTTTGTTCTTGTGTACATCCCTTCAGGAAATGTCACGCGGTGACATCAGAGTCTGCCTAGCTGCTACAGCCCGGGTTCCCGAGTCCTGTTAGCCAGTGCTATAGCCGGGTTCACACGCTGTCGACCGACATGCTCAAGTTGATTCATGTATGCCTGTCCCCATGGGTTAGTGCCGCTTTGGGTTCACGACTAGTCATGTCGGCCCGGTTCTCATCATATGGATGCTAGCGACACTATCATATATGTGAGCCAAAAGGCTAAACGGTCCCGGCCATGGTAAGGCGACACCCGTGGGAATACCGTGCGTGAGGCCGCAAAGTGATATGAGGTGTTACCGGCTAGGTCGATGTGACTTGGAATTGGGGTCCTGACTGCTTTGGTATCGAGCCTGTTGCTCAGAGGATTACCAAGCCAAACCGGTCAAGTTGTGTCTAGAAATGCTTTAGTTATGTAAGGGAATTGATTGTGGAAGGAGCGTAAGGCTCTTTTTACTCCTTATACCTTATGCCCTTCGATCTGAGTCATCCTCTTCTCTTCTACGGGGATTAAGAACTAGGCCTTCCCATCTATTTATCAGATGACATGTTACTAATCCATAGACTTATAGAATTGATAGTTCCAAATCTCGGTTCAGTTTTACTACTTCCGTATGTTCATAGCTGGTCTCGTAACCTTGATATTGTGATGTTGAGTGGTCATGCCACTATTTTGCAGATGTCTCAAATCATTTTGAGCATTTGATCATTATGTTGTCTGAGTCATCCCAGATTTCTAAATAGTCGATGCATTTGCAAATCCCTTCTCTCTGTTTCTAATGTTCATTTGGGCCAGATTAATCACACAAATTAGTGTGTTGAGGTACTCCGCTGCCTCGGCATATATGTTGGAGCTATTGTTATGAACCTAGGTGTTTTAGGGAGTCACCTAGTAAACTAGCCATGTTTTGTTTTCCCCGTGTGATGATTCTGGCCATCATTCTCAAAAGCATCCCGTGATGTTATTAGTTAGTAGGTATTCTATTCCTGGGTTCTTGAACCCAAGATTCACTCTACCTACCTCCTGTTGATAGTGTTTGCTAGTTCCTTTAGGATATTAGTAATTTCGCGATAGTCCTCAAGGTCCGTGGTATTTCCTTCTTCCAAATACTATGAACCGCTTATGGCAGAAGTTCCTCACTGAACCGAAGGATCACAATCAGAGTACTCTTGAGGAGTTCTCCATTCATAATTGTGAATCTGCCAGTTCTACCTTTCCGCATGGGTTATCCGGAAGAAATGTTGAGCTTCGCTCGACATACTAATCTATGCATCCACAACTCAGAAAATTATATGTTCCTTTGAGTTGTTCTCTTTAGTTGTATCCTGACCCTCGTCTATCAATTGATAGTCAAGAGTAGGCGTGCATTCGTTTATCGATGCCTATTACTCCTGTGGTCCGTCAAGCCATTCTATCCGGAATGACTTGGAGAAACAAACTCCAGTACCTCATCCATATCTAGAATTTGGTCAAAGTAGTTGTATTCCGCAGATCAAAATGCCAATCCAACTTTTGATTCTGCTCTACCTCGGAGTATTACCCCCTTTATGTCAGGATTGTCATGAGAATTGCACCATTTCTCATGAATTCTTGACGTAGCGATACTTCTCGCTATCATTATTCATTCCTCGGTCCCGTGTTGTTGTAACCGGAATGCTGACAAGTGAACCGTGGTGTGTGAAATCGATACTCCTAGCAACCTTGTTGCTTGGTAGTAAATGGACAATATTCTCATTCTTAGCGTGATGGTTATTGAATCATCATCCTAAGATTGATCGTGCTACCTAGTCCTTATTTCTGGTGCACTCTTCGATCAATAGTTAGGATTATTCAGTCCCTTGCCTATTTGATCATATCGTCTTGCTCCGAAAAGCAAGATTGTTCTCGAGCTTAATAACATATCGGTGGTTCGTGATTTTCCGGATATCTTCTCGGAAGTATTACTAGGTTGTCCCCTGACTGTTATGTTGAGCCCATGATCAAGTTGGTTTTCCTCTAAACCAGCCATTCTCCAAGAATCTGTGTTGGATACCCCTGAGCTAGTTGGTTAAGCTAAACAACAACTTGGAGAGTTGGAAGATGAAAGCTTGTCCGACTTAGCTCATCACTAAGGGATATCCTTGTGTGTGTGTGTGTGTGTGTTGAAGAAAGATGATATCTCCATCATTTGGTCCTCGTGATCAGTTGTTGGATCTATTGCCTTGTCAAAACTTTGACTTGAATATGGGCTATCATCAAGTCAAATTAGAACCAACGATGTTCATAATGTTGTCTTACTCGTGGTTGATCCCTCAAGCATACACCATTACATCTTTTGGTCTGACCAATGCTATCACCGTGTTCACATGATGGTGGAAGTCCAGTAATATGGAAATTCCGATGAGTTATTCTTGAGCCCATCAGCAGCATTTTGTCTCCCCCAATGATTCATGCTGAACATCAACCTAGTGTTGGAAACTTTTGTAAGCATTATCTTCATGCCCCGTTCATGAAGAATATGTTTGGATGAAAGAAGTGACTTCCTCTAGTTCATGTGCATTTGAAGCAAGTTGCCGCCATGAATTCGAGAAAGATTGTTTTTGCTTTCTCCGGAATCATCCCAAGTCAAGTCATGCATGTGCAAAGTATTCCATGGTTTGATAGGCTCGCTACCTCCACTCCGTGTGTAATCCCTGGTACACCAAGCCACTGACTGATTTGTTCTAGGAAAAGGAGTTAAGTGCTAATCCATGGTAATGCACAAGACTTCGTTATCCATGATTATGGTTCCCACCTGAACTCGGTAGTGTTTTGTTGTAAGACTACCATGTGGTCATGCTTGTCTAGGACAGCGTGTTCACATGTGTTTAGCAGAACCAGCTCATGTTTTGGAGCTTGCTATCTTAGTTCATTCCTCGAGAATCTTGCAACACCATCTTGTCAAATCGTGTTGCAAACTTTCTTTCAGTCATGCTGAGTCTCAAGTATCCTATCACCAATCGGATCTGAATCTCAGGCAGATATGATGGTTGGAACAATCCCAACAGTTGCGTCTTGTTCCCAGCTTGCACCGCCATTGTGCCAATTTCCCATGGGCTGCCCTTCTCAGCATTGTTGTCCAAGATCACCTTTAAAAGTGGACTTGTCATGGGTCCCATCCATTTCCGATGAAAAGCAAAATCATCCATTGCGTTGTCTTCAACAAGGTAGTCCACATCATCCATCCTAGTCCGAGTATGCCATTTCTTCGAGCACTTTCAAATGATCAATTGTAAATTGCCTCAGGCTGGTGAGAAGAGTTTCAATGATCTCTGGATGAAAAGTAATTCTTTTTGCCACTTAAGGTAACAAATCTACGAGTCACCTTCCCTAAGGTGCCCCGTTATGGAGTCATGACATTTTCCCCCGCTACTTTGAAACCCTCGTCAACTTGTTTCTTCTGTCGCTCCTGATGCAAGTTTTGCCTCTCAGCTCCAGAGATGTTTCTATGTCTCACTCCGTGAGTTGATCTTGTGATCATCAAGATGATCCTAAGTTGCTCGAACCTCAAGAAGATCGATTCTTCCAAGATCCTCCCTTCCTTCTCGTTGTCATGTTGGATGTAGTTCTCAAGGCGAGGATGGTAAGATCAACGTATGCAACGAAGCAACAACCCTATGAGGTGCAACCTGGATCGCGAAGTTTGTGTTGGTCTTGTGCCCCCTCTGTCTTCTTACCTCACGTCTTGAATCTCGGGACGAGATTCTTGTTTAGTGGGGGTGAGTTGTCACATCCCTAGTTCTGGTAATGCTTAGCACTTGCATTAGAGTGTTGCATCATGTTTAAATTATTTTGATTTTGAAATGGGGATTGATCAAACCCTAGCACCAGATCAAATCAAATAGGTTTAACATAAAAACATTTTCAATGAACCTGAAATGCCCTTCTAAAATGTTCATCACCTCTGCCTTGGTCTTAAACCACTGTCAAAAGTGATGCACAAATTTCTAGGTCACTCTAAGGTCACTGGATTAAATCTTTACTTATTTGAGTTTGGGAATTTAAATTATATAAAATATTTCAAATGCTCAAATAACCCCAAACTAAAATGTTCCATGCTGGATATATTCCAAGTAGTGGCCATGTGTAGTTTGGTGATTTTTGGAGTTGCCTAGGTATTTTTAGAAATGCAACAAACCTACAGAAATAAAAATAAAACAGAAACAAATGAAAATCCTTTTACCTGGCCTCACCTGCGCGGACCACCTGGCCGGCCCAGCTGGCAGCCCAGCCAACTGGCCCAGCCCACCACCGCAAACCCTCTGTCGCCTTCCTCCTCGCGCTAGTAGGCAAGGGCGCGTGCCCGGTGCGCGAAGCCACGCGCCACGCCACCGCCTACTTCCCGCCGCTTCCCCGACGCGTCTGTGAACGCCATGACACCCCCGGACCCTCTGCACCTCTCCCCTCTCTCGTTGGACCTCCTCCCCTCCTCTGGCTCTCTCCCTCGCACCACCCGAACGCGCCCGCCGTTGCCGACGTGCACCACCGCGGCCACCGCCTCCCCCTCGCCTCTCTGACATGCCTAGGAGCTCCGCCACCGTCGCCTATGCCTAGCTGTTGACTCACGCGACTCCAAACGCCGCCGAACATCGTCACGCGGTCGTCTTCTACCTCGGGCAACCGAGATCGCCGGCGCCCATCCGTCGTCCACGGTGCCCCCCCCCCCCCCGAGCCTGCTGATCCCTCCATTGGAATCCATGTGAGCTTAAATCGCTTTTCCCTTCTCCCGTGCTCTATTTCCCTCTCTAACCGCGTTCCCATCGAGCCGAGAGCTCGCTCGCCGCCATGTCACCGCCGTGTACTTGTCACATAGAGCTGCAACCGAGCACATAGCCGTGCTCGCCGCAACGCCGAAGCCCAAAACCCTCCCGGCTGCTCTGTCGTGCCTTCGCAACACCGAAACCGCCGAGACCGAACTCCGGCCGCCGATTCGTGCTCGCCGCCGTTGACTCAGACCACCCCAGCTCCTCCCGCTTGGCCCACTAGATGCGCGCGAGCCCCAGCTACACGTAGGACCAAACCGCGCTCGATTTGGTCGACCGTGGGCAAATTCCGACCCCCTCCGCCGTCTCGGGTTTCAGCAGCGACGAGCCGTGGACCAAGTCCGGTGAGTTTGACCCATTGACCTTGACTGGGTGGGCCCAGGTTGACTTCCTCCTGAGTCTATGACAAGTGGGGGCCGCTCTGCTAATTAACTTAGGTTAACACTACCTAAATTTAGTTAGTTTAAATAACTGCTGACACGCGGGACCCACTGGTCAGGTTGACCTGGACGTCCCCTTTGACCATCGACGTCACCTCGACTTGCTTCGCGACGCATAATTAATCTTTTACTGGATTTATTCTTTTACAAGAAATTCCAGAAAATAACCAAAACTTCTAAAAAATCATAGAAAACCAACCGTAGCTCCAAATCAAACAAATTATATATGAAAAATGATCAGAAAAATGTAGTCTATCCATCTGTACCATTTTCATGCATATTTAAACAACTTATACCTGCTGATCAGGTCAAATCAATTAAATGGCATTTGAATTTCACATATGAAGTTTGAATTTGAACCTAGGGTTCAAATCAACTCCATTTAATATGTTGCTAGTTGCATTAGCTCAAAACACATTCATATTGCGATGTCATAGCATGCATCATATTGTGCATCGCATTGATCGTGTTTCTTATTTGTTTGCCGGTGTTGTTCCCCCTCGATAGACGTTGTACCGACGTTGTGATCATTGACACTGATGAAGACTCAATGCTATCTTCAGAAGTGCCAGGCAAGCAAAACCCCCTTGTTCATTCCGATACAATCCCACTCTCTCGCTCCTGCTCTCTTTTACTACATTAGGACAACAACGATTCATCTGTTACTTGTTGCGGTAGCTGAACCCCTTTATCCTCTGCATGACCTGTCATTCCACAGTAAATAGATGAAACCCACTAGCATGAGTAGGAGTTGTTTGAGCCCTGTTGTGCCTACTCATTCATGCTTGTTTGTCATGCCTGCTATTGCTTAGAGTTGAGTCAGGTCTGATTCATCGAGGATGAATCAGAGGTGTGTGAACATGTCCTACTGGGTGTGTGAGCAAAGTGTGTGAACACGATTTGGTAAAGGTAGCGATGAGAGGCCATGTAGGAGTACATGGTGGGTTGTCTCATTGAAACCGTCCTCAGGAACTGAGTTCTGTGTTTGTGATCCATGAACATTTACTACCACACATTGGGATCCTTAATTGACTCTTTCGGCTTCTTCACCACCCTCGTTCTCTCTCCAGGAGTTGCAACTAGTTTCTGGTGTTTGTAGGATATGTGTTGGAGGCCGTGCTTAGCGCTGACCCTAGGGGTGGGCTATGAGGCGGTAGATACACCATGGCACGGTGTACCGGGCGCCCGTTTGGTGTCTCGGGAACCCTGCTCACATCGTTCGGGGCCGTATGTGGAAACCTCGGCCGGACTCCCTGCGGATGGAACCTGAATAGGCGATAAACCTGGACTAGAGACTTGAGTGTTTAGGTAGGCCGTGGCCGACACCCTCGCCAGGCTTCCGCTTGAAGGTTGCCGAGATACATGACGTGTACATGGCGGTAAGTGGCGAGAGCGTGTGTGAAGAAGTACACCCCTGCAGGGTTAACATCATCTATTCGAATAGCCGTGTCCGTGGTAAAGGACTTCTGGGTTGCCTATATCAGTTCATAGACAAGTGAAAGTGGATACTCTAAAATACGCAAGATAAGCGTGAGTGCTATGGATGGCGTTCTCGTTGGGAGATGGGAGCGGATCCATAGTGGTGTATTGATATGGTGAATATGTGGACTCGTGTGCGCCACCTCAAAAGAGTTACTTACAGTCGTAGTTCAGGATAGCCACCGAGTCAAAGCTGGCTTGCTGCAGTTAAACTCCACCACCCCCTTTGTTGATACTGATGCATATGTAGTTAGTTCTGATGTAAGTCTTGCTGGGTACATTTGTACTCACGTTTGCTTAATTTATGTTTTGCAGAGAGACTTCAGTCTTGCTAGTAGTTCCGCGTGGACTTCGACGTTTAGCTTGTTACCTCAGCTACGATCTTGTGCCCTCGGCAGGATCTGGTAGATTTTCAGGCTTCTCAGCCTTTTTCATTTGTAGATGTATGTACTCAGACATGTTAAGCTTCCGCTTGTGCTTTGACTTGTATGCTCTAAGTGTTGGGTCATGAGACCCATGTTTGTAATATCTCACTCCTCAGAGCCTAATGAATAAATACTTGAGTCGTGGAGTTATGTTGTGATGCCATGTTGTATTTACACATATCGAGCATATTGTGTGTATGTTTGAAATGCTTGGTATGTGTGGGATCCGACAATCTAGTTGTTTATCCTTGGCAGCCTCTCTTATGGGGAAATGTAGTCTAGTGCTTCCTTGAGCCATAGTAGTCCGCTACAGCCCGGTTCACCGGAGTCCTGCTAGCCCAAAGACTACCGCTCGGGACGCTTGATGGCCGACATGTGTTTCACTTCGTTCATGTGTTTGTCCTTCGGGAAATGTCACGCGGTGACATCCGAGTCCTGCCTAGCTGCATCATTTCGGGTTCCCGAGTCCTGTTAGCCAGTGCTACAGCCCGGATTCACAGCGTCAATCGACATGCTCGAGTTGATTCATGTATACCTGTCCCCATGGGTTAGTGCCGCTTTGGGTTCACGACTAGCCATGTCGGCCCGGTTCTCTGTCATATGGATGCTAGCGACACTATCATATCGTGAGCCAAAAGGCATAAGCGGTCCCGGGCCATGGTAAGGCATCACCCGTGGGAATACCGTGCGTGAGGCCGCAAAGTGATATGAGGTGTTACCGGCTAGGTCGATGTGACTTGGAATCGGGGTCCTGACAAGTTCTAGATACAATCAGCCTTTTATTAGTTTCATGTTGTTAGTTTCACCCTGTTTTAACAAGCAGAATTTAGAAAAATGTACTAAGGCACACAAGAAGAGGTGATAAAAGAGGATGCTGGCGATGTGGATTATAACATTTTCCCCTGCTCATATGGAAACAATATTGAGGATACCACCCTCCCTGCCCAAATATTATGTGCAGTTTTCTCACTTATTCTCTAAAAAACTGATACATAAATTTAATTTGATTTAAGCAAATCGATCTATGCTTTTTCCTAGGTGCTACGTGACTTCACTGGTCGCATTATTGACTGGGATTTCGAGTACGACAACTTCACAAAAAATGGTTGGCTTTCTATCATCTTGATGATCTTGAATTTCAGTTTGTTCTTTGGATTTACGTTTTCAAATTTTATCCCACTTGATTTCCAGTTTGAACTTTGGTCGAAGAACTTGGTTATTCTTGTTCTGATTGTTGACACATGTACTTAATTGACTACAAGCATGCCATTCATATGATTAATACAATACATTGCTTGCTTCATTCTGTTGGAAGAGGGATATGTGTGCCTTAATGCAGACTGCACATGCATCCTTTGTAGAACAATGTATGCAACTACGTGTACATATCTAGGAGAACATGAATTCTTTCTCCCCTTTCTAGCAATTTACCACCACATAGAGGTTGTCCCAGGCATGTGTTTTTCCTAGATGCATGTGATGTTCCTTTCTTTTTCTCCCTCACTTGTTTATGGGCTTCTAGAGATTCTAAAGAACTACTTTTTTGCTTCTGGATAGGCACATAAAATCCTGTGCCACAAAGTTTAGCTTCATAGTGTCCATGGCATGTTGATGGCTAGCTCTACTGCGTGTAAAATACCGGAATTCAATCAATTTTTTCTCTTTTCTAGAAAGATAAGAACAATATCCATTGTGATTCTCTTCTTATGTACCAGCTTCGCCGTGGAGCTCGAAAGCTGCTACTATTACTTCTTGCGCCATTATTTGGCAACCTACTGCTGCGGTGTCCAGGGATGACACCATTAGTATGTGTCAGTTGTATTGGTGACGCTAAGCACAAAGCTGTGAATCTACTCCCTTTTGCTCTAGACTGTGTATGTCTCTCCAACCTAAGCTCTCCTTGTTATCTTAGTAGTTGGATATAATGTCAAATCATTTACAATACTTGTGTGTAACTACAATCTGATGCTGAAGAGTTCTGGTTAGTTCTCATAATTCATCCAGTATATGTTTGCTTTCAAAGCAAAGAAATTGGAAAGTCATGTAAGAGAAGCATAAATGACATGTCTTGAAAATTGTATGAGGTTCAATCTTGATGTAGTTTTGGACTGAATATTTCACACTTCGAGAAATGTGTTTTTGATGAATGTTTTTTTCCAGTACCCCAACAATTTTATTCCCTGGTACCCCATGGACTTGGACCAGATTTTTCTTCCAAAAATCTATTTAATTTACTACGAGGTTATTTGACAGAGAGAAATGTTCTCTATATAGTGGATAAAAGCACTCATGATAGATCCTTTATGTATCGCCACTGACATATATCTTTTCTTCCAAGGACAATATATTTGTGGGTTAATTCATATTATCAAGTTGATGTATTAGTTTTTTGTATCGCGGTGACGTAATGTTACATACTTGTCTTGAAAGTTATATCAGGTTGCAGCCATCCTTTGAGATTGACATTTCATTTTTTACACCCAAAATTAATTCATGTTATCTTTCTATTTGCTTCCAATCCTAAATATTTCTCATCCATGCACGATTCTCTATCTATAGGTTTGGTTGTGGCGCCAACTGGCTATCTCGACAACATTGATGCTGAAGTTATCGACCCTCCAAAGAATGGGATGTAGATGTCGTAGAACTTGTCTGTGATGTTATCAAGCATTCACGGAATCCAAATGTCATAGTTTCTAGAAATGGGCGTGAGCTATTGGAATGCCCCATGTGTTTGGTTCCCATGTATCCTCCAGTTCATCAGGTATGTCTTCTTGCCAAACTAATCACATTTAACTATAGCATATCGGTTGTATCTTAATAGCCTTTCTAGGTTTTTGGCTTTCTATGTGTATGCCAATATATAAGAATACCCAGTTCCAAAAGAATATGACATTGCTGACCAAGGTAGGCAAAGCTAAAATAGGGTTTTGGTTTTGTGACCTTTTTCTCTGAATCCCTTTCACACTAATAGGTAGCATCTCTTCCTTTCTGTTAACCACCCGATGCATCAGGCCTACCCCCTACTAGCTCCCTGCAAACATTTTGAACTTATAGATTGCACGCTCTCCTTTTTCATTTTCAACGCTGTCCAGATTGTTCCTTATCAATTGATTCTAAAAGGAGGGCTGATATCTCATTATTTAGAATTTACACTACACATCCTTGCTCAAAAAGAAAGTTATGAATGTGTCTAGAGGTTCTTTTACTATTGTCGCATTTGTGCATGCACTGCTCCAATGGTCGTGCTATTTATTCTGAATGCAGGCCAAGGGTTCATAATTGTCGTCCAACTTGCAGGAGTGAATTGGTTAACATAAGATGCCTTGCTTTGGAGAAGGTTGGCGCCTCTCTAGAGGTTCTGTACAAGTTCCAGAACTTTGGATGCTTGGGAATATATCCTTATTATTGCAAGCTGAAACATGAATCAGAGTGCCAATACAGACCATATACTGGCCCACATGCAGGTTCTGAATGCACTGTCGCTGGTGAAATTCCATATCAAATTTCAGAGTGTTCTTCGAACTAAATTCTGTTTGATCTTTCTGTAGGTTTTAGATTTTCGTGGATTTATGTGATGGAATCTTGATATTTCGGGAATGCGTCGAAAAAATGCAACATGACTTGATGTTTGAAGTTACAGCCTTACAGGGGCATCGACTCAAATTTGCAACGACGAATTTTATACCTCTGTAAACTGTTTAGCTCAGTCTGGTACTTTTCTTTCTCGAACATATAAACAGATTTAGTCCTATATCTTGCTCTGTTTATTAGTGTACTATTGGCCTGCTTATCTAAATAAAATGGCAGTGCATATGACCATAATTACGCAGATTCTTGAGAGTTAAAAACTAAACCATGATTCCATGTTTAGGGATGCAATGATTCAGTTTGGACATCCAATATCAGGTGGGTTGAGGTTCTGGATGTTTTACATAGGTAGTTGTACCTAATGCAAAATCCTCACCTTAGTGAACTATTGTTTAGTATGTGACTAACTAAACTGAACAAGATCACCTATATATCTCTGAACTAAAATACACTTAATTTTTTTTCTTGCTTGCCGCCCTGCCTCACCCCATTTCCTTCCCTTGGCCACCGCTCCACCCATTCGCTCTGCTCCATTTCTATGCGAAACCCTAGAGATGGTGGCGACTGATTGATGTGGGCCTGGCGGTAGCGACAACGGCTTAAAGAAGGAATACTAGGAGAAAGGATGACAGACATAGATCCATGCGGAGCATGAGGCGGGAAGCCAGAATAGATCGACGTCGGGGCGTGAGGACCATCTCGTCATTCTAAAAAAATACCACTTACACCAAATGTCAGCATAGTATCTTGTTCATGTAAGAATCTAAGAGATTTAGGAACATAGGGAGTAGATGGTAATTATGGACATCATAGATGCATTCTAGCAGCAGAAGCTCAAAACCCTGTATGGATAAAATTCACTTTTATTAAAGTACCGACATGCACTACAAAAAAAAGACACATCCGTGACATTTTGGGCCGAACGAAAAAAAAATTGTCATATATATGACACTTCTATGACGATAATTGTGACAAAACCCGGTATCATCATAGATGTGGTGGGTTCCTACTTCTATGACAAAAATCATGACATAAAATGGGCTTTTCGTCCTGGGCGGGCCGGAGACGCAGCTGTATGACATTCTTTGGGCCGTCCATGATGGGAAAAACCATGGTAGAAGCGAGGGGGAGGAAAATTTCGGGGACTTGCCGGTTACGGTGGGAGGTCGAGGGCCGAGCGATCGCGCTTCTCTTGTGCGACGCTGTGGCGTGTGTGCGGCGTTAGCTCTAAGCGAAGCCGAAGCGAGGCATTGGGCTCTAATCGAACCCGGCGATTGCCCTGCGAACTACGCGTTCTCGAACACGAGGATCGATCGATGGTGTTAATCGAACCCGATGGGCGATTCGCCGCTCTCGCCGCTAAGCGAAGCCGATCGATGCTGCCTATGGGATGAGCATGGCGTTGCGGGGGTTTGGATGAGCGATGGCGGTGGCGTTGCCTCCGGATGAACAGGAACCCGTGGTTTGGAGGGCTGGATGAGCAGCAGACGGTGGAGGGTTGGCCGTGGAGGGTGGTTGAACAGGACCTGTGGTGTGGAGGGCTGAATGAGCAGAGAGCGGTGGAGGGGTGCCCGTGGAGGGTGGTTGAGCAGTGGCGGTGGAGTAGCGCGGAGGATGGATGAGCAGAGCCCGTGGAGGTGGAGGAGGTCGACGGTAGCCCGTGGAGGTGGAGGAGGTCGACGGTGGAGATGAACAGTATCATGTGGAGTCCGTTTTGCGCACGCCACACCCCCCCCGTTTGACGGTATAGCGCCCAACACAAGTCCATTCCATCCGCTTTGTGGTACGCCACACCCCCCCCTCCCCCCCCCGTTCACCGTAACGCTCCAACACAAGTCCGTTTCGTCCGTTTTGCGATCGTCACACCCTCCCGATCAACGGGACCCCGTTTCGACCGTAGGAGGTCCGTTTCCTCCGCTTTTGCGGCACGCCACACCCTCCCGATCAACGGGACCCCGTTTGACCGTAGGAGGTCTGTTTCCTCTGCTTTTGATGACGCCAGCCCTCCCGATCAACGGGACCCCGTTTGACGTGGCGGTCGAACACAAGGCCGTTTCTCCGTTGTGCGATACGCGAGCCTCGCTTCCATCGCATGTTCCGTCCAAGCCCTCCCGATGAACACGACCACACATTCCGTTCCGACCCAGCCGGTTGGCTCCCCATGAACACGACGACAACGCTGTTTCTCTGTTCCGACCCAGCCATGTACGTATGCCCGATAGGCGTTAGAGACCCTGCCCGTATGTACGTATGTGGCCGTATTTTCTTTCTTGCACCCTCGTCGTTGTACGTACGTGTACATGCTACGTGCACGCCTCTACTACGACACGTGCGCGCCTCTACATCGACCAGTATGTACGTACACATTCGCGACCAGAATGGCAACGCTACGTACGCTTCAACCAGGTGGGTCGGTACCGGGCACTTCCTTGCGTGACGAAGATGTAGCTGGTGGGTCCCAGCGGTCGGGCTTAATCGTTTTTTGCCCGGACGCACTTCCTTGCGTGCGAAGGTGTAGCTGGTGGGTCCCAGCAGTCAGGGGGGAAACGTAATTTACGCGAAATATGGTGGCCCGTCCGGTGCGTCCCCGCTGTCAGGTGGAGGAATAATTATTTTGCGCGTAATAAGGAGGCACTTCCTTCTGCGGCCGTGGACCCGGTATCGGCCTCTCCACGTCTGATCCACATCCGATGGAAGCCGTTCCTTGACCACGTTGACCACGCCGCGCCGAGAGCACCAGGCGGTGGACGACGGCGAGGCCTAGGAAGGGGACGACGCAGCCGGGAAAACGCGGCGGTGGATGCCCACGTGAGAGGAGTACGAGGTTCAGCGGTTCGCTGCGGTGTGAGGCTGCCGTCGCCGCAGAATAACGAGGGTGTGGGTGCGTGAGGGATGGCGGCCAGCGGTGGGAGTAGTAGAGGCGGTGAGGCCTCGCCGCATCGCAGCCAGCCACGGGAGGCAGGAGCACGAGGCACGACCGCGCTGGTTTGGTAATTTGGAGCAAGAAGACCAGAGGTTGAAGAAGCACTACGGCCGTTAGATGGACATCGACGGTCCTTTGGAGCTAGAATCGTGCATATTGACTAAGTTTACAAAGCCCTCCGTCCCGTCAACTTAGTAGGCCCACAAGTCAGCCTGCCACTATCTGGGTCCCAGCTAACGGGGAGTATTCATTTTTGTGCGTAATAAGGAGGCACTTCCTTGCGTGTGAAGATATAGCTGGTGGGTCCGAGTTTGTCGGCGGTAACGTTTTTTCGTGAAATCCGAGGCCCTTTCGGTGGGTCCCGATGTCGGTGGACGAATCATTATTTTGCACGTAATAAGGAGGCATTTCCTTGCATGCGGCCGTGGACCCGGTGTCGGCCTCTCCACGTCTGATCCGCTTCAGATGCATGTCGGTCGTTGACCACGTTGACCGAGCACCGCCGAGAGCACCAGGCGGTGGACGACGGCGAGGCCTAGGAAGGAACGACATGGAGGCAGGGAAGACTCGGCGCTTGTTTCCCCGCGGAGGGGAGTACGACCGAACGAGGGTTTCTTGGTTCGTCTGCCGTCGCGGAGAATAACGGCAGGTGTGGGTGAGTAGAGGGATGGCTAGGCCAGCGATGGGAGTACGGTGGGGCGGTGAGGCTGTCTTGGCGGCACAGCCGGCCGTGGGGAGGAGGCAGCGAGCAGTCCCTTGGCGCTTGTTTGGCGGCCGAGCGGGAAGAGCAGAGATTGAAGAAGCACGACGGCCATTGGATGGACATCCAACCGTCACTGCTTGTGCGTCAACCTTTTTTTTAGGAAAGCCTCAAATCTGTGGAAAATAGCATACAGCCCATCTGCCATTATTTCTAATAATTTACAGCCCATTTGCTAATTCTTAAGGGTTTTTGGAGCCCATATTCTTTTTGTTAGCATTACAGCCCATATTGTGGCCACAGTTAAAAAATTATCTGAAATTTTGCATATTTCGGTGCGGTCCGAACTGTTTTTAATCCCGAAATTTCGACTCACATTCAAACTGATTTTAAAAATAAATGTATATCAATATAAAATCCAACAAATTCTCCACGCATAAAAATTAATGTAATTTAAAATCTTGAAATGAAAAAAAATATTTGAAACTAATTGCCGGTTTGATGTGTTTGAAAAATGTACAACCCATTTCTCATTACTGATGGGCCATTTTCTCGGCCAGCCGAATGAAAAGCTCTCCTCGTCTTGAAAGATTTGTAGCCCAACAGGCCTGACAAAGCGACTTAATTGGAAAATCACAAAAAAACTGGGTTGTGGCCGTGGACCCAGCTGTCAGCCTCTCCACGTACAGTACTCTTCCGATGGATGTCGTTCCTTGACCATGTTGACCACGCTTGCTGGAGAGCACCACGGGCGGTGGGACGCACGACGGGCCTAGGAAGGGGACGACGCGAGCCAGGGAAAACGCGGTGGAAGCCAGCGGAGAGGAGTACGAGGTTCACCTTGGTTGGTGTGGTGAGGCTGCCGTCACCGCAGGCCTGCCAGCCGGTGGGAATAGTAGGGGCGGTGAGGCCTCCAGCGGAAGCACAGCCGCCACGGGAGGCAGGAGCATGCGGCATGACCGGCGCTGCTTTGGGCGGCTGGAGCAAGAAGACCAGAGGTTGAAGAAGCACTACGGCCGTTGGATGGACACCGTCACGGTCCTTTGGAGCTAGAATCGTTCATATTGACTAAGTTGACAAAGCCCTTGGCCCGTCAACTTAGTAGGCCCACAAGACAGCCTCCCACCAAGGTGGGTCCCAGCTAGCCGGGGGAGTATTTATTTTTTTGTGCGTAATAAGGAGGCACTTCCGGTGGGTCCGAGCTGATAGCGGGGGGAAGAATTTTTTCGCGAAATACGGTGGCCCGTCCGGTGGGTCCCAGCAGTCAAGGTGAAATGATTTATTTCGCAAAATACTGGTGGCCCGTCCAGTGGGTCCCCGCTCTCAGGTGGAGGAATAATTATTTTCCGCGTAATAAGGAGGCACTTCCTTGTGGCTGTCGTGGACCCGGTATCGACCTCTCCACGTCTGATACTCTTCCGATGGAAGTCGATCGTTGACCACATTGACCACGCGCCGAGAGCACCACGGCGGTGGACGACGGCGAGGCCTAGGAAGGGGACGACGCGGAGCCGGGCCACGGGAGGCAGGAGCAGGCGGTAGCACAGCCGGCCACGGGAGGCAGGAGCAGGCGGCACGACCGGCGCAGCTTTGGGCAGCTGGAGCAAGAAGACCAGAGGTTGAAGAAGCCGTATGGCCGTTGGATGGACATCATACGATCACTGGAGTATTGACTAAGTTGACAAAGCCCTCCGTCCCCGTCAACTTAGTAGGCCCACAAGTCAGCCCAACAATATGGTAGGTCCCAGCTAGCAGGGGGTATTCATTTTTTTTGGGCGTAATAAGGAGGCACTTCCTTGCGTGCGAAGATATAGCTGGTGGGTCCGACCTGTCAGCGGGGGGAACATTTTTTCGCGAAATACAAAGGCCCTTCCTGTGGGTCCTAGCTGTCAGGTGGAGGAATCATTATTTTGCGTGTAATAAGGAGGCATTTCCTTGCGTGCGGCCGTGGACCCAGCTGTCAGCCTCTCCACGTACAGTCCACTTCCGATGGATGTCGTTCATTGACCATGTTGACCAGGTCGCGCCGAGAGCACCAGGGCGGTGGACGACGGCGAGGCCTAGGAAGGGAACGACACGGAGCCAGGGAATACTCGGCAGTTGTTTCTCACACGGAGGAGTACGAGGGTTTAATGGTTCATCTGTCGTCGCCGGAGAATAACAGCATGTGTGGGTGAGTAGAGGGATGGCTAGGCCAGTGATGGGAGTACGGTGGGGCCGTGAGGCCTGCGCGGCAGCATAGCCGGCCGTGGGAGGAGGGAGCAGCAGTCAGTCCTTGGCGCTTGTTTGAGCGGCCGGAGCATGAAGAGCAGAGATTGAAGAAGACGACGGCCGTTGGATGGATATCCAACGATCCTTTGCTCTCATGTGTTGACTAAGTTGTGAGGCGTTGCGTGTGCGTCAACCTTTTTATGAAAGCATACTGCGTCAACCTGTAGTAGGCGCACAAGTCAGCCTCAAATCTGTGGAAAACAGCATATAGCCCATCTGCCATTATTTCTAATAATGTACAGCCCATTTGCTAATTATTAAGATTTTTTTGGAGCCCATCTTCTTTTTGTTAGCATTACACCCCATATTGTGGCCACGGTTAAAAAGTATACGAAATTTTGCATATTTTGGTGCGGTCAACTGTTTTTAATCCAAAAATATTGATTCACATTCAAACTATTTTGAAAAATAATTTATATAAATATAAAATTAAAATAATTGTCCACGGATAAAAATCTATGGAATTTAAGATCTTGTAATGAAAAAAATGAAACTAGTTCCCGGTTTGATGTATTTTAAAAATGTACATGCCATTTCTGGGCAACCCGAATGAAACTCTCCTCGTCTTGAAACATTTGCAGCCCAGCAGGGCCGATAAAGCAAGTAGGCCTTGTTTGGGTATTTTTTAAAAAAAATAGAACTGGGCTAGCCATTTTCAGCAAAAAAAAACACAACTGGGCTCATGATGTGGTAAACATAAATAAAACCCTGGCTAGACGGGCCATAGCCCCGTTGATACCCTGATCTGTCGCTAAAACTAGTATAAATAACAATTGCTTGTTCCTCATTGTCTCAAAAAAAAACTGTGCGACTTGCTGGGTCCGTGGTGTCAGCCGCTTGTAGTGTAATTCTGTCGTTTATTGACTACCTTGACTATGGCGTGAGCCCCAGATGTCCAACCATTAGGAGGAACCATATTTTGGGCTTGTACTATAGAGACACTTGCTTGCGTACTGTCATGACGCTGGTGGGTCCCTACTGTCATCCTCTCCACGTACAGTCATCTCCTTGTTCCTCTCGGTTTGTGACAACGTGGACAACGCAAGAGGGCGGCGCACCGCGCACGGCGAGCGAACCAAGGCCGCAAGGCGGAGGACGACGGTGAGGCCTCGGACGGAACGAACAGGAGCCGTTGAAGATGCGGTCGATCGCGCGGAGGGGAGAATCGAGGTTGGATGGTGGGGTGGTGGGGGCTAGTCACTTGGCTTCAGAATGCACAGTGAACTCAAGCACCGGCGTGAGTGATGTTATTTCCTTGGTTGTGATTTGTTACAATATTTCACTCTAAATTAAGCGAATGGCAAGCCATTTGCCTTGTTTCAAAGAAAATATGACAGATCACAGCCGAGTTGAAAAGGGCAGGAACATCTAACTCCAGCTTACAAACTGTACAAAAGCACGAAGGTTGATTGTTCATCAGGTTTACAAAAACCCAGATTGAAAAGGGCAACAACATCTAACTCCAAAGCCTTTGTTTTTGGCAGTCACGATCAAATGGATCGGTCAGGTCCATAGAATGAACATCTGGATCGTAAAATTTCTTTGGATTATGACCACAATATGTTGTAAATAGAAGCGGCACGCGTTCGTAAGCTCTTTTGCCCACACGAAACTCCTTTTTTGCTCTTGACATACCCATCCGTCAAAACCATGCTGCTGATAAACTTAAGCACGATGGACAATAGTAACCTCGCATTCAGCGGGAAGAATGTGACAAATCTTGTGTTTGCACGGTTGGCTACATATCGTTCTAGCGTTATTGTCTTCAATCGAATCTCATGAGAAGTGAGAAAATCCCGATGCTTACGAATCCACCGATTGGTTATAACTTTCTTACCCGTCCTGTTGCCTAAATAGACATGAAAATTGAAAACAGTTAAGGTCTAAAAGAAGAGTGTCGAAAGAGCAATAGATGAACGGTTAATTCTAGTACACTATATGCGGGCTTCCAATGTTCGTGAAATTATCACCTTTATATACAACTTCTCCAGACATGGAAAGCATTGCAGCAAGCCAATAATCTTGTTCAGATCAAAACTATTCATTTGGATATATAAGATCTTGACAGAATCCAGCACCATTGATAGGCCATCCATGGAGAAACTCTTCATTGAGCATAGAACATAATATTAGTACAAAATGTGTACTCCAAGATGATATATAAATTATGCGCAGAAATTTAAAATGCAGCATATGGTTACAAGTGTAGATGATAATATAAAGTACCTGGAGAACTGTGGAGCCAAACACCATATTGAAATGAGCACAGAGATCATGTATTACACCCAAGGTCTCAGTTTAGGCGCAGAGAGAGCGGTTATTTGCAGCGGTGAATAACTAGAATCAAGGATCAACCTTTGAAGTGAAGGGCATCTTGGATGATGAGCTGCCTTCCGTCAAAAGAAATTCCAATTCTTACAAGGTTAGGCGACTTTATTTGGAGAAAACCGATTCTAACTGTGAAAACAAGCACCAAGCACTCCAGTAGCAGAGGCAAGCTGGAGTGGATGATCTTGTGCAATGAGGCCTCCAATATCTGAACCCGCACAAGTGAAAGTTTCTTGAGAAATGGGAGTCGAAGGTTTAGTACCAGATTATGCGGAAGGTAGCACAGCGAAGGTGGCGGTGTAGAGAGGAGGAAAACTGCGAGATGGACATCGGTCTTTGAGGGCACAAGTTCATGGCGTTCAGTATGTGGTATGTGATTTGTGGGAATAGTAGAACTCAAGCAGCTGTAGTTCTGTGAATTGAGGGATTTCAGCCAAAGGCCGACGTGCGGGGCATGGTATGCTTGCTCGGAGTAGCATGACGGGATCTGAGAGGCTTTGAGCGGAGCTCGGTGGGAGGAGATGATGGCTCGGGATTTCAAAATCATTGAAGAGAGATAGGCGACGACAATCGAGATTAAGGGCACGGCGCCATAGAGGCGCCACCAATTGAGAGGACTTGGCTGCGGCAGCAATCCTTGGTGGGGAGAAGCGAGATGATCTCCCCAAGGACGACGTCCGGAGATCGCTGATGCGGTCCACCGAGATTCTCTGATTCTGGGATCCGGTGGGGCGGGTCGCCGCTTCTCCCAGCTGCTGCGGGTGCGGGATCTACAACGGCATCGCTTTGGCGGGAGCCTCATCTTCTTGGCGCTGGGGTCAGCCGACTCCATTTTCCTCGAGGCGTCGCGTCGCTCACGGATTTGAGCAGAGAATGTGAATGACGAGCCTAGTTGTAGTCTTGAGCGAAGAAGAAGGGGAGCTGGGGTTTTCTGTAGGAGTGAGAAAGAAGGGAGCTGGGGTTTTCAGAGGAGTGAGGTGAGGAATTTGGGGTACGAGTGGAGCGGTGACGTGAGGTGGGTGGGACCGAGGAGGAAGAAGAGCACCAGGTTTTTTTGTGGGGAGGGAGGCGGTGTCTTTGGGTGTGGGTGGCGCCTTTTGAATTGATTTTACTATTTACTAGTGTGGATTGGCCGCTTTGTCTTGGGCCCGGAGAAACAATTACTACTTGTACAGTGGAGACACTCTATAGCTACCCAGAAAAACAATTACTACTAGTACAGTGGAGACACTCTACCGCTTTTGGATCCTCCTAGGTTATTGAAACGTCTCCCTCTACTGAATGCCGTTATACTTTTGTTCACCGACATGCGGGCCATGCAGTGTGGGCCCAAATGCCATCCACCAAATTAGCAGGCGGTATCAAAGCGGAGAGTCACCCAGTCGTGGCCAAGCGAGTGAGTCAGATCACAAAACCCCACCTCCCCGCAGTCTAAGTTTGACGGACGAAGCAAGCATCATTCACTCCTCGCTGAATTTCCTTCTCCCACGCCGTCTTCAAGATAGGCAACACTCGCATCTGCCACTGTTCTTCTCTCCCAACGAAGGGAAGGTAAGCGGATAAGTGATGTTGGTATATTTTCGTTCAGAGAAAAAAAACTTTTTGCAAAGCGAGAACCGATCCTCACTCTCTTTTTGTTTCATTGTCATTGCGATTGTGTTTTCCTTTGGTGGTCTCCTAGTATTCATCGGTTTCATGATGGACCAAGGAGAACCAGCAAAGATCTGCCGATATTGGAGCAGGGGCGGAGGCTGATCCCCACGAGACAGAGGAGCTCCAAGAAGATGGAGGCAACCACCGAGCCGACCCTAGATACGCTCACGGCCACTCTTGAGATGGTCAACGCCGTTTGAGGTTACTGACCCCGTGGCACTGCAGAGCAGTTTTCCCCCTTCAAGGATGTGCCCCCCCACCCGCTGAGCTGCCCAAGGTGATTTCCTTCTTTGCCGATCTCGATTGTGGTTTTTCATCTAAGTATGTGGTGATATTTTTTAGAAAAAGAAGTATGTTGTGATTAATAATGCAAAATTTTATTAGCTTCGATGCCATGCTATACATAGTGGTTTAAATAACTTGTGGTTCTTATCTTTGAAAAGTAATTCAGAATTTGTTTATGTTTCAATTAGAGCCCTGATGGAGACAAGGATTGTGTGGTTGTGCATGTCACTCGCTATGAGGCGGACGACCTGAATATACGACCGGGAAAACAGAGTTCTTAGGTTGTTGGATCACGAAGCCATTTGCGGTTATACCAATGAAGAGTTGTATTCCAGCCTCCTTTGTTGTCGGCGTGTTGTCCGAGGTGTCTTGAAGCACAAGAAGTTCAAAGCTACTCCTTCATTTGTGTGGCATCTGTTCTTGTCAAGCTTACGCAGGAAGATGGCGTGGCATGCCTCCACAAACAAGTTTATCAGTGGCAAGGCCACAAGGTTGTCTTCATGAAGGTTCACAGGATTGAGCTGCTGCGGGAAGTCCTCGATGATGTTCATGGCAAGGTCCGTCTTGTGTCCAGCCCAAATTAGATCGAGGCATGAAATAGTTGCCCCAGCTAGTGTTTAATAGTAGTTTGGATTGTGTCTAATTATCCAAACCTTGCCTGTTATTGACCCCTCTGGGCTAGTGCTCTGTTTGAATCCGTCTATGGGAACTGCTGCTACTTTTGTGTGCCCGTGAGTCATGTGAGAACCATCGTAATTGTCGCCGAAACAGATGTGTCCTCACTAGTTTTTTCATGAATATGGCATGGTAAGACATAAGTTGTCACGGTTTATCATCTGAGCGGTGTGTGTTTTGATGAAATAGAGCACTCGTTCGAGAACCGTATACCGACGTATACATAAGTACTTGTAAACACTGTTGGTGCTACCCCACTTGTAAGCAGTTGTGCAAAACACGGCACATTGGCTCAGCTCGCTTCAACACTAGGCTATCGACCAGCTAACAATCAACAATCTCTGTCGACATATAAGCAACTACTATGTATCTTGTTACGAGTGGTTCATGCAGTTAATTGAGGCCACAATGTAATAAATTCCAAGCGTTCACGCTTACTCCAGCTCTCATGTGGAACACTCACAATTAAACTCGTCTTCATAAAAATCTTGAAAAGCATAAGTTAAGCAATTTTATACATCTCAATGATTCATAGAACATAACAAACATATACTAGTTCACAGCAAAAGACAAAGTTGTGAGAAGGTTTACAAATCAGGAAAAAACAAGCAAGGCTTCTCTGAGCAAAGGGCCTCCCGGCAGGCTTAAATTTCCTGGAGTTCACTCTGGTTTTTTCTTGTTGCCACCATTCAGGGTTAGGTTCTCTCATTCCAGAATAACCAGTTATAATTGTGGTCTCAGCTGGAATGCTGAACTGAACCATGCAGTGTACTGACCAGCTGAAATGCTTGTGCATTCCACTAAATTTAAGCACCGCTATTTGCAGAAATAAGCAGACCACAATGCCTCTTGTCCGCGCACCTATCCAAAAAACCTCCGTGCAGCCATGCCAGCTAGTCCTTGGTCCATGGATGAACTGGTAGAAAGTACATTCTGGACTAGGATGCAGTTGTTTTCGCTCGTCCTCGCCTTTGCAATCAGGAAGTAAAAGCGTATTGAATCAGCTTCTTTTAGATTGCGTTGGTCATTCTACCTTAGTTACTACCAATGTAGGGATACCTTGAAGGCGGGAGGTTAGGCGGCGACAACGAGGATAGCCATCTCATTTTTGCAGCTTGTACTAAAACTGAGGTGTGTGCTTTTTATTGCGCGGATAGAAACGATACGGAGACAGACATCCCAAAATGATATGGAGACAGACATCCCTGTTTGCGCAAATACGAAATACGGTTATTTAAACAATGACACATATTACTACTTTCCCCCGTTTCCTCTTAGAACCAAGTCCTAGATTCATGCTACAGCTTTCCCACTTTCTTCCCTATTTGAACCAACGCTTTGAGTTCACTGTATGAACTAGCTTTACTTCTAATAATAGTAGAAGTCTAGGTGGCTTTGTAACAGCGGACGGAAGTAGAAAAGGATCCACACGAAGGGGGAAGAGCTGGGCCAATAGAGCAAGGCATGTTTCGAAGGAATATATACCTGAGGGTCGTCGGCATGTGGCAAAGATGGCGCGGGAGGCCGCATCTTGGCCACAATACCATGAGGAGGAAGAAGGGTCGGAGGCCCTCCGAGCAGCGCTCCCTCGGAGAGAACGGCACGGCCGCCCGATCGGAGACGCTGGCAGCCGTTGGTCTCTCCCTCGCCCGACGACAGCATGAGCGATGCACCTACACCCCTGCCCGGTCGAGGTTGTCCGCCCGATTTGTGACCAGCCGTGAGCTGAGAGAGAGAGTGTGGCCACCTATGTCTTGCTTAGATCTGGAGAGCATGAGAGAGTGCACGAGAGGAACCCTAGTAAAGCAAGCGCTAAGGCTCCTGCTTTTATATATAGTGGAGTGATTTTGTTGTACCGGCTTCAAAAAAATGCGCTCCTACGTGTACCCACGAGTGGGTGTGAGAGAACTAGTGCGTGCGTGCACCGCTTCTCTTCGTGAGAGTACAATATATACTATGCCCAAAGAACGTTCGCCGCAAGAGTAATAGTATAAGTGTGTGACGTGTGAGCTAAAATAAAATGTGTGTGCCGTCTTTTGTTTTTTAGAAGTTCTGAGGGTAGGGTGTGAAGAGCACATATGTGCGTGACGTCTACCTGCAGATAGAGGATGGGTGCGACGTGCGAGTCTGCGAGAGGACTCGGGAGAGTCGTGACTCGTGAGGGTGCGTGTGCGTGAGAGAGAGGGGGGCATGTATCAATGCAATGCATGTGTCCATAAATCATTATCCGACAAACGTTCACCACAAGCCTTTTCCTGACGAACGCCATAAGAACCGTTAGATCGGCATCCGACGATGTCGGTTTTGCCATGTCATTTAACGAACAGCCACTCCTCCTACACACAAATCTTCCACGTGAGTGTTAGCAACTGCCGTATGCTCCTCCGTTCGAAATGCAGTGCATATAGGTTTATTGAAAATTAGAACCTCGCAAACTTTTACCGAAGTTTTCGTGTACCAAATTGCACATGTAGAATACCTGTATATATCATTTCATTCATCTTGATAGGTAACTATAAAGATGGGTGAGGAGTCTACAAAGAAAGACCATCGTATCACCCGCAGCAATTTCAACCATCCTTTAGTGTCGAGGAATATCATAGGAACTCTATATGATATGATTTTTATAGGATTTTTTCCTTTAGAGCCAATTGGTTCATAGGAATAGATTCATATACTCTACATTTCAAAGGAAATAAACATGATATCATTTCTATAGCTTTAGAGCCACTTGGTTCATATGAATGGATTCCTATACTCCCTTAATTTCAAAGGAAAATAAACATTAGTGTATATTCAATAGAAAAGTTCCTATGATATGAACCAAATTACATCTCTTTACTAATCCCTCCTCATAGGAATTGAGATACATGTCATCTCTAGATTCAATAGAAAAGTTCCTATGATGTGAACCAAATGACATCTCTTTTCCAATCCCTACTCATAGGAATTGAGATGCTCCATGTCATCTCTTTCCTACAACTTCCACGTATGCATCTTCTATTCCTAAATAGATAGTACAACCCACTAGTAGCTTTTTTCCAAAACATGCAACTATGGCACAAGAACTATATAGTGTGCCAATAACTTTGAAAGATGGTCGCTGGATGAAGCTAACCCGACAAAGGCAGAGATGGGAAAATCCGAGCACTCTTGGCGTTGGATATCATCAACATTCCACCAGATCTGCCACATGTACAATTTAGAAGACTCCATGGTTGAACTTAAGCATAATGCACAAACCTCAAAACACAAGCACTTCTCCTTTGTTCTAGAATCTTACGTATCATAATTGATTATTTTTTTTTCTAAATGAATTGCCATTATTTGTTTTTTACTTTATGATTTGCAATGCACAACCCCATGAATCTTAACATATTTATAAAACTAATTGATTTTGAATGAGATGAACTATAAGAACTAAACGAACATCTACATCGTGCATATATGACTTCAAAGCTTTACATGCTATAGTGTGTATTTATTCATAATTTGGTTTCGAAATCTCATGCGTTCAATACATGTGTACCTTACTAGTTTTGAGTAGAGTAACAAATTTCACGCGGCCTCGGGTATATCAAAATGCAGGGCCCATGCATCATTGCCTTTCGGTCGAACCTATGTCCATAATTTTTTTGTACGTGCTATATCTCCACTGGTCCCCGAACCCAAAATGATGCCTCGTTCCCGTAAAACCCGTTTACTATGACGTGGCCCCGCACGCCGTAGTACTCCTACAAACCCTACTGCCGCACTCATCATCGGTTTTCTTCAAGAGGACGAGGGAGAAGCCGATTTGTAGTGGAGGCGCTTTCAAAAAAAAGGATATGTAGTGGAGACCCCTACCCTAGGGTGCCCTAGGTAGCTGCCGCATGCATCATTCTTTTCTCTTTTCTTTATGCTCTTGCGCGCTAGAGTGAAATGATGGTTGCTTCGTCCGTCCAGCTTAATGCGGGAAAGGTGGGGCTTTGTGATTTGACCCCTCATCTCTCATTTTCTACTACTGCGGTGCTACGACCGGGGTGCCTCCAATTCCAACCGCTGCTCCAAACTATAATTTGGTGCATCGCACGTGGAACAAGACGGTGGATGAGCCACATGTCTGCCAAAGGGTCTGTTAAGTGTGTCGCCATTTCGCAGCGGATCGACCTGCTTGAGTTGCTACGCCAACACGACAGGAGCAGCCTACCACTTGGTTTTGCTCCTTGGTGAATCCCGACTATATTGATCTAAAAAGATACGTGCTGAAATACCCTCTCCGTCTCGGTTTTTTATTTGTAGGCGTCTCGGTTTATAGGACCTGCACGTAAATATGAGTTACTATGTCACAAAAAGTATATCATTGGATTCTTATTGGTTGATATGTGAAGAAACAAGAAACAAGGTAGAAGTTAATGCACCGCGCCTTAGTATTGTGGGATTATTTGGTTTTTGTAAGATGACGTGCGTTTGGTTGCAAGGGTGGTCATGAATGGGTTGGGATCGTTCAAAAAATAGACATGTTTGGTTATAAAGCACATGAATGGTTCGAGTCAAAAAAAGAGAATATGCCTTGAAGATGCTGAACCATTCCACCCAACCAAATCGGTCGAATCAAATGGCCACCCTTTGCATGCATGACTATGTGAGCATATTTGGTGGTCCGTCTTAAATAATTAGCTCATCTCTTATATTCAGCCAAACACATGAATTGAATGGCTCAATCCCAAAAAATTGAATGGTCCCATCCATTCATACGATACCTTCAACCAAACGCATCCGAGCGGAGGGAGTAGTTGTATTTAAAAGTCGAAGGCGGGGCTTTTCTGCTTGCGGTAGGCGGGCAGTTCCGCCTAGTCGGTTAAACAGAGATGCGAGAAGACGAGGGAGTAGGCTACTGCAAGCGAGGGCTGTGTGATTTGACAATGAGGTCTTCTCTGGACAGGTGGGGCCCGTGATTTGACTTGCCATTATCATTTTAAGCTGCAGGCGCCTCGACCGGCGTGAGTCTCCGATTCTGACCACCTCCATACTGGTGCCTCTCCCAATGCTCCACCATGTAGTAGTAGAGGCTGGCTCTTGCATGAGAGCCCACTTCTCCACTTTTCCTTGCCTCTCTTTCCTCCACATATGCAAAAATGCCGTAAAGCGCACTATTGTACTTACTTGCTACAGGTGCTTAAGCTTGCCACATAGGCATAAAGTCGATGTGGCAAGTTAATCAAGAAGAGAGAGACTAGTTTGGTGACCCAAGGAAGAAAGCGGTGCTAAGCGTGTACCTAGGTGAAGAGACAATTTTGAGTCTATAGCTAATTAAATGAAGCAAACTTAGCAACACCATTTCATTGGAAGAGGTCACTTCTTGGCAAATGCAATAAATACTAGTACTCCATGTGTCCCATTATATAAGAACGTTTTTGACACTACACTAGCTAGTGTCAAAAACGTTCTTATATTATGGGACGGAGGAATCTGAAGAAAGAGATAGAGAGGAGTAAAAAAATACACTTATAGCAAACCTTATAGCCAACCTTGTTGTAGTATGAGTGACTAAGTGATGACTATGTATGACATGCCAACATCAGATAGCCTAACACACCGTGTTAAATCTCCAAGGGCGCGACCATGCAAGCGACGCGACAGTCGTGGTAGGCACGACCATGATACGGGCTACTGGCAGCCCTTGGATCTGAGATCAATCGGTCGCATGCTAAGTTGCTGAAAATTTTAAGAATAACCCTCCAAGATAGGATATTCACCCATAGGTCTAGAATCACGCCATGCAACCGTTCGATCTCAGATCCAAGGGCTCTCAGAAGCCCGTATCATGGGAGAATGGAAAGCCACTACCCTGCCGTTCGCACGCTGGCAGTTCGCTCCTACTCTTTCCCGCACGTCCTTTAATACTACAGCGGTTCGCTCCTAGTCATCCCGTCCATTCACATTACGGCTGTTCCACTAATCCTAACCCTCCTCCCAAATCCATGGCGTCCCAAATCTCCCCGATCGGCGGTGAGTACAAGGTTAGAACCATCACCAGCGATGAGTTCAACGTCATCTACACCCGTACTTCCGCGACGGTGAAAGGATGCCTTTCTTGCTTCAGACGCATGTTCGAAAACTCACATGATGAGTGGGTCGCTGGGCTAGATGTTGAGTACACCACAGTTGTGGGACCAGAGAAGGATCTAAAGGAAGAAGAGAGGAAGAAGCCCGTCGTGATCCAAGTTTGCGTACATAACGTTTGCTTGGTCTACCACATATGCCATGCCGACGTTGAGTGCCAGGATTTTAAGAACTTCCTCGAGGACAAAACAGTCAAATTCGTTATTGTAGACTTTAAGAACGACAAAGAAGTCCTGCGTCGGATAGGCCTCGTTGTAGGCAACCCCTTCGACCTCCAGAAGAATCGGTTGGTGCCCTCTCGTAGCCCTCAATGCTGACCCTGGCAGGAGCCATGGTTCATCCTTCGTATCGCAAACTGGAGAAACCTCATTACACGTTTCATCGTCATGCATGGCAGCGGAATGTACTAGATATAGACCACATCGACTACGCTGCAATGGATGGCTACCTTTGTTTCAATATCTACATGGGTTGGATGAAGAGCAACAGCCAAGTTGGCGGTTCAAGCAAAGAAGTATCGGCCAAGAGGAAGAGGGCCAAGGACGAAGTCGAGGACGTGGACGAGGACTCCGAGTAAGGTGGCGATGTCATTGCTCATGGCGGTTCTAAACTTCTAATGCAAAGGTGTCTACGGATTAGTTGCATAGTTTAATTTCAGGTGTGCTTAGTTTAATTTGAGGGTGTGTTGTGCTGATCCCCAGCAGAACTATGTTATGTTTCTTCTCGTTACTTTAACTCTTCAGTATGTACATACTAGTACTAGTATTTCTTTAATAGAATTTAGCACCCCAATTACGCACGTACTAGTTTTTTTAATAGTACTATATGCATAATTTGGCAACGAGCGCTCTCTATATGTACCACCTTTTTTAAAAATTTCAATTTTTGCTCCATGGCGCAATCCATCGATAGTGGAGTACTACTGTACAAAAGTATACATTTTTTAAAAGGCTAGCATACTGTTCATCACATATATATATAGCGATTAAATTCTCAACCTAGAGCAGCGTGCATGCCATGTAGTAAACCGATCCGAAGGAAGTATAGTAAAAATGAGGTGATTTTACCCAGCGATCGGCGGGGAGCATGGCTGTCATGCGGTCCCACGTGTCATGATGTACCAAGGCGTCGCGTGTCCCTCTTGAGGTAGAAGCAATACTAGTATGTGGTTTGAGATGATGTCGAACGAAGTGTGAAATAATGGTTGCTTCGTCCGTGCAGGAAGGTGCGGCATTGTGATTTGACGTCTCATTGCTCATTACTAACTTTGGGCGATGCAGTGGGGTGCGTCCCCCTGCTATTCTGCACTGTTATTTGGTGCTTGACACGTCGACCGGTTGCTATATGTCCCACATGTCGGTGACAGAAGTACAGAATTCATGAAAGGGGCGTCGACGGAGGGTATACTACAGAATTCATGAAAGGGCGACTTAGTTTTGGAAAAATCTGTTTTACGGAGTGCGTACCCACTAGGGTTTATAGGGCTCATCTAAAAACATTCGTTTTCCGTTTGATAAGTCTCAATTCTAGTACTATACTAGTAGTAGTACCATTACATGTTGGATTTCGAGGTGCGTTAGATCACCCGACGCATAGCGATGTCAAGAGGAAACTAACCAATGCATGTACAAGTTCATGGAAATTTAGTGGTCATTCATGCATTCGTTCTAATTAATGCCTCGGTAAACATAACTTCTTGAGAAAAACGAGCGTCTTGTGCAAACTACGAAATTAATTCGACCACTCACCGTCTACCTTGGTTGGAGAGATTTTGAAATTGAGCCATAAACTGGAAAGGAGGGAGTAGTAACTTTTGTCTCGATTACTATTTGTGGCCTTGTATAGATGCAAAATGTATTTTTATAGTGGCCTTCTATAAGTAAATAGAGGAGTACTAACCAAAGTACGTAGTAGGGACGAGGAGTAAGCGGAGGGTGTAGTAAAATTTTCTCCTCGTGCTGCGAGCCACTACAAGTGGGCGAGGGAGCGGGCGAAGGCGTACAATAGTACTCAGCTTCACCTCATCTTGCGAGCCACCGCGCCCGTGGGCGGGAGGCGGCGTACTAAGCAAGTTTCTCCTCGTTCATGAGTTGTTGGACACATCAAAAGTACTCCGGTGTATAGAGCCTTGCCTCTAAGGTAGGCCCCACATGGTTTGCTCTTTTTTAATTTAACATAACGCGTCAAGTCGCAATTTGTTTGTTCACCCGTGGTAGAAGATCCTCCCTCCACCAAGTGGACAACCAGTACACATGCCAAATTACCACGTGGGCTGCCTTTTTCGTACAGAAATGAGCTCCACCGTGTACCCACGCGGGTGTGGTTGGGAAAGAGATGGGAGTACGTGCTCCGTGCGTGCACCTCTTCTCTTCGTGCACGTCCCCCACCTACCTGGGTGTGTGTGAGAGAGATACAAACCTAGACATAATGCGCCGTCCATACCCATGCCTCCGCCCAGTCAGACCACCACCACCACCACGGCGGCACCCCCCTCCTCCTCACCTTATCTCTCATATTTCTCCCTCCATTTTTATATACAAGGGGCCACTATCAAAATTACAATTTGCAGATATACAAGGCCACTAACACTAATCGATGCAATATTAATGGTGTTTGCCTCGTGGTACTAGCAAAGGAGGACATTAATTATCCCTTGCATGCATGCGGGAGTTTGTAAAAAAATGCATCTTGATGTTCCGTGCAATGCACGGGCATCTTGCTAGTCCATGAAAACAACACATGGCAAAATTCCACGGCGAACGAGGGATTTGAATCTGTTGGGAGGGCTGTTTGGATCTTGCCCGGGGTAGCCAAAATATTGGCGACCCTTTTGTCCACCGGTGCCTTTGCCACCGATGAGCGAGGAACGGCTCGGTGCTCATGCTGTCATGCATCCTCCAGCGACACGTTGGAGCGAGCTCGCACGAGCTGTGTTTTTTGTCCCTAGCGCCGCCCCGAGCCGCCAGCAGACCGACCGGCGACCAAATTACGCCATCCAACCATAGCCGCACACATTATGACAGCAACTCAACCAACCGGACGAAATTCACGCAAACACGTGACAAACCGATACTCATTCACGCAACCACGGAGTATTTCATATAAACAACGACGAAAATCATATAAAATACCGGATTTTCACACAAACATGACGGATTTCATTACATTCAAATGAACTACGCGGTGCTAGTTCTGGGCAGCACGGGTATATAATACATGGCCTAAATGGTCGCCTGCCGATCGATTTGTGTTCCTCATGTCCGGCAGCACGATCACCGGACTGCCGGGAGCCCCGGAGGTATATGCTTCAGCGCAAAGGACGGCTCGCTTCCCCACTGCCCAACTGATATCATTGGCTGGTGCCAAAGATGATGGTGGCCGGCACCGGTTCGAGTTCATCACCGGCCACTACTTCGCCATGGCCGGCACCGGCTCGAGTTCATCCTAACATTGACCTCTTCCGTGGAGCCCATGCGGGGTCGACGAAGGTCCTCGCAACAAAAGGATCCGGCAAGACACTGCTGTATGCGCGGCGTCGCCTCGCGGTGGCCTTCATGAGACCCAGCGGCGGCGGCCTCCGTGTTCTACTTCTCTCGATGATGGCGGCGGACGCGGAGGCGCGGCCACCGACTTCGTTGCTCTCCGCGCACCGGCCACGTCGCTGCTTGCATGGCGCTGCCGCCGGCATGGGAGTCTCGGCCACAGAAACGGGAGACGTGGTAGAGGCGGCGGCATGGACGGCAGCAACGACGCCCGTGCGCCGCTCCTCGTCAAGCTGGCCTGGAGCGGCGAGTTGCTGAACCGCGCGCCGGCTTGGGGCAGCAACTGGCTCCGTCGGGCGAGGGGAGGGAGGTGGATCAGCGAGCTGCATAGCTCGTATCCTGCGGGCTACCCAGCCGGCTTGGATGCGGAATAACTACTCTTCGTAAGCCATTGTAAGAGTAGACAAAATGGTGGAGGAGATAGGGGAGCGGCGGAGGTGTGCGATTCTTGGCCGGCGTTTGGCCTCGTTTAAATAGGAGATTAAATAGACGGCGGACGGGAGGAGCTCGGCCGGCGTTGCGTTTAACGCTGGCCCGGTCATGAATGGACGTGTGTCCAGAGTGGGTTTCTCGGCTTCCACACGGGCGGGTTTCATGGAGGCGTTTGAATTTGGCACAGAGGCGTGTTCAGCCGGGCGTGCCGCAAGTGGCGCCCTCGACTCTGACCTAGGACACCGCGCCATTCTTCCACTGATGTGTGGGCTCTTTGGGTGCATGGCCTGCATGTCAGTGACCCAACGCAGGCAGCGCACAGCAGAGGAACCTTTGGTGGGCCAGGGTGGTCAGAAGCGGGCATTTCATAAACCGATGATTGTTCATTGAGTGTGACGTCATTTTTTTCATGTAGTTAAGCATGTGTCTTGCGTCGTGTGCTATGTGCATGCAGGCGTGCGAGTGTTTCGTGCGTGCAAGGGTGCGTTTCAGTGTTGCATGCATGGGTGCGTACGTGCAAGGGTGCGTTTCAGTGTTGCATGCATGGGTGCGTACGTGCGTGCGTTCGTGAGTGCATGTGTACGTGTCAGTGTTGCACACCAGCATGCGTGCGTGTGTACGTGTCAGTGTTGCATGCCTACATGCGTGCGTGTCTTGTGTGCGTGCATGTGTACGTGCGGGGTGAGGCTACACGTCAGTCGACTGACTTTTTCATCTCTGGTCATTAGATTTTCCAGCCGTTGGATACGAAATCAAGGACCTCTAGTTTATCATCAAACTCCACCCCCCCCCCCCACCCGAGCCGCCAACCACCACCAGCCGAACCGCCCGCCCCCGCCGCCCGCGGCCGGCCCACCCTCCCCGAAACCACTCTCCACCGCCGGTCCACCGCCGCACCTTCGAGAGAGTGGGCCAGCATATATGATCTTGAGATTTTACGAAGTCACCATAGGTGCCTCGTAGTCGAGTGGAACGTCTCCTCCCACTGAACGTACATCGCCGGAAAATACTGAAATTAACACAAGATAAATACGAGCACCGGGACTTTAACATTGGTGGGCTCGAGAAACCACTGTCCTCTAACCATCCAACCACATGTTGGTTAGCACGACAAAATGTATGTGGTGACCGTGATGAGCTTATTCTGAAGTCCAGTGACCATATCGTGCTTTTGCTTCAAATACAATGACCATAAGTGTCGCCAACAAAATACGGAGCACGCATCAAATGCAAAGTCCGTCAGTGTCATCAACAAAATATGGAGACGTATCGTGAGCTAGATACCATTGTACTATTGTATATGCTTATTTTCTTAGTGGTTGATTGCGTGTGTGGTGTGGTGGGCACATCCTTTCTAGTTGTGGTGGGTCAACATGAAGACTCATGGGTCGGTTCCATCCTGCGCCACATATAGGTTGGACCGAGACGTGCTATACGGAGACCCATGTGGAGGACTCGGCGTACAACACGAAGCTACCAGAGTCGCGGAGGACTCTATCCCCACTGGTGATAAGCCGACTATATATGATTTGTAACCCTAGGCCCTTAGTATGTTATACAAGCTTGGGGCTAGTTCGTTGATAGTATACACACACGCACAATGCCTGGTATTCACGTGTACTTTGTACACACCCCTAACACTAATATACAGTACCAGGAGTAGGCTCTTTCTTCAACTGCAAGGGTCCGATCCGAACTAGGGTAAAACTTTGCCTCGTATTACCATCCAGCCTAACAGCCAGGGATATCCTACGAATGATATGATGAAATCATATCTGCCAACTACTATTAGAGAGGTGTGTCGGGGCGATGCAAAAGTAGAGAGGCCTAAAGATAATGTGCGTAGGGAGACACGAGGCACATATATGTGCGTATAGAGGGCTAGTAGAGACCGTGCATGTGTATATATGCATGTGAGAGAAATAGTGTTTTCCAACTGAGATTAGTGAAAAGAGTGGTACATAGTAGTCGAAGAGAGATAGAGAAGCAGAGAGAGCATGTCGTGAGACACACCGACACCCCGAGAGAGATTGTGAGCATGTGTGAAAGAGAAATGCCGATGCATATAAAGTGTGTGCACTTATGCGTTAGATAGAGAGATCTCTACGTGTAAAAGGCGGTTCTACGCATTAAATTAAAATATAAATGCCATTATTATTTTTGGATGAGATCATGAATTCTGCAAAATTGCGTATGGACGAAAATCGGACTATCAGACACCCATACTCTATTGAATTCTAGCATGTGCATGTGTTTATTTCATATTATCGATCCATAGAGTGAGAGCGGTTTGAAATACAGGCAATGGATGCTTTTGCAATTCATATATAAACATTAATTAGTGCACTCCGTGTTGTTAGTGTGAAGCACTTTATACATTTGTCACTTGCATGGATACATTCCAAATTGCTAGCTACTGAAATAAAATACATGTCGAATTCAACATAAAGGGGTTTGAAGATTGAATTCATAGGAAGTGCATTCATCTATTTGAACCGAGATAATGGCATTTGTAAATCAGATGTAAAGGGGCATCAATCTTTGTTGTGAGTTTGAACATGGTATATATATTCATACGCATATCTAACTTTTTTTGCAACCAAGGAGATTATACACGGAACCATGCATGAACTGAGGTAAGTTGCATATTTTTTAATATATACTCATGTAAAATGTATATTAAAATGTACCCCCTCCATTCCAAAATAATCGTAGCTTTAGGATTTTCAAGAATAAAGATTTGTGAAGTTTGACAAATCCTGAAAGTTCAATTCAAGAGAACCGACAACGTTAATGCTTACGCTCCCAAATATTGAGCAAGCGCCAAATAGGCCTCTGGTCACCCGAAACCCTTGAGACTAATGTTTTGGTGGTAGGAAATTACTGTCCTCACTCTGGCCCGTGTAGCCTATCGGCCCGATGTCCAAAGGTCTAAACGGGGTAGGTTTGTAACTTCACCAAGGCATTGATCTCAACCGCCCGAGAAGCATTCATACGCCGTGGCGCCTAAACACCCATGCTTTCGGCGAAATCTATCCCCCCACATTTGGGACACACGACATGACTGTCCTACCACCAACCCGCAATATGTTCGAAATTTTAAATGGGGGCAAAGTTTGTAACTTTCCCCAAATTTCAAACAAGCGCGTCTCAAACCGAAACATTGTTCCCCCTTAGTTCCCCGCCAGCCCGCCTCCCTCCGTTTCCCCATTCATACTCCGTGGGCGCGCAAACACCCTCTCCACCAGCTGTGAAACCCCAACCTCCTCCGTCCTCCACCCCATAGCGGCCAATCCACCGTCGCCCTCATCCATCACGCCGGAGCCGGTACCCCGACGTTGTCGTCCAACGCAACCGCAACCGCAATGCCCTCAAGGACTTAGAAGCTAAAGCCGAGGCAGAGCTGCCTCCATGACGCCGACGCCGACGTGCGCCGTACCAGAACCACTCTGACCACGCCATCCTGCGCCTCACTGCTGCGGCTCCACTGTCGCAACCGTCCATCGCACCGGAGTTGTTCCCGCTATGTCGTCGTTCGCTGCCTCGGATCTGCTTCCCCGCCGCCGACATACGGCCACCGCACCACACTCAACAACTTGGCCATGGGTTCGTCCAAGGCTGCACCGTCCTCCACAACTTCTGGTTTCCGGCGAACAACAAGATCGTTGGAAAAACAGAAGGAGGACACAGCACTACCAGCAGAAAGAGGTACTCCTCTTCCCTTATTCGTGCAAATCTTACGTCTCCGCTCACACCGTATTCATCCCACGAAAGAAACTAGTTGGCGCTTCTTCAAGCATCTTCTTCGTGATACTAAATGCACAAGGTTTCCTCCTTTTACTATTTCACCTTTGCTAGAGGTTGATAGCCGTCTGGATTTCAATTCAGGTCGGTCGAACCGCAATTAAAAGAAGCACCCTCTTAGGCGCTGCAGAGCACCTAGTCCGCTTTGTTCCCGGGAAGCGGCGCGATCGGTGTCTATCATAGGGGTGTGGGGCGCAGGAGCTTCTTGCACCCGATCTGGAGGTCGGCGGGGCTTGAATGGATGGTCGGGGGGCGGTGCCAAGCACGGCGGTGCGATGAGGTCGAGGGGGGTGCAGGCAGGGGAGGAATACTGGGCTGGTGGTCGCTGGCGTTTGAGGAAGATCGTCAACACCGATCGGCTGGAGGTAGATGAAGGCGATCTCCCGTTCTTTGTACATCGGACGGTGCAGAAACAATGGACTGACCTATTTGCTTTGATCATTGTTATTTTCATAGAATCTGTAGTAATTGAGTGTGCTATGCATGTTGTAGAGCTATCATATGTCTCCGTCATTTATTTCTCACCGACCTGCTATCTGCTACCTTTACTTTGTACTAATTGTGCACACACTTCACCCATACTCACACTATTGTTTTTTATGCATGGGTATTTCAAACTCGACGCAGTGTTGATGAATGCGAAAAGAAAAGACAGAAATCGCTCGATGTAATTGAAGATAAGCGATAAGCGTTTCAACGCTCTAATGGCTGCGATGTCGTGATTGGAGACGATAAAAGTAGCTCTGCGTTGATGATCTCAATTGTCACACACAACCATCCCAGTGCTTGCTTTAACTTCGCTGTCAAATGTGGTTGCATGTTGCATATGGTGTCTAGCTTGTATTGCTTCCAATTTGGTTAAATTGCATATGCTTACTTTACACATTATACCTTTGATAATGACATGCCTTCCTGTTTTGATACATACTACATATGTCTATTAACCATGTTTGTACATCAAACTAATGCTCTTTTGTATCCCTCGTCAATCACTTATGATGAGGCAGTCACCGGGTGGAGTTCTTGTGAGACGCCTACTCGTTTAAAGAATGCAGTGTCATCCTCCCCACATGATTCTCAAGAAACAGCAAGGCTAAATGAAGATAGTCAACGTAGCTCTCTAGTTGATCACCACAATTCCCCCACACCACCATCGCAGGTGCTTGCATGTTGCATATGGTGTCTACCTTGTAATGCTTCTAATTAGGGTAAATTGCATCTGCTTAGTTAACACATTATACCTGTGAATATGACATGCCTTCCTGTTTTTGGTACATACTACGTCTTTCTATTAACCATGTTCTTACATCAAACTACTTCTCTTGTGTATCCCTCATCAATGCTCCTAATTTGTTAAATTGCATCTCCTTAGCTTACACATTATACATGTGAATATGACACGCCTTCTGTTTTTGGTACATACTACATCGCCTATCACACCATGTTCTTACATCAAACTCTTGTTCTTGTGTATCCTGCGTCTATCGCTTATGATGAGACAATCCGTGGCGTGGGTTAATATGAGGCATAATACTCTTATAAAGAATGCAATTTCATCCTCTCCACATGATTCTCAAGAAACAACAAGCCTAAATGAAGATATTGAGCGTTGCTCTGTGCACAAGACAGCACTTCCCTACACCACCATCACAGTGCTTGCTCCAACCAGCAGTGTGATATGTGGTTGCATGTTGCATCTGGTGTCTAGCTTGTAATGCTTCTAATTAGGGTAAATTGCATCTGCTTAGTTTGCACACTATACTGTGAATATGACATGCCTTCCTATTTTTGGTACACACTACATCTATGTGTTAACCTTGTTCTTACATGAAACTACCTCTCTTCTGTATCCTGCATCAATTACTTACGATGAGTCACCTTTATTCGTTGCATATTGCATATTATTTCTAGCTTGTTGCCATGTATTGCTTTTAATTTGGTCAAATACATTTGTTAGGGCACCCTTTTAATTTGGCAGAGTGATATTGGTTTCATCTTTCATATGGTTTCTAGCTTGCATCGATTCTAACAAGTTCAAGCACCTTGTGCTTAGTTTACACTTTATACATCATACATGTCAATATGTCACGGCTTCCTGTTTTTCATACATATTCCATCCTCCTATCATGCGGCTGCCTTACATGAAAGTAGTGTTAAATCGGTATCATGCATCAATAAGTTACGAAGAGCAAATTTTATTCCTTTTTCTTGTGGGTTTGACTTAACAAGGCAAAATCAAGAAAGAGGAAGGAAAAAATAAGGAAGGCGATGATGGTGGTCCTCTGCAACAACGTAAGCAGACATCTGTGCGATTCTCCTTGTCTTGATAGTGCATTACATGATCCAAGTCTCGCTCCCTACTCCACCATCCAAGGTGCTTGCTCTAACTTGGCTTTGTGATATCTGGTTGCATGTTGCATATGGTGTCTAGCTCGTATTGCTCCTAATTAGTGTAAATGCATCTGCTTAGCTTACACATGATACATGTGAATATGACACGCTTTCTGTTTTTGGTACATACTATATCATCTATCACACCATGTTGTTACATGAAACTACTCTTCTTGTGTATCCTGCATCAGTCACTTATGATGGGACACCTTTAAGTTGGCAGTGTGATATTGGTTTGCGTCTTGAATATGATTTTTAGCATGTATTGCTTCTAGTTTGATGAACGCCACCTATGACGAGACAGTTTTAACTTGGCAGAGTGATACTGATTGCACCTTCCATATGATGTCTTGCAGTGTTTCTAATTTGTTGAAGTGCCTTCTGCTTAGTTACCACATCATAGGTGTGAATATGTCAAGCCGTCCATTTTTTTCATACATATTCCATCCTCGTATCATGACTTTGCCTTTCATAAGAGTAGTGTTCGTCAGTATCATGCATGAATGAGTTCTGAAGAGCGAACGATATTCCTTTTTCTTGTCGGTATGACCTCACAATGCAAAATCAATAAAGCTGAAGGAAATTGGCAAGGCATTGGATGATGGTGGTCCTTCCGAGCAACTGAAACGGAGGTTCTCTACATATTCTAGTCCGCCATCCTCCCAACAAGATTCGCAAGACAACGCAAGGCTAGATAGTCAACGTAGCTGTGTAGATGATGAGCACATCTCCCCTACTCCACCATCACAGGTGCTTCCTCTAACTTGGCACTATTATATTGTTGGGTTCTACGGTAGGGTGCGTCGACTGCAAATTAAAAATTCCTACGCGCAGAACATCCAGGAACATGCTACGGGAGATGGATCATAGTTCGTTACCACTAGACGTGCAGTGCCGTGCAGCTGAAGAAGAGTTGGTGCAGCGCGTCTGCGTGGATCGTCTCCTCCTCGTTCGATCTCCCTTGAGCGGCCGGTCGTCCGATCCCACGTACGAGTTCGCCGAAGCGGCGCAAGTGCACCGCCTCTAACGGTATTCGCGCGTGCGGGAGGAACGTCGTCGGCGGACTGCTAGGTCCGATCACCACGATCGGCGGCGAGTGGAGGTGGCTATTCGCAACACATGCAAACCCTAATCGCAGCGCGAAGCGATCAACCGCTGAGTGTGCGCACCTCCACTTTATATAGGCGTCGTCGCGAGCTCAACACTTGGGCCTCGCACGGACCCTAAATCCCAAAGTCTACTCGGTCACGTTCCTAGTCGATTCGGATCACATCCGACCGGTGTCCTCTGAACCGACCTCGTAGGTTCCTTCCCTTAAGCGTGCGACCCTTAGGTTCAAGTCGGCTTGGTCACAATTCGGATCACCTCCGACCTGTCACGGTTGGTAGCGGCCTCTAGCAAGGCGTGCCGACCACCAAGCGAACTATGAAGCTGGTTAAGCGAAACAGCCTGGCGTGTCACACTTCATTCCCTTTGCCGACGATATATGTTGTCGGGCTCAAAGCGAGACTGTCATCCTTGTGCTAACCCGACCTCTTTTCGTTCGGTGATACCGACCATTGTCCGGATTATCTCATAATCCTTGTCGCATGGCCATGCTGTTCTGGTCGAGATCACACGAGGGGCCCAGTATATCTCTCCGATCGGAGGGGCAATCCCATCTTGCTCGACCATGTCTCGCAGCATGGGACTGGACAAACCGAAACCTACCTTTGTAACTACCCGATCCACGGAGTAGCGTTTGGTCGGCCCAAAGCAAGTCTATCACCATCTCGAGTACATGCGTCATTTCAGGTCTTAGGACATAGAGCGTATGTTGTACTAGAGACTCACAGATGACATATCGCTGCGTCTCATAGTTGGGTGCATCGACTCGGACCTTATCTCGACTCGGATCCGACTATGTCGAATCCGACCAGACCTTTCCAAGTCCATATTATCCGGTTAGCATCCAATGCTCCATGGCTAGTGAGACCGAGCCATCGATCGTGTCATATGCTAGTCTAGTCGGCTCTTGGCGTCCACACAGCCCTTTCGACTAGGGACCTTTTAGGACAGTCATCATACAATGCATAGTCCCACAAACAAGTCACGTGCTTGCTGATACACATCATTGATAATGTCCAAGGACTATCTTTATTCATAAACACATAGGAAATATCATCATACATGATTGCCTCTAGGGCATATCTCCAACATATATGTGGTTCCATGTTGCGTATGATGTCTAGCTTGTATTGCATCTGCGTAGCTTACAACTTATACATGCAACGATCACTTACCCATAAGACACATTTAACTCGGGACTGTGATGTAGGTTGCATCTTGCATTGTCTTCTAGCTTGTACTGCTTCTAATTTCTTGAAATGGCACTTACGACGAGACACTTTTTACCTGAGGAGTGATATTGGTTGCATGTTCATATGGTGCCTAGCTTTCATTTCTTCTAATTTTGTTGAAATGCCTTCCGCTTACTGTTTTTTCATACATATTCCATCCTCCTATAAATGCGTGTGAATATGAAAGCGTTGTCTTTTTGTATATATTTCATCCTCCTGCGCTTGCCTTACATCAAAGTAGTGTTAAATGCAGTATCATGCATCAACCAGTTATGCGAGCTAATTTTATTCATCTTCTTGTGGTTTTGACTTCATAAGGCAATATCGAGAAAATAGGAAGGAAAAGAGTAAGTTACGGGATGTTGGTGGTACTCCGCACCGACGCAAAGCAGAGACTCTCTAGATTTTCCACCGCTATCGCTAATGAAGTTGAAGTCCCAAGTCTACATGATGAGTTCATCTCCGCACTCCACCATCGCAGTGCTTGCTCTAAGTTGACGATGTGATAATTGGTTTCATGTTGCATATGTTGTCTAGCCTGTATTTCTTCTATTTTGATTAAATTGCACCTGCTGAGTTTATCGTTATACATGTGCATATGACATGGCTTTACGTGTCTAGAATACTGCATCTATCTATCATAGCATGTTCTTACATCAAAGTCTGCTGTTGTGTATCCCGCATTATTAACTCATGATTGGGCGCTTTTAACATGGCAGTTTGATAGTGGTTGCATCTTGCATTGATTTCTCGTTGTCTTGCTTCTAATTTTTCGAATTGCCACTTATGACAAGACACTTTTAACTTGGCGAGTAATATTGGTTGCATCTTTCATATGGTGTCTAGCTTGCATTACTTCTATTTTCTTGAAAATCCTTACCTTAATTTGCACATCGTAGCTATGAATATGTCATGTCGTCTGTTTTTCTTACATATTCCATCCTCATACGGTTGTCTTACATCAAAGTATTGCTTGTACGTATCATGCATCAATGAGTTACGAAGAGTGATTTTATCCTTTTGTGTTGTGGGTACAGCTTGACATGGCAATGTCAAAAAGAACAAGGAAAATAATATAGTAGGGAGTCTTTGTTACTCGTCGGGTGAAGCAGAAAAGGCTGTGCGTCGAGATTCTGCTGGTACTTATAGTGCGATAGAAGGTCCAAGTCCACCGCTAAATCTACAAACACAAGTATCACTGCTCCACCAGCTGCACATCCGCTTCAAGCTGTACCGACATCTCAACCAGTTAATCGTTCGTTTGCTCGGGCGGCGGTTCCCAAGCTGCCTTCACACCTAACACTACTTAGAAGCCTTTGTTGACACAACAGGACTTGGCAAGATCAGATGAACCTCATGAGCATCAACACGAAGGCGGTACCGACCGAGTCAAGTTGCGATTGCATGCTCCATTATATGTACTCTCACAGTTTGATGTACACTACCACTTTCCATATTCGTTGTTGAACTAGCACCACGGCGCAAGCGGAAACAGACATCAGGGATAATGCTTGACAGATTAACAAAATCTAAAGGAGGAAGAATGGAGATCCATTTTGAGGCAGGTTTAAAAAGGCCACGTGATGCTACTGAGTCAGCCAAGTTAGTATCAGAGGCAGCCGTTGCCGTTAGGTGTCATGCGCGTATCCTCCCAACGTGGATCCCGTACAGGAGTGAGAAAGACAATACCCAGTTTAACACCTTCCTTGACCATTTATCTGTAAGTAATGTTATTCATCGCAATTAGTAATATTGTCTTGCTCTGTCCCATACTTTCTAACTTCCTCCTAATAAGACTCACATTCTTTTTTCAACAGATGAGGTTCAAGTTGGATCCGAAAGATGATGCAACTAAACAAGCATGAACTCATGTTTTTCAATCTGCTCTGCAGTATCGGTACCACCTTAGAAAATCTCACTTTGAAGGCAAGGCTAACAATGAAATCGCCCAAACATCTCTAGTGGAATATATTACATATGAAGACTGGACAGCCCTCGTTAAAAACTGGTGCGATCCAAAGTATCGGGTAGGCTATATGTATTTGATCGGACCACATATTGAACTTGTATTTATGTATGTGCGTTACAAGTGTATCTTCTTCTAGGCTAACTGTTTGAAGAACAAAACCAACCGTTCTAAAGTGAAATTCCAACAGACAACAGGATCTCGTAGCTATATTGCACTGCTCGCGAGGCTCTTGTAAATAGCTATTACTTCCTTCTTTTTTGTGCCATATTATCGTATCTATATTGACTTGTTCCAAATACAGCGGAAAGCCCGTGCGGACCAAAAGAACCTAAACCAAATGCGGTGCAAATCTTCAAGATTGCCACACCCGGCAAGATGAAGGGCATGAGCACACCAGTTCAAGCCGTTGTTGTAAGTCCTTACTCCTCCTGCCTTGAACCGATTGGTGCTGTGATGTGTTCATTTAACTACTTGGTTTGCAGCCAATGTCGATTACTCTGTTCACTTTTATACAGTTGTCTTAATGTATCATTTCACCTTACATGGTTTAAAAGAGATGAAAGATATTCTTTTGGTCTTGATCTATAATCTAGTTGTTATGTTCACGTGCGCACACAATGATAAAATAGCCTGTTTGTTTTATATATGTTTGCCCATGATATGAATGATGTCATACTATGTTCATCCTACTTTAAACCATGTCTCTTTATCCTTAGATGTCAGCGAATGTGAGGAAATAGACAATACAAGAGGCATGCTACATGGACATATGTTCGAAAGTGATTTTATTATGTAGTTGGCACTACAATACATGCTAATGTATTCTGATAGTTCACCAAAATAAGTTATGTATAAATGTTTAACCTACTTTGTTTGTTTTTTCTCATTAGTAACTCTTTGGTACACTAATCTACAAGTTCAAACTTTCGTGAAGCTATGGAACAAATGATTGAACAGCCACAACCACCGAAGGTGGCGAGGCTACTACAGCACGATGTCACCTCTTGCTGCGATCGTCGGTATCTCTCCACTAACGATTGCAAAAAGCACCTTCTGCGTAATTCGGGTTGGTTGTCAAGGTAACCTCGTCCAAACAAAATCTTCACCGCTAGAGCAGTGATATATCGTGCTCCGCATGAAGTCCAATCCCTAATGGGCGTTGTTTGGAAACAAGAATAGTGGTTGAGAAATTTCGTCAAGATATGAATGGTTTTGAAACCGGACTATCGGACATTAAACCGTTGTTGAAGAGCAATGGCGGAAAAAGGTGGAGATCGTCTTGCTCCATCGATTCTCTGACTGAAACATTAGCTTTTCAGGTCAAATGATATGTGCTTCTATACATCGATGGTGCCTTTATCTCGAAGGACTATAAACTTTATGCCAACAGGCCTTTTATTGTATGATTGGAATTTATTTTGTTGTGATACAACATTTATGATCTTGCCACAGCTGCGATAATTATGACGCTATTTTTGTATAGTGTAGGTTTATCTTAGTAATGTATTTGGACGAAAGCTTGTAGGAGCCCAACATGCCAACATTAAATCGGGCCCATTCCAATTGGGCTAAAAAATTACAGGCGAAATTGGCATGTAGCCCACTAAAAATATCTGGGCTTAAATTAGCATAAGCTTTCAAATTTTTACGGTAGGCTTGTGCCCATAGTGGGCCTTTAATGAGCCTAAACATAATTTGGGCCCTCGGTAGAAAAGTAGGCCGTTTACAGGTGTAAATATGTAGAGCCCATAAAAAACATGGGCCTTTAATAGACCGAAAGTGAGATTGGGCCCTGATTGTGCCAAATAACCCACTGGACTTAGCAGGCCAAAATGGTGGCCCATTTACCATGCGGTTATTTGACAGGCCGAAATTCGGACGGGCCGTAAATGCGCCGACCTAATACACGGGCCTTTAACAGGCCGGAACTTCGGTCGGGCTAGATTATCGTCATTTTTATATGGGTCGTTAATGGGCCCGATATGACGTTGGGCCACATATGGTCCATGGTTTACGTCCGGCGTTAACGGGCCGAAAATGACAACAGGCCGAAAGTGGGCCAAATCTATAGTGGGCCTCTAACGGGCGAATAGCGGACATGGCGAATATGACCCAAATCCTTCACGATCGTTTATGGGCTGAAAGTTTTGATGGCACGTAAATGGGCCCAAATGAAGCCGGACCTTTAACGGTAGGAAATACCGGCCGTAATTCGCCCAATTATAGCGAATTTGTTAACGGGCGAAATGACCATGGTCCGCATTGATGACAAGTTTAGACTAGGCCGTTGACGGGCTGATTTGTGAAGAATGTTGGGCCTTTAGTGGGTCGGCCCATTATGGTCTGCGAGAATCTTGTGGGCCTTTAGTTGGGCGGCCCATTGTGGTCCGCAAAATCTTGTGGGCCTTTAGCTGGCCGGCCCATTATGGTCCGCTAAATTTTGTGGGCCTTTAGCTGGGCCAGCCCATTATGGTCCGCTAAATCTTATGGGCCTTCGGTTGGGCTTGCCCATTTAAACTTTGTGGGCCACTTTTGGGTCGGTCCACGTGTCAACATATCATAGGCCCATCTCGACCGTTGGATGAGTGACACCTGTGCCAACACGGAGTTGATACGTGGATCCGTCAGCCAATGAGAATTTTACACGTGGAAAATCGGCATTGGTCGTGGCTGTTAACGGGTTATTGGATCCAAAATCTAACCCGATAGCTTAACGGCGTTCCGTTACGGTGGATGCCACGTGTCGGTTACCCTTGACAAAAGCACTTACGTGGACGGGATTTATCGTCATGGAAGTGGACACTTCCGTGATGATAATTTTGGTAATGTCATGGAACACTTCTCGACAAAGACCTGGTATGACTATCTTGATTCTGTCATAAATTTGTCATGGATGTACATGCATGACAAAAAATGCGACCTACTGTGACAAACACGTCATCATGGAAGTGTATTTTTTTTAGTGATGAATATGGCAGTGCGGTGTTGATGAGCAGTGGCGGGCGAGGTGTGGGAGGTGACGATGACGAGTGATATGGTGATCAGCAGGTAAAAGGTAAGTGCCCCCGTCGTTTGGTCCCTCTCCTCTCCTTACTTCTGCCTCTTCCTATATTCATGTTTTGTGTTCTTGCCTTGTCAGAAGCCGTTCATTTCCATTGCTCAGCGGGGGCCTCTTCGGGGACTAATCTAGCATCAGGCGTTATTGGAGGAGAGATGGCTCTCATGGATTAGGATGTTGCACATCATTGACAGGTCATTCCATGGATTAGGACGTTGCACATCATTAGCGGGTCGTTCCGCACACTGCTCTTGTTGTTTGTTCTTGACATATCCTGTGTGGTGTTGTACTTTCTGAATCAGTTGGTGGTTTATATTAGCAAGTACTATCATTTGGTCACTATTCTATCACTTCTAAACTATAAAACTATTGCTTTTATGTTCATACAAGCCTCTTAGTATATATGATGTCACTATTATTCTTTTAAGGCTGATCCATTCTTTGAATGTTTTCTATAACTCTGTCTTATCGTTTCAGTCACCAACTTCCATGTTGTTGTACTTTAAGTCTAACACAATAACACTACATAGTACAAACAAATGAGTATAAGAGGCGCAATCCATCTGGCACCACCCTAACTTTTTCTCAGGAGGCGCCACCCGGTGGCGCCCCAACCACTAGTAGTGTCAATAAGGAGCTGGTTGTTCACCAAATAAACAAAAGAGCAGGTTGTTTGTGTAGATTCAAATGCTACTTATACAGTCATATGAAATGAAAAATGAAATGCTCGGTAAACCTACTTGGCTTCATGCATTTTTACTACTCCATCCGTCCGAAAATACTTGTCCGAGAAATGAATGTATCTAGATGATTTTAGTTCTAGATAAATCCATTTGTATCCATTTCTCCGAAAAGTATTTTGTCCATCTGCTGGCAAACCAACATCACGAGGGCATGGAAATTGTATTCGCCTGTCATTACCATCTGATCTCATACGATCTTGTGTTGACAGTTTCTTATGAGGGAATATTTTAGCCTTAATTGTCGTGCAGGCAAGTCCGAGCCATCATCTCGTGTTGACATGTACTCTGCGCACCCTGCAGTCTGGTAGAGAGCGAGGGACAGACAAGATCCTTCGTCAGGCCATCATCGTTGAGATACTCCCCTACGCCGATATTTCAAGATGCGGCTTGCGAGACGGCGACAGATATCCATATGTACTCCACACTATTCCGGATTCGCTTGCTCGTGGAATGCCCAAGTGTGCCCGACCAATCGTGATTTTTCTCAGCCACTATCTCTTAACCGAAACGAGACGAGACGAGCGGTGCATGAGCCTCGGCCTCACAATGTCTTTGAGCATGGTGATTTGGAACTGCGCCTTCCATGGCCACTAGATTAGACGCCTAATTAGGCATGATCTGAACGAACCGGGGAAGAGGTTGGCAGTTCGGCAGGTGTCGCTGGGTTCAGGCTCACAATCACTGTCGCTGGTAATTTTCAGAGCACGTGTCCGTCTGCCAACGGGCGGTCCAGAGATTTTTCCACATGCGCGATTCCGCGAGACCGGGACACGTTAGCCGAACGCTACGTGCAAATCGTTGCTCGAACGCTGCAGTGCAGTGCGGTACAATGATAACCACACGGCAATGTTGTGCTCGACCCGACGGACCTCTCTCTCTCCTGGCGGTACGCCGGGGACGTCGACGCCGGGCACAGCCCGCGCACGCGAAGAGGCCTTGAGGGCCGCGAGGTGAGCAGGACAGCACGTTGGTGGCACCGCAGATCTGGCGTGATCGGGCAGGCGCTAAAGCTGATGCCGACGGCCGGTGGCGTCGACGCCTGCGGAGATCGACCGCAGGCAGCGGAGGGTTCGTTCGATTATTCATTCTTATCCCCTGTAGCCCGGGACGCGAATGCGCATTGGCTCGGCGCTGCGTGCATTGCTTTCGCGTCGCTTGTTGGGGAGGAGAAGAGGTGCACCGTCGGGTGGTGGTGGAGGGCGACAACGATGTGGATGGGTCTCTCGGGTTGGGAGTCTGAGCTCTGAAGTAGTACTAGAGTAGTACATGGGCGAGTGAAGTCTGTTTTAAACCTTAAGGTTGTAGAGCTCGTCCAAAATGAACCCTCACCCTAAAATTCCTGAAGTTTGTACCCTATACTCATGATCCCGGTCTGATCCCCACCCTCTCAATCAGTTTAGACCAATTTAGTACACCAGGAAAAACACAATCCCGCTAGGATAACTTTGTACTCTCACTGATTAAGTGGACCCACGCGTCATATCCATCTTGGCGCTGGGAACAGATCAGAAGCGCTCGTGTGCATGCGTACATATACGCGTCTAGCTGGCGGCTATAATCGATCAAGCAACTTGCTGTGTTGTACGTGCGTGTGAGTTCTGCTGTTGTTCGGTATTGGTTGCAACCCATGTACGCGCTCTAGTTGTCGAGGCAAAGCCAGGAGAACTTTTGGTGGCAGGCAACTCTGAACTGCTCGGTGCAGACTGTAGAAGGTTGAAAAGATTTGGAATGCTACTCACATTCAGTATTCACATCAACGGGTTACATTACATATACATGACTGTACACTGCGAAGAGATTAGGAGACGTGGAACAACACGTAAGGAACCGGTCCTGACCTGAACGTTGCATGCAACAAACTCTCTCAACAAGGACCAAGCAGAAGCCGTGGTCGCACGCTCCACGTCAAGCTAGTCGATGCCGTGCTACCCCACGAACTGCGTATGGCCAGGGGAGCACCGATGTGCGGGCACACCACTTCATCATCTTGCTCTCCTCTACTCACGACGAGAGCACGGACTCCTCGGCATGAGGCGTACTGCCGACGCGCGGCCCGGGTCCTGGCATGGACTGGAGCAGCGCAAGACGTTGTTTGCAAACAGTGGGCACGAGGTGCACGTCAACGGCAATGCGGCATGAACACGTCTGCGTTGATTTCAGGAGAGAGAGAGGCACTAGGGATAGAGGATGGATTGACACGTGGGGTAAGGATGTAAGTGAGGCCGTGAGGGTAGACCCTGATCCTGGGCGGGATGGAATGTTTCGGTGTGCCAAACAGGTTCAGGGTTGGGATCGGACCAGGATCGTGAGTCTGGCGACAAACTTGAGGATTTGGAGGTGAGGTTCATTTTAGGCGCCTACAACGCCGAGGTTTAAAATAGACTTTACTCCTTTTCGGAGGAGGGTGGGTTGCACGAAAGTTGAGTGAGTGTGACCAATCATGCTGCGTCTCTGAGACTAGAGTGAGGCGTGCATCCAAGTGCTGGACTGTGGACAAATGGATGCAAGAAACGATATGACGCGAACAAAATCGTACGGCATCTGCTGTTCGGCTTTTAATTTCTGTACAGATGCAGGACGCGACGGGCGCTGGCCAGCCGTTACACGGCACGTCGAAAGCGGGTCGGCCCATCGCCGCAGCGTCCCGTGTACGATCATGGGCCAGGGAGGCGACGCGCCATTCATTATTCCCGGAAAATCCGGAATCACGACCTATCAGTTGGTTTTTGGTTCCATTCAGCGCACGGATCAGGATTAATGACCCACTCACTGTGTTGTCCCTCGGCCAAAGTAGCTTAACGATCGAAAACCAAGCCTAATTGTGTTACTACCTTGTGTCACTTGCAAGCAAAACTAGCTCAGATCTGCAGCACCATAAATGTAAAGTTTGGTGGCTAAAAGCCAACGATCCTGTTAGCAGGAACACTCGCAGTGTACAGCAGAGAAGAGCTGAAACCGCGGACCTAAGCAAAAGAACAGTGGCAGTAGTACGTACTACAGATACAGTAGTGCCTGTTACATAAGCCGTATGCTAAAAGCTCCCGAGGAGGCAATAATGCTGACCTAATCAATCGGAGCAGTACCGTCTGATTCTTGTTGTACTACCGCAAACGCTGTTGCTGCCGATCCAATCCTCGTCCCTCTTTCGGTGCGCATGGACGAATGAATGAGCGTGCGTGCGTGCGGGGGCGCGTATAATCGATGGCCCGGCCGTGCGTTACAGACAGAGTCTATCTGCGCCACACCTGTCCAAAGGCGGCCTCCGCCTTTCCCAGCGACACCGACCGAATATGGTTTTTCTACTGGCCTTTCTGCAGATTGCGTACGCTCACGCACGCTAGAATAATGAAGAGGTGCAGTCTACCCGGACGTCGGGTCGCTGTACAGCGTTGGTAGGCACGAAGGCAGCTTGCTTCTGCGTCTGAAACTTTTCTTTCCCCTTAACGTAGACTAGACCCCAGCTCTCGTCGTCATCGGCTGCTGCTGTCCCTGCGTTGAAAACTTCTCGCTCTCCCGCTCGTGCACGTACGCGCGCGCGCTCCCCGTCAGCCAGGTCAAGATGGCGTGCGATGCGTCCGGGGAAATGAGCTCTCGGTCCCTGTCAAGCTGCCAAAGAGTGTAGACTAGTCATGCTCCTGCTGGAGGAATGTGATGAGCCATTTCCTTTCGTCCACAATGGAGGCCCCACGCGTGCGTGCAATGGAATTTTGGCGGAATTTTGTGTTTTGACCCTTTCGTAAAAGTTAAGTTAGATTTGACCCTGGTTCGAAAAACATTTGGGATCTGATCTTTTTCCTACCGCCGAGGTCGATGGCGATAGGGTATACCAGCCAACCGTCAAGGCTCCTGGCGGTAGGCAACTCATCCACGTCAGCGCAGTGCAGCCCTACTGCCGAATAGTAGCCTGTGTTTCCTCTAAAAAAAATAGTAGCATGTGCAACCCTATCGTCGAGGTGTCCGACGATAGGCGGGTACGAGCGCTATATTTGATACTTAGTATTATTTTTAGGGTAGGGCGTGCGACCCTACCGTCAAGGGTCTTAGCGGTAGGCAGTTATACCCTACCGCCGTCGACCTCGACGATTGGAAAAGAGTCGGATCTCGAAAAAAATTCAAACCAGGGTCAGATTTGGCTCGACTTTCACAAAAGGGTCAAAACACTATTGGAAAAGAGTCGGATCTCAAAAAAAAAAAATTCAAACCAGGGTCAAATCTGGCTAAACTTTTACAAAAGGGTCAAAACACTAAAAAATTTCGGAATTTTTGCCTCTCGGCCATCTAATTTTTCCAGCAGTCAATCTGTACGAGAAATTATACTCACCGTGCTACCAATTAACGTAAAAGTAGACAGATTTAACCCTTTTCAGAAACTTCAGCACAAAATGAATTCAATATTAAAATATTTCACAAAAATCATTTTTCATAGCGTCTGAAGGCGCCGATCTAGATAGAGCACGATGGCCTCGCCCGGGGCGTCATGCTAATCTAGCATGGCGCCCTATTCAGGGCATGGCGCAAAAGGGTACGTATGTGAAAAAAAACTTATCCAAATTACTCACTTCGTTCCTAAATATAAGTCTTTTTAGTGATTCCAATAAAAAACTACATATGAAGCAAAATGAATGAATCTATCCTCTAAAGTATAACTATATACATCCGTATGTAGTTTGTATTGAAATCTCTAGAAATATAAACGGAAGCACTGTAGTATTTTGTATCGTAAGTTTCGAAGAAGGGCCAAATCTGTTCATTTTCACCTAGTTTACTACCATTCCAGAACATTCTTCCACTGCCCTACTGCATGGGTTTCAGTGTCAGCAGTTGTAGCAATAACGGCCTTGTTTGGATACTCTAACACAGTTAGAGTTAAAGTTATTTTTTAACCCACTCTAACCCAAATAAGCATCTCTCCACCGGGATAGTTGGATTAGATGGAACTAACCCACTCTAACCCTCCCTGTTTGAATACTTTTGGGTTATTTGAGCCCCCAACTAACCCAAACTAGCTCTAACCCATGATCTAAACAGGGCCAACAACGGTACTACTAGTAGATCCAATCAAGGGAAGGCTGCGGCTGTACTGTCGGAGCCTAAATTTCCTGCCACTTGCCAGGATGCATATGGTTTCAGAAATCCTCGGCCGATGTAAAATCCTTCCTAAATTTGTACGCTCAGCGGGGGAAGTTGATGATGCCTTTCTAAATTTGTACTAGTGGTATATGTACCGAAAAGCCAAGCGGCTGAACGGCCTGAGCAACACGGGGAAAGAGAAGGAGCAAAGGGGACCGAAATTACATTCAAAAAAAAAAAAGGGGGACCGAAATTTTGCACCGGGAACGCCTAACTCATCAACAAATTTAATTGGCAGAAGAAAGAAAGATCCACAGCTCCGCAAAATTGGAAGATGGAATCTAGCTATACATAACAAGAATCTAATCTCCTAGCCCTTTTCGGGGCGGTTACTTTACTCATTTCGCCCTATGTACACGGCTGGGGCCAGGCAGCTCGCCGGCGTCCGGACGCGGAGACCAATTCAGTCCTGTATAATTGCGCATTCTGGACGGCGGCGGACAATTTTGCCTGGACCGAATCGGGGCGGGCTCACTGGTAGCCGCCGAGGCCGGTGAGCAGCAGCTCGTGCGGCCGCAGCAGCGTCGGGGTGGCTGGCGCCGAGGCGCCCAGGTAGAAGAAGTCGAAGTCGGAGGCGTCGGGCACGCCGGCGGCGGTGGCCCAGAGCGCGCCGGCCATCTCGTCGGGGATGAGCGGCGCGCGGCAGAGCGGGCAGGTGCGCTGGTCGTGTTCCATCCAGCGGTCCAGGCAGCCCCGGTGGAAGGCGTGGCGGCAGTTGCTGAGCCGCCGCACCTCGTCGCCGCCGCCGATGCCGCTGAGGCACACGGCGCAGTCCCCGTCGACGCACGCCGCGGCCTCCAGCTCGTCGAACCGCACCACGGGGAGCACCTCCTCGATGACCATGGCCGTCACGGGCCGGAACTCGGGCCGGCGGTGCTGCAGCAGCGCGTGCTGCGCCGCGGCGGCGGCGTGGTCGGCGCGCGCGTGCTCCTGCGCCAGGTGCTCGTCCCCGAGATCCAGCAGGTCGCCGAGGCCGACGGCGTCGAAGGCCCAGAGGAGGAAGCGGCGGAGGTAGCCGAGCAGGAGGAGGAGGTGGAGCAGCTGCTTGGGGAGCAGCAGTTCAGAGTAGCCGACCGGGAAGCCCATGCCTGTCGCTTGCCGCTTGCCTTGCCCAGGAGAAACGCCCGCGCCGCCAGCTGACCGCTGCGGTCTCGGCAGGGAGGATGAGAGGCAAGTGCGAGGACGAATGGTGTGCTGGTGGTGGTGGCAGGCGTGGGGAGGCCGAGACGGGGCGAGGCCGGCTTATATAAAAGCGAAGGAGCGGGGCGGGGCGGGGAAGGATCCGCCTGGGTGGGGGTGGCTGCGCTAGCGTGCGTCCGGTTGGGGTTGGGTGGCGCGGTGTCACCGGTGTGTCGTGGGCGCGACCCTGACCCGATGACCGACTCCCAGTCCCAGCCAGCCCCGCGAGTCGGTGTGACTGACTGGCCCGCCCGCCGCCGGGCCGGGTGTCACCGCGACCCCCCGCGCGCGTGGCCCGTCTGACGTGCGGGTGGTCCGCTCGCCTCCTGATCCCCCAACTGGCGTGCCCTCAACGGTCGGTGCACTGCACGTTGGCAACGGAAACGGGCGCGCGTACGGGTGCGTGCACCGTTCGTCCCAACCCCCGGTGCATGTACCCGTACCGTAGATGCACGTTGATCCTTAGTCCTATTTCCGACTAGATGCATAGGGTGCATAGTAGAAAACGGATTGTATTTCAAAATTATATACTAGTAATAATGCATGGTATTAATATTAGGCAGTTCAAAAAATATATATTAGGCAGTGTATATTAGTTGCACACAGATCTTTTTGGATATTATTTATGTGCTAATTATATAATTGATAGATTCTCAAAAAATCGCCGGCATTAATATTTTGAATGATATCACTAACTATCATTGATAGATTCTCAAAAAATAGCTGGCATTCAAAAATTATTAGGCAGTATATTAGTTGCACACAGATATTGGGTGGGATATTATAATTAACGCTGTCATTGATAGATTCTTAAAAAATCGTTGGCATTGGATTCTTTAATGATATTAACTGCATGCTAAACATATTAAGCGCTCCCCGTGTGGACAACATGAATCGTTGGATTTACCTAATTTGGTAGCAGAGATTAACTGTATCAAGAGAAATAATACTCCCAGTGATTCCATACTTATTGACGTAGCAAAGTTGTACTAAAGCGGCGTCATGGATCGAAGTGAATATTATTATTTTTTACGAAAGTGTGACTCTTCATCTTCGCGTGAGCCGAAGAGGCCCTTTTTGTCTTCTTTGTGTTGAAGATTACTATTCATTTTTAGCAAGGCCGAAGAGTGAGCCTTCCTCCCCATGAAGGACCAAGGGTGGGTTTTGTTTCGTGTAACTCGCGAAGAGTGGACATGCACCCTGTTCTATAAACCACAGCTCCTCCCGATTAAATCTTCATGTCACCAGGATCGCATAGATGCGTAGAATCCCTTCAGATGAAGAACTTAAATCGTGCATTGTGGAGGACGAATTTCGCATGTCAATCAACACTGACCACCGCAAGACTACATCACGCCGGTGAGAGACTTTCCAATTAATATCATACATGTACTCTTTTAGATGCCACCAACATCCTAGACATTACCCCTCTATTGTTATTGTTGCGGGAGTTGACAACATCTGGTTCACGTTCACGGATGGCTAGGGTCATGGTGTGCTGGAACAGTGACAAGAATAGGGTGACGGGCAATGTCTATGAGGTGGGTGTAGATGTGTGAGACTAACTAGAATATTTCTCACCAAGCGCCGCGTAGTCTTGCGACTGTCGGCATTGACTAATCGGCAGAATTCATTCTCCACCATGTATAGTTGAAGCTATTCTTCGTCTGAATGGAATTCTATCATTGATACAGTCCAGTTTGCGTGACGATTCGGCAAGAGAGCTCCATATCAAAACGGTGCGTAATACACAGGAGAAGACAAGGTAACATGAGCTCTTTGTTAAATCAACAATAATGCATATAAGAGCCACTCAACATTTTCATCATGGTCTTCTCCTCTCGACCCTCAAAGAAAAGAAAGGAAATAAAACTATTTACATGGGAAAGCTCCCAACAAGCAAAAGAAGAACGAGAAATCTTTTTGGATTTCTTTTACTTACTACTACTACAGGCATGGAAAGTAAACTAGCTAAAAACTACAACTAATTTTTTTAGTTTTTTCTTAAGGTTTTTCAAACACACAAGAAGAAGGCTTAAAACAGAAAATAAACTAGCATGGATAGTACAATGAAAAAGTATGAGCACCGACAACTGGCATGAGTGTGTGTACATGAATGTAATGTCGGTGAGAAATACGTACTCCCCCAAGGTTAGGCTTTTGGCCTAAGTTGGTCTAGGGACACGGCTCAAAGCTGCCCTCTCCGGTGTACGGAGGAGTGTCCTCTGGGTGCCACTGGTTGGCAATCTCCTCCGGATCCCACTGATAAACAGACTGTCGATAAGGGTCCACGGGTGGCTCCGGCTCAGACTCTGGAACTGGTGTCAGACTCCAGTATGCATAAACGGCCTCCGGCAAGATGAGGTACGTGCCTGAAAATATGTTAAACAAAGAGGGTGCAGGCAAGGTAATAACCTCATAGTGAGTTTTGCCGAAAATCAAATTATAGTTAAAAAGTTGCTTCTTATTTTTAACAATAAAGTCATGTGCTACCATACTCTTATAATCTAGAAAAACAGGGGGCAGCAACTTTTCCTCTTTCTCATAATGCCTAATAGGTATCTCAAAGTGTGCAGCAAGGCGCGAAGCAAAGATGCCACCGAAGATGGGGCCCTTTGTACGGTTCAGACTTAATCGTTTAGCAATAATAGTGCCTAAACTGAAAGTTGTATCACGAAACAAAGCATGGCGCAAAATAACAATATCAGGAGCATTGAGATTTCCACTGTTCCTGCGACCAATTAAACATCTACTAGCAAATATTGCAAAGTAACATAGAACAGGAAAATGTATGCTAGTAATTCTTGCATTGGAATTTTTCCTCGTTTCCCCTACAACAATTGCATCAATAAATCCCTCCACATTACTATGGTGTGGTTCCTCGATGCTGCCTACAAAGGGTATCTTGCAGATCCGACAAAAATCATGGAGTGACATCTCCTTAACCTCATCATATAAATGAAACTTCACTGAAGGTGGTGATTTCTTAGCATGAAAATAAAAGATTTGCACGAAAATATTAGTGAGGAGGAGATACTGTTCGCGCTGGTCGTGGAGGAAGTCGGTGAGGCCTGCATTCTCAGCCAAGTGATAAAAATCATCATAAATTCCGGCGGCTCTCAAGAACTCATCACAAGGCCATTCAGACGGCCAAACCTCCCAAGTGCGAGGAAGATTATATTTGGGATTCTTATTCTCTTCACTTTGCTTATCCTTCGAGCTTCGACTCGAAGAGCCTCTCAACAATCTCTTCAGCATTTTCTCCCTCTGAAAAATTTCTGAAATTTTTAGTGACTCAAAATAAAAGTGAACCAAATTGAACAAGATTGATAGCAACTACTCCCACAAGTGCCTAGAGGCTATATCATGCATTAAAACTACTTGGGGCCATATAAATTTGACATGCAAACTCAAGAACAGGGTCACCTAAGCAGCAAAAATTTGCAATAAATAAAGCACTAGAACAAAAACTAATTGGACCATTGGAGTTGTTACATACCGAAGAACAATCCCCCAAAGCAGTTTTGTGAATGGAGCTTTGAGCAAGGAGATTGAAAATGGCAACAAGATGAGCTAGAACACGGGTTTGAGCTATTGGAGGATTTTTTCTGGAGGAAGATGATACGTCTCCAACGTATCTATAATTTTTGATTGTTCCATGCTATTATATATTCTGTTTTGGATGTTCAATGGGCTTTATTATACACTTTTATATTATTTTTGGGACTAACCTATTAACCGGAGGCCCAACCCAAATTGTTGTTTTTTTTGCCTATTTCAGTATTTCGAAGGAAAGGATGTCAAATGGAGTCCAAACGGAATGAAACCTTCGGAAACGTGATTTTCGGAACAAACGTGATCCAGAGGACTTGGAGTGGACGTCAAGCAACCAACGAGGAGGCCACGAGGCAGGGGGGCGCGCCCTCCACCCTCGTGGGCCCATCGTAGCACCACCGACCTACTTATTCCTCCTATATATACCTATGTACCCCAAAAACATCAGGGGCGGAGCCAAAATCCTATTTCCACCGCCGCAACATTCTGTACCCGTGAGATCCCATCTTGGGGCCTTTTTCGGCACTCCGCCGGAGGGGGCATTTGAAGGAAATATGCCCTAGAGGCAATAATAAAGTTATTATTTATTTCCTTATATCATGATAAATGTTTATTATTCATGCTAGAATTGTATTAACTGGAAACATAATACATGTGTGAATACATAGACAAACAGAGTGTCACTAGTATGCCTCTACTTGACTAGCTCGTTAATCAAAGATGGTTATGTTTCCTAACCATAGACATGAGTTTTCATTTGATTAACGGGATCACATCATTAGGAGAATGATCTGATTGACATGACCCATTCCGTTAGCTTAACACTTGATCGTTTAGTATGTTGTTAATGCTTTCTTCATGACCCATACATGTTCCTCGTAACTATGAGATTATGCAACTCCGTTTACGGAGGAACACTTTGGTACTACCAAGCGTCTGGCGAATCTGGGTGATTATAAAGGAGTACTACAGGTGTCTCCAAAGGTACTTGTTGGGTTGGCGTATTTGAGATTAGGTTTTGTCACTCCGATTGTCGGAGAGGTATCTCTAGGCCTTCTCGGTGATACACATCACTTAAGCCTTGCAAGCATTACAACTAATGAGTTAGTTGTAAGATGATGTATTCTGAAACGAGTAAAGAGACTTACCGTAGCGAGATTGAACTAGGTATTGGATACCGACGATCGAATCTCGGGTAAGTAACATACCGATGACAAAGGGAACAACGTATGTCGTTATGCGGTTTGACCGATAAAGATCTTCGTAGAATATGTAGGAACCAATATGGGCATCCAGGTTCCGCTATTGGTTATTGACCGAGAATGGTTCTAGGTCATGTCTACATAGTTCTCGAACCCGTAGGGTCCGCACGCTTAACGTTTGACGACAGTTCATTATGAGTTTATAAGTATTGATGCACGAAGGTTGTTGAGTCCGGATGTGATCACGGACATGACGAGGAGTCTCGAAATGGTCGAGACATAAAGATTGATATATTGGAAGCCTACATTTGGACATCGGAAGTGTTCCGAGTGAAATCGGAATTTCTAGAGCACGGAGGTTCTGGAACCCCCGGAACTTCATGGGCCCATAGTGGGCCTTGGAGGAAAGGAGAAAGGGCAGCCCTAGGTGGCCCCCCTCCCCTAGTCCTATTAGGACTAGGAAAGGTGGGCCGCCCCCTCTCTCTCTTTCCCCTCAGGAATCCTAATCCAACTAGGATTGGAGGGAATCCTACTCCGGAGGAGTAGGACTCCTTAGTCGCCTCCTCCTTGGGCGGCCACCTCCCCTTGGCTCCTTTATATACGGGGCAGGGGCACCCCATGACACACAAGTTGATCTACGGATCTTTCCTTAGCCGTGTGCGGTGCCCCTTCCACCATATTCCACTTGGTCATATCGTCGCGGAGCTTAGGCGAAGCCCTGCGCCGGAGAAGTCATATCGTCATGAGCTTAAGCGAAGCCCTGCGTCGGTGGAGCATCAACATCGTCCACCACGCCGTCGTCTTGTGGAACTCATCCCGACACTTTCTTTGGATCGGTCCGGGATCGTCATCGAGCTGAGCGTGTGCGAGAACTCGGAGGTGCCGTCGTTCGGTGCTTGGATCGGTCGGATCGTGAAGGCGTCGACTACATCAACAGCGTTGTTATAACACTTCCGCTTTCGGTCTCACGAGGGTGCGTGGGCGGACACTCTCCCTCTCGTTGCTATGCCATCACCATGGTCTTGCGTGATCGTAGGAAAATTTTTGAAATTACTACGTTCCCTAACAAATGGTATCGAGCCTGGTTTTATGCGTTGATGTCATTTGCACGAGTAGAACACAAGTGAGTTGTGGGCGATACAAGTCATACTACCTACCAGCATGTCATACTTTGGTTCAGCGGTATTGTGAGATGAAGCGGCCCGGACCGACATTACGCCAGACGCTTACGCGAGACTGGTTTCACCGCTGTGAGCACTCGTTGCTTAAAGGTGATGGCGGGTGTCTGTCTCTCTCACTTTAGTTGAATCGAGTGTGGCTCGCCCGGTCCTTGAGAAGGTTAAAGCGGAGTCTATTTGACGAAGTATCGTTGTGGTTTTGATGCGAGGTAAGAACGGTTCTTGCTAAGCCCGTAGCAACCACGTAAAACTTGCAACAACAAAGTAGAGGGCGTCTAACTTGTTTTTGCAGGGCATGATGTGATGTGATGTGGTCAAGGCGTGATGCTATATTTTATTGTATGAGATGATCATGTTTTGTAACGAGTTATCGGCAATGGCGAGAGCCATATGGTTGTCGCTTTATTGTATGAAATGCAACGCCATGTAATTGCTTTACTTTATCACTAAGTAGTAGCGATAGTCGTAGAAGCAATAGTTGGCGAGACGACAACGATGCTACGATGGAGATCAAGGTGTCGCGCCGGTGACAATGGTGATCATGGCGGTGCTTGGCGATGGAATCACAAGCACAAGATGATGATGACCATATCATATCACTTATATTGATTGCATGTGATGTTTATCCTTTATGCATCTTATCTTGCTTTGATTGACGGTAGCATTATAAGATGATCTCTCACTAAAATTATCAAGAAGTGTTCTCCTCGAGTATGCACCGTTGCCAAAGTTAAGTAGTACCCGGACACCACGTGATGATCGGGTGTGATAAGTTCTCGTCCATCTACAACGGGTGCAAAACAGTTGCACACGCGGAATACTCAAGTTAAACTTGGCGAGCCTAGCATATAACAGATATGGCCTCGGAATCGAGACCGAAAGGTCGAGCGTGAATCATATAGTAGATATGATCAACATAGTGATGTTCACCATTGAAACTACTCCGTCTCACGTGATGATCGGACATGGTTTAGTTGATTTGGATCACGTGATCACTTAGATGACTAGAGAGATGTCTGTCTAAGTGGGAGTTTTAATATGATTAATTGAACCTAAATTTATCATGAACTTAGTACCGATAGTATTTTGCTTGTCTATGTCTCTTGTAGATAGATGGCTCGTCTTTGTTGTTCCGTTGAATTTTAATGCGTTCCTTGAGAAAGCAAAGTTGAAAGATGATGGTAGCAATTACGGACTGGGTCCGTAATTTGAGGATTATCCTCATTCTGCACAGAAAAATTACGCCTGGAAGCACCATTGGGTAGTGAACTGCTGCTGCAGATCTTGAGCGAAGTTGTGAGCGTCTGGCAAAGCAAAGTGATGACTACTCAATAGTTCGATGTGCCATGCTTTACGGCTTAGAACCGGGTCTTCAACGGCGTTTTGAGCGTCATGGAGCATATGAGATGTTCCAGGAGTTGAAGTTAATATTTCAAGCAAATGCCCGGATTGAGAGATATGAAGTCTCCAATAAGTTCTATAGCTGCAAGATGGAGGAGAATAGTTACATCGGTGAGCACATACTCAAAATGTCGGGTATAACAATCACTTAATTCAGCTGGGAGTTAATCTTCCGGATGATAGTGTCATTGATGAATTCTCCAATCACGCCACCAAGCTACAAGAGCTTCGTGATGAACTATAATATGCAAGGGATGACTAAGACAATTCTGAGCTCTTCACGATGCTAAAAGCAGCGGAGGTAGAAATCAAGAAAGAGCATCAAGTGTTGATGGTCAACAAGACCACTAGTTTCAAGAAAAGGGCAAAGGGAAGAAGAAGGAAACTTCAAAAGAACAGCAAGAAAGTTCTTGATCAAGAGAAGAAACCCAAGTCGGACCTAAGCCTGGCGAGTGTTTTACTTGCAAGCGATGGACCTTTCGAAGCGGAACTGCCCCAAGTATTTGGCGGATAAAAGGATGGCAAGGTGAACAAAGGTATATGTGATATACATGTTATTGATGTGTACCTTACTAGAGCTCGTAGTAGCACTGGGTATTTGATCTTTGGTTACATTGCTAATATTTGCAACTCGAAGCAGGGACTACGGAATAGACGAGCACGGCAAAGGATGAGGTGACGATCTTGGCGTGGGAAATGGTTCCAAAGTCAATGTGATCGCGGTCGGCACGCTACCTCTACATCTACCTTGGGATTAGTTTTAGACCTAAATAATTGTTATTTGGTGCGGCGTTGAGCATGAACATTATATCTGGATCTTGTTTAATGCGAGGCGGTTATTCATTTAAATCGAGAGAATAATGGTTGTTCTATTTATATGAGTAATATCTTTTATGGTCATGCACCCTTGAAGAATGGTCTATTCTTATTGAATCTCGGCAAGAGTGATACACATATTCATAATGTTGAAGCCAAAAGATGCAGAGTTGATAATGATAGTGCAACTTATTTGTGGCAATTGCCGTTTAGGTCATATCGGTGTAAAACGCATGAAGAAACTCCATCTTGATGGGCTTCGGAATCACTTGATTATGAATCACTTGGTACTTGCGAACCGTGCCTCATGGGCAAGATGACCAAAACGCCGTTCTCCGGAACTATGGGCGAGCAACTGATTTGTTGGAAATCATACATCCGATGTTTGTGGTCCAATGAATGTTGAGGCCTTGGCGGGTATCGTTATTTTCTCACCTTCACAGATGATTTGAGCAGATATGGGTATATCTACTTAATGAAACACAAATCTGAAACATTTGAACAGTTCAAAGAATTTCAGAGTGAAGTGGAAAATCATCGTAACAAGAAAATAAAGTTTCTACGATCTGATCGTGGAGGAGAATATTTGAGTTCGAGTTTGGTTTACATTTGAAACAATGTGGAATAGTTTAGCAACTCCGCCACCGGAACACCACGGAGAAATGGTGTGTCCGAACGTCGTGTCGTACTTTACTAGATATGGTGCGATCTATGATGTCTATTTCCGATTTACCGCTATCGTTTTGGGGTTATGCTTTAGAGACGGCCGCATTCACGTTAAATAGGACACCGTCAAAATCCGTTGAGACGACGCCTTATGAACTGTGGTTTGGCAAGAAACCAAAGTTGTCGTTTCTTAAAGTTTGGGGCTGCGATGCTTATGTAAAGAAACTTCAACCAGATAAGCTCGAACCCAAATCGGAAAAATGTGTCTTCATAGGATACCCAAAGGAGACTGTTGGGTACACCTTCTATCACAGATCTGAAGGCAAGATTTTCGTTGCTAAATTCGGATCCTTTCTAGAGAAGGAGTTTCTCTCGAAAGAAGTGAGTGGGAGGAAAGTAGAACTTGATGAGATAATCAGATCTGCTCCCTTATTGGAAAGTAGTTCATCACAAGAAATGGTTCTGTGACAACTACACCAATTAGTGAGGAAACTAATGATGATGATCATGAAGCTTGAGATCAAGTTACTCTTGAACCTCGTGGGTCAACCAGAGTAAAATCGCACTGAGTGGTGCGGTAATCCTATTTCGAAGTCATGTTACTTGACCATGGCGAACCTACAAGCTATGAAGAAGCGATGGTGAGCCCAGATTCATAAAATGGCTGGAAGCCATGAAATCTGAGATGGGATCCATGTATGAGAACAAAGTATGGACTTTGGTTGACTTGCCGATGATCGGCAAGCCATTGAAAATAAATGGATCTTTAAGAAGAAGGCGACGCCGATGGTAATATAAGCTGTCTACAAAGCTCGACTTGTTGCGAAAGGTTTTCGACAAGTTCAAGGGGTTGACTACGATGAGACTTTCTCACCCGTAGCGATGCTTAAGTCTGTCCGAATCATGTTAGCAATTGCCGCATTTTATGATTATGAAATTTGGCAAATGGATGTAAAACTGCATTCTTGAATGGATTTCTAGAAGAAGAGTTGTATATGATGCAACCAGAAGGTTTTGTCGATCCAAAGGGTACTAACAAAGTGTGCAAGCTCCAGCGATCAATTTATGGTGCAGTGCAAGCCTCTCGGAGTTGGAATAAGCGCTTTGATAGTGTGATCAAAGCATATGGGTTTATGAGACTTTTGGAGAAGACTGTATTTACAAGAAAGTGAGTGGGAGCTCTGTAGCATTTCTAATATTATATGTGGACGACATATTATTGATTGGAAATGATATAGAATTCTGGATAGCATAAAAGGGTACTTGAATAAAAGTTTTTCAATGAAAGACCTCGGTGAAGCTGCTTACATATTGGGCATCAAGATCTATAGAGATAGATCAAGGCGCTTAATTGGACTTTCACAAAGCACATACCTTGATAAAGTTTTGAAAAAGTTCAAAATGGATCAGGCAAAGAAAGGTTTTTACTGTATTACAAGGTGTAAGATTGAGTCGGACTCAATGCCCGACCACAGCAGAAGATAGAGAGAAAATGAAAGATGTTCCTATGCTTCAGCCATAGGCTCTATCATGTATGCAATCTGTGTACCGGACTGACGTATGCTTAGCTGTAAGCTTGGCAGGAAGGTACCAAAGTAATCCAGAGTGGATCCTTTGGACAGCGGTCAAGAACATCTGAAATACGAAAAGGACTAAGGATATGTTTCTCGTATATGGAGGTGACAAAGAGCTAGTCGTAAATGGTTACGTCAATGCAAGCTTTGACATCGATCCGGATGATTCTAAATCGCAAACCGGATCGTGTTTTTATTAAGCGGTGGAGCTGTCGGTTGGTGCAGTTCTAAACAAAGCGTCGTGGCGGGATCTACATGTGAAGCGGAGTACATAGCTGCTTGAAGCAGCAAATGAAGGAGTCGGATGAAAAGTTCATTTCCGATCTAGGTGTCATACCTAGTGCATCGGGACCGATGAAGATCTTCGTGACAATTGGTGCAATTGCCTTGGCAAAGGAATCCAGATTTCACAAGAGGACCAAGCATATCAAGAGACGCTTCAATTCCATTGGGACCAAGTCCAAGTGGGAGACATAGAGATTTGCAAAATACATACGGATCTGAATGTTGCGAGACCGTTGACTAAGCCTCTTCCACGAGCAAAACATGATCAGCACCAAGACTCCATGGGTGTGAGGATCATTACTTTGTAATCTAGATTATTGACTCTAGTGCAAGTGGGAGATGAAGGAAATATGCCCTAGAGGCAATAATAAAGTTATTATTTATTTCCTTATATCATGATAAATGTTTATTATTCATGCTAGAATTGTATTAGCTGGAAACATAATACATGTGTGAATACATAGACAAGCAGAGTGTCACTAGTATGCCTCTACTTGACTAGCTCGTTAATCAAAGATGGTTATGTTTCCTAACCATAGACATGAGTTGTCATTTGATTAACGGGATCACATCATTAGGAGAATGATCTGATTGACATGACCCATTCCGTTAGCTTAACACTTGATCGTTTAGTATGTTGTTAATGCTTTCTTCATGACCCATACATGTTCCTGTAACTATGAGATTATGCAACTCCCGTTTATCGGAGGAACACTTTGGTACTACCAAGCGTCACAGCGAATCGGGTGATTATAAAGGAGTACTACAGGTGTCTCCAAAGGTACTTGTTGGGTTGGCGTATTTCGAGATTAGGTTTTGTCACTCCGATTGTCGGAGAGGTATCTCTAGGCCTTCTCGGTGATACACATCACTTAAGCCTTGCAAGCATTACAACTAATGAGTTAGTTGTAAGATGATGTATTACGAAACGAGTAAAGAGACTTACCGGTAACGAGATTGAACTAGGTATTGGATACCGACGATCGAATCTCGGGTAAGTAACATACCGATGACAAAGGAACAACGATGTCGTTATGCGGTTTGACCGATAAAGATCTTCGTAGAATATGTAGGAACCAATATGGGCATCCAGGTTCCGCTATTGGTTATTGACCGAGAATGGTTCTAGGTCATGTCTACATAGTTCTCGAACCCGTAGGGTCCGCACGCTTAACGTTTCGATGATAGTTCATTATGAGTTTATAAGTATTGATGCACCGAAGGTTGTTCGGAGTCCCGGATGTGATCACGGACATGACGAGGAGTCTCGAAATGGTCGAGACATAAAGATTGATATATTGGAAGCCTACATTTGGACATCGGAAGTGTTCCGAGTGAAATCGAATTTTCGGAGTACCGGAGGTTACGGAACCCCCGGAACTTCATGGGCCCATAGTGGGCCTTGGAGGAAAGGAGAAAGGGCAGCCCTAGGTGGCGCGCCCCCCTTCCCTAGTCCTATTAGGACTAGGAAAGGTGGGCCGCCCCTCTCTCTCTTTCCTCTCAGGAATCCTAATCCAACTAGGATTGAGGGGAATCCTACTCCCGGAGGAGTAGGACTCCTTGTGCGCCTCCTCCTTGGGCCGCCACCTCCCCTTGGCTCCTTTATATACTGAGGCGGGGGCACCCCATGACACACAAGTTGATCTACGGATCTTTCCTTAGCCGTGTCGGTGCCCCTTCCACCATATTCCACTTGGTCATATCGTCGCGGAGCTTAGGCGAAGCCTGCGCCGGAGAAGTCATATCGTCATGAGCTTAGGCGAAGCCCTGCGTCGGTGGAGCATCAACATCGTCACCACGCCGTCGTCTTGACGGAACTCATCCCCGACACTTTGCTGGATCGAGTCAGGGGATCGTCATCGAGCTGAGCGTGTGCGAACTTCGGAGGTGCCGTCGTTCGGTGCTTGGATCGGTCGGATCGTGAAGGCGACGACTACATCAACAGCGTTGTTATAACGCTTCCGCATTCGGTCTCACGAGTGCGTGGGCGGACGGACACTCTCCCCTCTCGTTGCTATGCCATCACCATGGTCTTGCGTGATCGTAGGAAATTTTTTGAAATTACTACGTTCCCTAACAGCATTGATCACGCAGGGCTTCTACATCAACACCATAGCCTCTCCGATGATGTGTGAGTAGTTTACCTCAGACCTTCGGGTCCATAGTTATTAGCTAGATGGCTTCTTCTCTCTCTTTGGATCTAAATACAAAGTTCTCCTCGATTCTCTTGGAGATCTATTCGATGTAACTCTTCTTTTTGCGGTGTGTTTGTCGAGATCCGATGAACTATGGGTTTATGATCAAGATTATTTATGAACAATATTTGAATCTCCTCTGAATTCTTTTATGTATGATTGGTTATCTTTGCAAGTCTCTTCGAATTATCAGTTTGGTTTGGCCTACTAGATTGATCTTTTTGCAATGGGAGAAGTGCTTAGCTTTGGGTCCATCTTGCGGTGCTCGATCCCAGTGACAGTTGGGGAAACGACACGTATTGTATTGTTGCCATCGAGGATAAAAAGATGGGGTTTATATCATATTGCATGAGTTTATCCCTCTACATCATGTCATCTTGCTTAAAGCTTTACTCCGTTCATATGAACTTAATACTCTAGATGCATGCTGGATAGCGGTCAATGTGTGGAGTAATAGTAGTAGATGCAGGCAGGAGTCGGTCTACTTGTCACGGACGTGATGCCTATATACATGATCATACCTAGATATTCCCATAACTATGCTCAATTCTATCAATTGCTCGACAGCAATTTGTTTACCCACCGTAATACTTATGCTATATTGAGAGAAGCCACTAGTGAAACCTATGGCCCCCGGGTCTATTTTTCCATCATATTAATCTCCCGTCAACAAGCTATTTCTGGCGCCGTTTATTTTGTTTTCTTTACTTTTAGTCTTTAACATAAAAATACCCAAAAAAATATCTTATCATCTCTATCAGATCTCACTTTTGCAAGTGGCTGTGAAGGGACTCATAACCCCTTTATCGTGTTGGTTGCAAGGTTCTTATTTGTTTGTGTAGGTGCAAGGGACTTGAGCGTGGCCTCCTACTGGATTGATACCTTGGTTCTAAAAAACTGAGGGAAATACTTACGCTACTTTGTTGCATCACCCTTTTCTCTTCAAGGAAAAACCAAAGCAGTGCTCAAGAGGTAGCAAGAAGGATTTCTGGCGCCGTTGCCGGGGAGTCTACGCACAAGTCAAGACATACCAAGTACCCATCACAAACTCTTATCCCTCGCATTACATTATTTGCCATTTGCCTCTCCCCCACTTCACCCTTGCTGTTTTATTCGCCCTCTTTTCCGCTCGCCTTTCTTTCTCTATGTCCGAATCAAAAAGGGTTAGGGGTTCTCTCCCGGGTTTTAATGCCTTGGACAATCCCTCTATCCTATCTAAGCTCATAAACCATGATGCTATAGAAAGACCTACCGGGGTCATCAATGAGATTCAGAATAATTTTGATGAAGATGATCCCGGAATATTTCGTTATTTACTTGATGAGTCTTTGAAAGATGCTTGGGATAGGTTATTAAGAATCCGGGCCAGCTATGTGCCCCAATACCAATTTGAAATATACTTAAAAAGCTTTGATGTTGCCTTACCTTCGTCGTTTAAGCATGTCTTAGACTCTATTTTTGAAGACGGTTTTCTTGAAGGGGATGCCGTAGATACCTATGAAAAGATGAAAACCATATTTGGGCACCCCATGAATGAGAAAGTTGAATCTACCTCTCTTTTGCTTTCCTATCAAAACGAAACTATCAAAGAGATGAGGGCTAGTTTAGATGCAAACTTTCGTAATGTGCTTAATCTTTCTTCTACCATTAATGGCCATGTACTCTTTCAGAATAGAAAGATTAATGCTATAGAAAATAAACTTTCTCTTTTCTTCCCAAAAGCCAAAGATGGCAATACCTAGATCTATCCTTGTTTTTATATCTAGCTAGGGGCGTTAAACGATAGCGCTTGTTGGGAGGCAACCCAATTTTATTTTAGTTTTTTTTTGCTTTTTGCTCCTGTTTAGGAATAAATCTTTGATCTAGCCTCTGGTTAGATTTTTTATGTGTTTTAATTAGTGTTTGTGCCAAGTAAAACCTATACGATCTTCTTGGATGATAGTTATTCGATCTTGCTGAAAATTCCAGAAACTTTTTGTTCACGAAAACAATTGTTAAAAATCACCAGAACGTGATAAAATACTGATTCAAATTGCAGTAGATCAATAAACAAATTATATAGGTCTTCCTATTTTGGTAGATTTGTCTGAGTTACAGAAGTTTGCATTAGATACAGATTACTACAGACCGTTCTGTTTTTGACAGATTCTGGTTTTCGTGTGTTGTTTGCTTATTTTAATGAGTCTATGGCTAGTAAGAGAGTTTATAAACCATATAGAAGTTGGAATACATTAGGTTTAACACCAATATAAACAAAGAGTGAGTTCAATACAGTACCTTGAAGTGGTGTTTTGTTTTCTTTCGCTAACGGAGCTCATGAGATTTTCTGTTGAGTTTTGTGTTGTGAAGTTTTCAAGTTTTGGGTAAAGATTTGATGGTTATGGAACAAGGAGTGGCAAGATCCTAAGCTTGGGGATGCCCAAGGCACCCCAAGGTAAATCCAAGGACACCAAAAAGCCAAAGCTTGGGGATGCCCCGGAAGGCATCCCTCTTCATCTAAATCCATCGGTAACTTTACTTGGAGCTATATTTTTATTCACCACATGATATGTGTTTTGCTTGGAGCGTCTTGTATGATTTGAGTCTTTGATTTTTAGTTTACCACAATCATCCTTGCTGAATACACTTTTGAGAGAGACACACATGATTCGGAATTTATTAGAATACTCTTTGTGCTTCACTTATATCTTTTGAGCTATATAGTTTTTGCTTTAGTGCTTCACTTATATCTTTTAGAGCACGATGGTGGTTTTGTTTTATAGAAACTATTGTCTCTCATGCTTCACTTATATTATTTTGAGAGTCCTACAAAATAACATGGTAATTTGCTTAAATCGTGAAATTAGTCCTAATATGATAGGCATCCAAGATTAGTAAAAACTTTCTTACAAGTGCGTTGAAAACTAAGAGAAGTTTGATGCTTGATGACTGTTTTGAGATATGGAGGTAGTGATATTAAAGTCGTGCTAGTTGAGTAATTGTGAATTTGAGAAATACTTGTGTTGAAGTTTGCAAGTCCCGTAGCATGCACGTATGGTAAACGTTGTGTAACAAATTTGAAACATGAGGTGTTCTTTGATTGTCCTCCTTATGGGTTGCAGTCGGGGACGAGCGATGGTCTTTTCCTACCAATCTATCCCCCTAGGAGCATGCGTGTAGTGCTAGGTTTTTGATGACTTGTAGATTTTTGCAATAAGTATGTGAGTTCTTTATGACTAATGTTGAGTCCATGGATACGCACTCTCACCCTTCCATCATTGCTAGCCTCTTCGCTACCATGCATTGCCCTTTCTCACCTTGAGAGTTGGTGCAAACTTCGCCGGTGCATCCAAACCCCGTGATACGATACGCTCTATCACACATAAACCTCCTTATATCTTCCTCAAAACAGCCACCATACCTACCTATTATGGCATTTCCATAGCCATTCCCTGATATATTGCCATGCAACTTTCCACCGTTCCGTTTATTATGACACGCTTCATCATTGTCATATTGCCTTGCATGATCATGTAGTTGACATCGTATTTGTGGCAAAGACACCATGCATATTATTTCATACATGTCACTCTTGATTCATTGCCCTTCCCGGTACACCGCCGGAGGCATTCATATAGAGTCATACTTTGTTCTAGTATCGAGTTGTAATCATTGAGTTGTAAATAAATAGAAGTGTGATGATCATCATTCATAGAGCATTGTCCCAAATAAAAAAAAGGAGAAAGGCCAAATAAAAAAATAGAAAGGCCCCCAAAAAAGGAAATTAAATAAAAAAGGGCAATGCTACTATCTTTTTTTCCACACTTGTGCTTCAAAGTAGCACCATGTTCTTTATGATAGAGAGTCTCTTGTTTGTCACTTTCATATACTGGTGGGAAATTTTCATTATAGAACTTGGCTTGTATATTCCAACAATGGGCTTCCTCAAATGCCCTAGGTCTTCGTGAGCAAGCAAGTTGGATGCACACCCACTTAGTTTCTTTTGTTGAGCTTTCATACATTTATAGCTCTAGTGCATCTGTTGCATGGCAATCCCTACTCCTTGCATTGACATCAATTGATGGGCATATCCCTAGCCCGTTGATTAGCCGCGTCAATGTGAGACTATCTCTTTTTTTGTCTTCTCCACATAACCCCCATCATCATATTCTATTCAACCCATAGTGCTATATCCATGGCTCATGCTCATATATTGCGTGAAAGTTGAAAAGGTTTGAGATTACTAAAGTATGAAACAATTGCTTGGCTTGTCATCGGGGTTGTGCATGATGAGAGCATTCTTGTGTGACGAAAATGGAGCAGGACCAAACTATATGATTTTGTAGGGATGAACTTTCTTTGGCCATGTTATTTTGAGAAGACATAATTGCTTAGTTAGTATGCTTGAAGTAGTATTATTTTTATGTTAATATTAAACTTTTATCTTGAATCTTTCGGATCTGAATATTCATGCCACAATTGAGAGAATTACATTGAAAATTATGCTAAGTAGCATTCCACATCAAAAATTCTGTTATTATCATTTACCTACTCGAGGACGAGCAGGAATTAAGCATGGGGATGCTTGATACGTCTCCAACGTATCTATAATTTTTTATTGTTCCATGCTAGTATATATTCTGTTTTGGATGTTCAATGGGCTTTATTATACACTTTTATATTATTTTTGGGACTAACCTATTAACCGGAGGCCCAGCCCAAATTGCTGTTTTTTTGCCTATTTCAGTGTTTCGAAGGAAAAGGATATCAAACGGAGTGTAAACGGAATGGAACCTTCGGGAACGTGATTTTCGGAACAAACGTGATCCAGAGGACTTGGAGTGGACGTCAAGCAACCAACGAGGAGGCCACGAGGCAGGGGGCGCACCCTCCACCCTCGTGGGCCCCTCGTAGCTCCACCGACCTACTTCTTCCTCCTATATATACCTACGTACCCCGAAAACATCAGGGACAGAGCCAAAACCCTATTTCCACCGCCGCAACCTTCTGTACATGTGAGATCCCATCTTGGGGCCTTTACCGGCGCTCCGCTGGAGGGGGCATTGATCACGGAGGGCTTTTACATCAACACCATAGCCTCTCTGATGATGTGTGAGTAGTTTACCTCAGACCTTTGGGTCCATAGTTATTAGCTAGATGGCTTCTTCTCTCTCTTTGGATCTCAATACAAAGTTCTCCTCGATTCTCTTGGAGATCTATTCGATGAAACTCTTCCTTTTGCGGTGTGTTTGTCGAGATCCGATGAATTGTGGGTTTATGATCAAGATTATCTATGAACAATATTTGAATCTCCTCTGAATTCTTTTATGTATGATTGGTTATCTTTGCAAGTCTCTTTGAATTATCAGTTTGTTTGGCCTACTAGATCGGTTTTTCTTGCAATGGGAGAAGTGCTTAGCTTTGGGTTCAATCTTGCGGTGCTCGATCCCAGTGACAGTAGGAGAAACGACACGTATTGTATTGTTGCCATCGAGGATAAAAAGATGGGGTTTATATCATATTGCATGAGTTTATCCCTCTACATCATGTCATCTTGCTTAAAGCTTTACTCCGTTCATATGAACTTAATACTCTAGATGCATGCTGGATAGCGGTCGATGTGTGGAGTAATAGTAGTAGATGCAGGCAGGAGTCGGTTTACTTGTCACGGACGTGATGCCTATATACATGATCATACCTAGGTATTCTCATAACTATGCTCAATTCTATCAATTGCTCGACAGTAATTTGTCTACCCACCGTAATACTTATGCTATCCTGAGAGAAGCCACTAGTGAAATCTATGGCCCCCGGGTCTATTTTCCCATCAGATTAATCTCTCGTCAACAAGCTATTTCTGGCGCCGTTTATTTTGTTTTCTTTACTTTTAGTCTTTAACATAAAAATACCAAAAATATTATCTTATCATCTCTATCAGATCTCACTTTTGCAAGTGGCCGTGAAGGGACTGACAACCCCTTTATCGCGTTGGTTGCAAGGTTCTTATTTGTTTGTGTAGGTGCAAGGGACTTGAGCGTGGCTTCCTACTGTATTGATACTTTGGTTCTCAAAAACTGAGGGAAATACTTACGCTACTTTGTTGCATCACCCTTTCCTCTTCAAGAGAAAACCAACGCAGTGCTCAAGAGGTAGTAGAAGACAAAGTGTGTGGGTGCAGGAATAAGTGGAGGGGGTCCACGTGGGGCCCATGAGGCAGGGGCGCGCCCTGGACCCTCGTGGCCAGGTGGTGGCCCCCTCTGATGTGTTCTCAGTGCCAAATATTCTTAAATATTCTACAAAAAATCAGATTTCATTTTCAGGACATTTGGAGAACTTTTATTTTTGGGGTATTTTTTTATTGCAAGGATAATTCAGAAAACAGACAGAAAATACTAATTTTGCTTTATGTAATCTAAATAACAAAAAGTAAAAGGAGGGTACAGAGAGTTGTGCTTTCTAACTTCATCCACCTCATGCTCATCAAAAGGAATCCACTAACAAGTTTGATCAAGTCTTGTTAACAAACTCATTCCGAATCACATGAAACCGGAGAATTTTCGAATTGCACTAGGTTACCTCAAAGGGGATATGCACGTCCCCAACAATAAGAATATCCTATTTCTTCTTGACAGTAGGAAGAGGAAATTCAAAAGCTTCAATAGTAATCGTTGGAATTTTCCAATAGAATTGATACTGTGGACTTGAGGTTGTTTCCTCGGAAAGTGTACCGTATGCTCATTACCATTAACATGAAAAGTGACATTGCCTTTGTTGTAATCAATAACAGCCCTTGCAGTATTCAAATAGGGTCTACCAAGGATAATAGACATACTATCGTCCTCGGGAATATCAAGAATAACAAAGTTCGTTAAAATAGTAACGTTTGCAACCACAACAGGCACATCCTCACTAATACCGACAGGTATAGCAGTTGATTTATCGGCCATTTGCAAAGATACTTCAGTAGGTGTCAACTTATTCAAATCAAGTCTACTATATAAATAAAGAGGCATAACACTAACACCGGCTCCAAGATCACATAAAGCAGTTTTAACATAGTTTCTTTTAATGGAGCATGGTATAGTTGGTACTCCTGGATCTCCAAGTTTCTTAGGTATTCCACCTTTAAAAGTATAACTAGAAGCATGGTGGAAATTTCATCTTCCGGTATCTTTCTTTTATTTGTAATAATATCTTTCATATACTTAGCATAAGGATTCATTTTAAGCATATCAGTCAAACGCATACGCAAAAAGATAGGTCTAATCATTTGGGCAAAGCGCTCAAAATCCTCATCATCCTTTTTCTTGGATGGTTTAGGAGGAAAGGGCATGGGTTTCTGAACCCATGGTTCTCTTTCTTTACCGTGCTTCCTAGCAACGAAGTCTCTCTTATCATAACGTTGATTCTTTGATTGTGGGTTATCAGGATCAATAGCAGGTTCAATCTCTACATCATTGTTATTGCTAGGTTGAGCATCAACATGAACATCATCATTAATATTATCACTAGGTTCATGTTCATTACCAGATTGTGTTTCAGCATTAGAAATAGAAATATCATTGGGATTCTCAGGTGTGTCAACAATAGGTTCACTAGAAGCATGCAAAGTCCTATCATTTTTCTTTTTCTTCTTCTTAGAAGAACTAGGTGCCTCAACATTAGTTCTCTGAGAATCTTGCTCAATTCTCTTAGGGTGGCCCTCATGATACAAAGGTTCCGGAGTCATTCTACCCCATCTAGTCACAACTCTAACAACATTATCATTTTTCTTATTATTTAATTCATTGAGCAAATCATCTTGAGCATTAAGCACTTGTTCTACTTGAGTGGTAACCATAGAAGCATGTTTACTAATAAGTTTAAGTTCACCTTTAACTCTAGACATATAATAACTCAATTGTTCAATCATATAAGCATTACGTTTCAATTTTCTACCAGCATAAACGTTGAAGTTTTCTTGTTTAGCAATAAAATTATCAAACTCATATAAGCATTGGCTAGCAGACTTATAACGAGGGATATCACCTTCATCAAATCTATAGAGAGAATTTACCTTTACTACCAGTGTCGGGTTATCAAGACCATGTATTTCTTCAATAGGTGGTAAATTCTTGACATCTTCAGCTTTAATACCCTTTTCTTTCATAGATTTCTTTGCCTCTTGCATATCTTCAGGACCGAGAAATAGAATACCCCTTTTCTTCGGAGTTGGTTTAGGAAGTTTCCAATTATTATCATTACTCAACATATTATTCAATAGCAATTCAGCTTGATCAACAGTTCTTTTCCTGAAAACACAACCAACACAACTATCCAGGTGGTCTCTGGAAGCATCGGTTAGTCCAATATAAAAGATATCAAGTATTTGATTTTTCTTGAGAGGATGATCAGGCAAAGCAGTAAGTAATTTGAGAAGCCTCCCCCAAGCTTGCGGGAGACTCTCTTCTTCAATTTTCACAAAATTATATATTTCCCTTAAGGCAGCTTGTTCTTATGAGCGGGAAAATATTTAGCAGAGAAGTAATAAATCATATCCTGGGGACTACGCACACAACCAGGATCAAGGGAATTAAACCATGTTTTAGCATCAGCCTTTAGTGAGAACAGAAATAACTTAAGGATATAGTAGTAACGAATTTTTTCCTCATGAGTGAATTGGGTGGCTATATCATTTAATTTAGTAAGATGTGCCACAACAGTTTCAGATTCATACCCATAGAAAGGATCAGATTCAACCAAAGTAATTAACTCAGGATCAACAGAGAAATCATAATCCTTATCAGAAATACAGATAGGTGAAGTAGCAAAAGCAGGGTCATATTTCATTATAGCATTCAAAGACTTTTCTTTCAGCTTATCTAACAGTTTCTTAAGATCGTATCTATCTTTGCAAGAAAAAAAATTCTCTAGCAGTTTCTTCATCCATAACATAACCCTCAGGTACATAAGGCAATTCATATCTAGAGGGAGAATCTTCATCATCACTTTCTTCAATATTATCAGTTTCAATCATTTCATTCTCTCTAACCCTAGCAAGTTGTTCATCAAGAAATTCACCTAATGGCACAATATTATCAAGCATAGAAGTAGTTTCATCATAAGTATCATGCATAGCAGAAGTGGCATCATCAATAACATGCGACCTATCAGAATCAATAGCAGGTGTAGGTGTCGCAAATTTACTCATAACAGGAGGTGAATCAAGTGCAGAGCTAGATGGCAGTTCCTTACCTCCCCTCGTAGTTGAGGGATAAATCTTGATTTTTTTGTCTTTCAAGTTCCTCATAGTGATCAACAAATATAATTCCCAAGTGACTCAAAGAATAGAGCTATGCTCCCCGGCAACGGCGTCAGAAAATAGTCTTGATAACCCACAAGTATAGGGGATCGAAACAGTTTTCGAGGGTAGAGTATTCAACCCAAACTTATTGATTCGACACAAGGGGAGCCAAAGAATATTCTCAAGTATTAGCAGCTGAGTTGTCAATTCAAGCACACCTGAAAGACTTTATATCTGCAACAAAGTATTTAGTAGCAAAGTAGTATGAAAGTAACGGTAACGGTGGCAAAGGTAACAGTAGGAGTTTTTGTAGCAATCGTAATAGTGGCAACGGAAAATTAACTAAGCAAAGATCAATATGTGAAAAGCTCGTAGGCATTGGATCAATGATGGATAATTATGTCGGATGCGATTTCTCATGCAACAGTTATAACATAGGGTGACACAGAACTAGCTCCAGTTCATCAATGTAATGTAGGCATGTATTCCGAATATAGTCATACGTGCTTTTGGAAAAGAATTTGCATGACATCTTTTGTCCTACCCACCCGTGGCAGCGGGGTCCTATTGGAAACTAAGGGATATTAAAGCCTCCTTTTAATAGAGTACCGGACCAAAGCATTAACACTTAGTGAATACATGAACTCCTCAAACTACGGTCATCACCGGGAGTGGTCCCGATTATTGTCACTTCGGGGTTGCCGGATCATAACACATAGTAGGTGACTATTGACTTGCAAGATAGGATCAAGGACTCACATATATTCATGAAAACATAATAGGTTCAGATCTGAAATCATGGCACTCGGGCCCTAGTGACAAGCATTAAGCATAGCAAAGTCATAGCAACATCAATCTCGGAACATAATGGATACTAGGGATCAAACCCTAATAAAACTAACTCGATTACATGATAAATCTCATCCAATCCATCACCGTCCAGCAAGCCTATGATGGAATTACTCACGCACGGCGGTGAGCATCATGAAATTGGTGATGGAGGAAGGTTGATGATGACGACGGCGACGGATTCCCTTCTCCGGAGTCTCGGGCGGACTCCAAATCAGCCCTCCCGAGAGAGATTAGGGCTTGGCGGCGGCTCCGTATCGTAAAACACGATGAATCCTTCTCTCTGATTTGTTTCTCCACGAACGTGAATATATAGAGTTGGAGTTGAGGTTGGTGGAGCCTCAGGGGGCCCACGAGGCAGGGGGCGCGCCCCCATCCTCGTGGACAGGGTGTGGGCCCCCTGGTGTTGATTCTTTCGCCAGTATTTTTTATTTATTCGAAAAATATTCTTCGTGAAGTTTCAGGTTATTCCGAGAACTTTTATTTCTGCACAAAAATAACACCATGGCAATTCTGCTGAAAACAGCGTCAGTCCGGGTTAGTTCCACTCCAATCATGCAAGTTAGAGTCCAAAACAAAGGCAAATGTGTTTGGAAAAGTAGATACGTTGGAGACGTATCAGTGTGATTTTTTGCGTGTGGCAGTATACTTCGGCCATTGTAGGAATGAAGAGTGATCTTCGGCCCACACGTGGACAAAAAGGGACTGTTCGGCCCATGCAAAGACGAAGAGCTACTCTTCGGCCCAGCAGAGGACGACGGGGTTATCAATTTGAAATTTAATAAATCGGTAGCACATTTTTGAGATTTCATACAAAGAATATAAAGAGAAATAAATTTGATATTTCTCTTTAGGTCTTTTTATATTGTCATAGATTTGATATACATTAATCACTGTTGTAATTAATGTTTTTTAATTCAAATATTCCTTGGTTCGCTCATGCATGTAATCTTGTTAACTGCTCGACTCCTCTTCGCACGCATGAATATCAAAGTATTATCCTTAAGCATCCAATATTACTTTCGGTTGCATTTTTTACGACATGATAGGATTGTAAAATATCTCTTTGATGTATCGCTATGAAATTGTACACTCATGGTATGCAGGGAGTAGAGCTACATTAAACGCTCGAGGCTCGTGAGCCACTCCAGATTGACTCGTCTTTTGACTCGCCTCCAGATCAAGTCAAAAAGAAATGAGTCAAGCATGAGCACTTTATGTCGCTCAATTTTATCTCGATATAATACAATTATATGAAATTATCCTTGTATAGCCACCTCCTCTATAAGAAAAAATAGGTTTAGAGTTCCTTTGACTCCTGCCGACGTTGGCATTGGTCCGCCTCGTTTCTGGTGACCCTAGGGCTATGAAAACGTGGTGGACCCCGGCCCTTGCAGACGGGGGAATCTTGCTCCGTTGTTAGGTGTTTTTGTGAGTTCGTTTATGTTTGTATCTTGCTCAGAAAGATGAGGCGGTGTTGGCTTCCTGAATATGGATTAAAGTTCTTTTCGCCTTGCCCCTGTTTTGATGGTCCATCTAGAGTCGTCGAAGGGCATGCAGAGGTGTTTCTCCGACGAATCTTGTTGGATTCGATCGGTGTTGATCTTCGATGGATCTGCTTGGATCCATCCTTTGTTCATTTCTGTTCGTCTCTCAACAGTTTGGATTTTTTCGATCTGTACTTTTTTTCAATGGCGATGGTTGTTGTTTTGGTTGCTGGTCCTGTGGGTCTTAGCACAACGACTTCTCAATTGTTTATTACAACAAGTTTGACCCGACTCAGATGAGGAAGGGGTGATGACCACAACGCGCATTCAGCTCGCTCTAGTGTTTGTAGTCATCACTAGTTGTTCTACGGACATGAATATTTTTTTTATTAATTCTGGTATTCTGTGTACTGCCATGGCAGATAATGAATAGAACTAATCGCAGAAAAACAAAATCCTTACATATATTTATTAAAGGTAATAGGATAGGAGCATCATCTACAATGTGTACGACTTTTTCATTACTGTATCTACTAACTAACATATAGAAGCTTAATTAAATGTGATAAATATTCAGGTCTTAATATTATACGTGATCAACTGCGTGTTAGTAGGAGTATTCTGTCATTGTTTGCCAACGTTTGAGGGGGACGCCCGGGAGTGGAGGAGTAGCAGTGAAATGCCCGGCCAAAAGAAGGCGCCGGAGCTTTTTCTACTTTGCGCGCGCGCTTTCTTTTGGAACGAGATGAGGACGAAGAGGGGCCTCGCAACTTGCAAGTTGTGATGAGTCGTGCTGGCCTGTCCCGGTAAAAAGAAAGGAAAATGGATGGTTGCACGAAGGTTCTTGGGGGCTTTTGCTTTCAAGTTTCATAGCCCGAAAGTGCTGGCGAACGCAGGTAGTTGGGGCGAGACGCTTTGTCCCGTCGTGCGGAAGTCACGAGCATTGCAAGCTGCCTTCCGTCCGTGCGTGCCGCTTCCTCTACTAATTTCTTTCCCTTGATATTTTCCAGCATCCGTAATCGATCGTCCAACCATGTCCCGGGAAGAGTCTTTCCCCTAAAAAAAAGGCCCGAGAAGAGTCTTGCCTTCGCCTGCCCTCAAACAAAAGAATACTCAGGAAGATATTTGCCAGCGTTCTGTTCTCTCGGGTAGGCGACTAGAAACCCTAGCCGCCGCCAGGAGAGTCCCTCCGCCTCGTTCCTTCAATGGTTCCTCTCCGCCGGCGACCTCGGCCGTCGACGGTGTGGGGGGTTGCCGAATCTACGGGTGTGGATCGTGTAGCTTTAGGTTAGGCCCTAGTGGCTTAGGCTTTTTGGCTGTTCATGGTCTTTGTTTCCGCGGCGATGATAGCAGCACTGAATAAAGAAACTTCAGGTATGTTCCCAGCGAGGCAACCGGTCCTATGGTTGGGACGAATTTGAAAATCAGTCTGTTCAAGCAAGGATGGTGTGGCGGCAACGTCATCCTCGCGGTGTACATGTGTCCTCGGGCTCCGCCGGTGTGACATCGCTTGCTCCAATGCAGACGCGGAGCTTGGGAGGTAGTCCAGGAACAGATGCAGATTATGGTCTGCATCGACGATATTTGAAAGGCGGAACGTGTGCTGAGTTCGTGGTTGATGGATGGCAAGTATGGTTTCCTACCTCAGCGTCATAGTCGTGGTGGGGTGCCAGATCTGGAGTTCGATGGTGTGTTCGGGGTGTTGCCCTGGTCTGATTCGTTCAACGACAATGGTTCACTTTTGGTGAGCCACCTTGGAGGTCCGCAAAGCTGCATATCAGCAATGGAGCCGCGTCGAGCTCGGGTGAGGAGGTGATTCATTATTATTATTTCTTCGGTGGCTGTTGTGGTGGTGCCTGGGGCAGGTGACGAACGTTGATGTCAAGCTCGGAGATGTTCTGCTATCTTTCATTTTTGTCATGTCGGTCTTTACGTGACTTGTACTTTGATTTTTATGATATAAATGAGACCTGTTTTATCATGTAAAAAAACAAAAGAATATTCTGCCTTGGCCTCGATTCAGTAGATAAAATCACACGCACAAAAAGAAATTCCAGGAGAATATATTGCTCGGCATTTTCAAGGCGGATCATCAAAATTTTGCTCGCAAATGTTTACGTAAACGCCGAGACATGTCCGTGGAGAATGTCATACAACGCGGATCAACATATGTCTGTTCAGTTCAAATGGGTCAAACATGAATATGAACGAAATATAAGCGAGTTTGATAATTTACACGCAAACACGAAAACCAGTTTGGCATTAATTCAACTAAAATTAAACTAAATACATGGTCACAAACGGTGACTATGTAGACATGGCCTCTGAGGCCATCAACACCTTCGTCGTCATCCATGTTGTCATCATCATCCGAGCCATTGTTGTCGTCGTCGTTGTCATGGCGCCAGTGACGAAAGGCCTGCCATGCGTCACGACAACCTTGCCCGGCTACTGCGGCATGCTCGCGACGCAAACGCTCTGCCGCATCCTCCATTGCCTTGTGTCGCTTGTTGTCGACTTGGATGCGGATGGCGGGCCCCGACCCCGCGAGCACCTGGAGGTCATTTGCAATGGCAGATCTTCGCCGGTGGGGCTCCGTCATCTACGCCACTCTGGTCTGCGGTGTCGGTCTCTCTACGGATTACGGTGGCCATCGAAACCTTTGTGAGGGTCCTCTCTTTAGATTCGGTGGTTATCTTCGGCGGGGAGTTGCAAACTACGGGCAATGACTTGATGCAGAGGAGTGGTTGTGCGGCGGCGGTGGTCGCCCATCGCATTAAGCTGGTGGAATCGTGAAAAAGTGGTGGCGATAACACACAAGGGACATTGATGGCGGTGGCGGCGCTTTTCAAGCACCCAGTCTCGAGCTCGAGGGTGAAAAGCTAGGTCTGACTTGTGTCAGGTATACCTGGCAACGATGAGGCTTTTACGCCGTTACCTTGTTAAGGCATTGCTCGGATATGCTCGGACTAGTTGTTCAGGGTGAAAACCTAGATTCTAGCCATCGATGGTTGGATCCGGTGATGGTGGCGAATGAACGCCGCTCCCTTCCTGAAGGAGTCGTTGTTGAAGAACCTCGTCGTCCGTATAGTGTAGGGCCCTAGTGTGGTGTCATGAAATGGTCGGTGCAGATATGGTCATTGTTGTAGTTTCCCTATAACGGATCCGATCGATTTGGGGTTCTTTTTCCTTTTTTCTTTTTTCCTTACCATGCATAGCTTGGGTCTTACATGACTTTGCTATTCGCCGACGAGTTTTTGCATGTGTGTTGGTATTGACTATGTGCATCGTACCTATGCAGAGGCCGGATGTGCTCATCGTGTTTGTATCCTTTTGATGCTTCACAATAAAATTCACCCTTTATCGAAAAAATGCACATAAGAGCATCTACAGCCGGAAGCTCCAAATCCGACCCCTCAAACGCCCGCGAACACTAACCGGTCAAGCCTCAAATTTCTATTCTCACATCCGGACACCTCAATTAGCACACATTAAATCCATACAAACTCATGCAACTACATAAACGATGCATTACACATCGTCCGGCTACTACATTATAGCATATGCCATCAGACAACCAAAATTTGGCATGTTTGGCTATGATGGAGAAGATCATCCCCGTTTGCTCTTGCCTTTCCCGACGCCATTGCCGTCCTTCTTGCGGAAGTACCGGTCGAAGGCGCAGTAGGGATTGAGCCGGACAGCTCGTCCTCACCATCATTGTCCTCCTCCTTCTTTGGTCCATGGTACGGACCGCCTGGTTATGCTCTCGGGCGAGGGTGTGCATGTTCCTCCGTTACCGCTTCTTCACAATGCGGGCGCGGACGGCTTCCTTCTCTGCGGCCGCTTGCACCGCCGCATCAGCCGCTGCCATGTCGGTAGCGAGTCGGGCCTCAGCGGCCCTTATCCTCCCTTTCCCATGGCGGGCACACCGGTCCCGATGGGCCTCATACTCCGCCCGACCGGTGACAGGAAGGAGAGATTTGAAGGCTGCCGGGACCGCGATGATCTAGCCCCAGAGGATCCGAGCGCCCCTTGAGCCGACGCTTGGAGTCGCGTCGGACAGACCCTACCATCGGTCAAGCATTGTCCTCTCGGGAGCGGCGGAGTGCAATGCGGACGACCATTGCCTCCTCCAACCCGCACGGGATGACACCCCAGTCGACCAATCCGGACTGGTCGGAGTCAGATCTGCTGCTCGCCATGCCGGAGAAGGCCGGAGGTGAGCTCGGGTGGCGGAGGGGAGTGGAGTGAAGTGGCTAGGGTTTGGTCCGGCGAGCGGATGGGGAGGAATATATGTGGGGTCGGGTGGGCCAGCATGGGCTGGTTTCTGACATGACGGACGTGCCTGGGCGCCCCTATATCCGCCTCATATTTAACCTGAATATGAGGGGTGCCGGTCAGTCCAGGCGTTTGAGGCCCGTTTGAGACGCCCGTCTGGGTCGCATTTTCTTGACCAGTCAGTCCGCCCGGGCGTTTCAGGCAGGTTTGATGCGACCGGCTATAGATGCTCTTAAGTTTGAGGGGAATATGTATGGCTATTGAGCTTTGAGCCACGATGCTAACTTAATAAGATTGGTTCTTGTAGCAAGCATGGACGTTATGCTATTTTTGAGTGAGTTTCGCAGAACGCTAATTTCATGGGACTTTATGTCAAAACTGAACAATTTTGTAGATTATCTGTTGCAAAGTCACCAATTTGAGCTCCACTTCCGACTGTAAAACTCGTGCAACTGTAATCAGCGCCCATGCAAGGCGCAACAGAATCCGCACGATCCCACTACTGTTCCTGCTTTCTTTTTATTTTCTGGCGTGGTAGAAAAATTATGATAAAAATAATATTGTAGGAGGTGGGACTCAAACTCACTACTTCTTGATCCTTCATCACTTGTCATATCCACCTGTTCTAGTTTCGACTTGTGATTACAAAAAAGATCGATAAATATTTATACTGGTACATACGTGACTAGAAAAACGAGCCATTTTCCTTTCTTTATTTTTACCATTTTTTCTTCCCTTTTGTACACAGTAATTCGTGCATCATAGACATGATAACTCATGCACTGCTGTAACATTTTGACCATAGGTAAAAAATTGTTGTAATACACCCCGATAGCTTATATGTAAAAGAGTGTGGTAATTATACGTCATGAACCTGATAACTCATTCACAAACATCTTGGTAACTATTGACCCGAAAAAAAAAATGTTGTTGTAACACATCCCAATAACTTATCTATAAAAAGAGCATGGTAATTTATATACTATGAATCAAATAACTCACGCACAAACACTGTGGTAATGTTTTTGACCACACGGATTTTTTTTGTAACACACGCCAATAACTCTCTATAAAGAGCATGATAATATATACAACACGAACCTGATAACTCACTCACAAACACTGCGGTAACTTTGGGCCTAGAGAAAAAAATTGTTTTTTTGCGGGAAAAAGGTTATCTCCACAGTGCCAAAGTTATCTCCTCCCTTGCACAGACCTTCTCTTTTTAAAACTTGAAGCAAATGATTTTGTGCGATGTGTGAGTTACCATGCTATTCACACAAAAGCTGCCGAGGGGATGTTTCATCAACTCCCCCCATCACCCACCTCCTCCCCCCCACCCCCCCCCCCCCCCGCGCCAAAGTTATCTGGACCGGGATCCATAAGTTATCAGGTCTAGATGTGTGAGTTATCATGACATTGACACAAAATCTACGAAGGATATTTCATCAACCCCCTCCCCTCGTTGCCAAAGTTACCAGGATGGGGTGCATAAGTTATGAGGCTTGCTATGTGTGAGTTATCATGCTATTCACACAATAGTTAAATCAACTCCCTTCCCCTTCGGTCGCCAAAGTTATCGGGCAGGGGTACATAAGTTATCAGGTCTGCAATGTGTGGGTTATCATGCTATTAACAAAAAAGTTACCGGGGGATATTTAATCAACTCCCTCGGCGCTGAAGATACCAGGACCTTCGTGCATAAATTATCAGGTATCACGATGTGTGAGTTACCATGCTATTCATAAAAAAAAGTTATCGAGTGTATGTTTACATTAGGTTTTTTTGGGTCAAAAAAGCTACTACGATATTTGTACATAAGCTATCAGGTTTGTGGTGCGTATAATTATCGGGTTCATTACAGAGAATTTACCAAGGTATGACAAACAAGAAAAAGACCGTTGTTCAAATTCTATAGGATGAAACATTTATTTCTCTAGAAAAACTTCATCAATACAACAAAAAGAAACAAGTGGAGTACAAAACACGTTGCATCGGTCCTCTTAAAAACTTGGAGCAAATGGTTGTCTCCTCGTCAAAGGCGTTGTGGTCTTTCTTTCTCGCTCTCATTTACTAAGGTAGAAATACCAGTTAATCTGGATTTGAAAACTTGTAGCAAATGGTTTTGTATGGTGAATAAGAACAAAAAATGATACAGGGCACGAGAGGAAACAAACAGAGATATGCTTGTTAGTGCAGTAGAATGATAAGGTCAAATTGTTAAACTTGTTGTATAGAACAACAATAGCAAAGTAGCTCAGTTGGTTAGCGAGATGCTCCTATAGCTACAGCGATCAGAGTTCGAATGCTCCTATAGCTACAGCGACCAGAGTTCAAATCCTGGCAACTCAATTGGCATTTATTTTTTCTCCACCGCAGGAAAGAGAACGTGTCGTGCGGACCTGTTGCAACCTGCCAGTCGGCAGGATTTTAGCTTTTCCGAAAAGCAAATTAGGCTCATAACATGGATTGTCGATGGGATCCACAACAAAGCGTGAGTGTAATCTAAACTTCCCGGGGACGCGCTAATCCTCTTTTGCCCTCTTGGTCAAGCGAAGCTCGTTTATTTGTTTCTTTAACCACCCTGTTCAGAATTCCTTTCACATCTAGACCTAGATAAATGGTTGCTTCTTTTATTTTAGAAGAAGAGACGGTCGATTGCTTCTCCTCCAGGTCAATTGGCCGCGGATGGTCTAAAGGTGTCTGGGACGCATTCCGTTCCGTTTCCAAAAGGTTTCGTCGGAATGGGGCAGATCCTCTCCACTGTCCGGAACTAAACTACGGCGACCAGCGGGCCGGCTATCTTTATCGACATCTAAATAAAGGACGAAAGGGAGTGCGTGACCCTGATGTTACCGGTTGGATCCCCAGAAGGTGCAGATCGGATGAGTATGTGCCTGTACGCAATAAACTCTTCAGGGGCGGCTTCAATGGAGATGGACAGGATTTGTACGTTGACACTGTTGGCGCACTACGAGCGACGCCTAATTAATCCTTAATTTGATCGTTATTGTCCGGCCGGCATAGTACCATATGTACTATGTACTATACTCGACCTCCGAGTTCCAAGTATTCTTAGACAGACCGACCCACATCACCCCGACCCCCGCGTCCCTCTCCGAGGCGGCACGGGGAACCGAGACCGCCGCCGCCACCTCCTCCCGCCTCCCGCCGCCGCCGTGGGCGCTGCGGCGGCGAAGCAAGTGCCGTGCCGATGGCGGCGAAATCTCGGCGCGGCCCCCTCTAGCGGCGGCGTGGAGCTCCACCGACAGGCTCTTGGCGGCTTGGTGCGGCGAACCTTCGGCGGCTCTCGCACGTTGGTTGCGGTGGTGGCATGCTTCGTCCGGTGGTGTGACCTGCGTAGCGGCGTCGGTCCTCGCCTGTTCGGTCGATCCGATCTGGATCTGTTTCGGCGTAGGATCTCGCCATGGCTGCCGGCAGCGTGGTGGCGCCGGTCCTCGGCGGCCGCCGGGCACCGTGGTGTTCTTGGCGGTTGTCTTGGTGGCTCGGTGTGGTGGATGGGGCTCCGAGGCGGCCTCGGACCGAGCTCCGGCGTGGCTCGGGCGTGGACGACGGGCGTGGGACGGCGTCGGCGCTGGAGGCTCGATGTGCGCGTGCGCGGCGGCGGCGGGCGACGCCGGGCGCAGCGACGGATCGAACGGGCGCCGCGATTGGCTGGTTTCTCCGGGCGCGAGGTGTGCTGCGGGTGAACGACTGCTCTCGCCACCGCTTCGCCGAGTGGCTCGATCTGGTGCTGCTCTGGCGCGGCGTTGGTTTGCTGCGTGGTGGTGGCTACGGTGGTGCTGCGGTGGTGGACGGCGGCTTCGCCAGGGGTGGTGCGTGTCGGTCGCGGTGGATCGTGGGATCCTTGGTCGAATGAGGTCGGCCTCAAGCGGTGGTGGCCGGCGGGCGGCGGTCGGTGATGGAAGGTGGTCGGCGCATCTCCGGGAGAAATCTTTGCTCCGGCCTTCTTCGGAGCCGGCGACGGCGGCACCCGCGGGTGCCGTGATCTTTCTTGGAAGCGTCGTCGTGGAGGTGTGCTCCTCCTCCCCACGGCTTTGGCTCCGGAGGGAAACCTCAGATCCGTCGGTCGATGGAGGCGTCTTCGCGTCTTCTCCTTCTTGGAGGCATCGTCTCGGAGCCGGCTACGACCGGAAGACTGGTGGATTGCGGCATCTTCGCCGTGGATGGCGGCATCTTCGCCGCACGGTTTGCTGAGGCGGGGCGCTGGTTTCTGTTTGGCAACGATGATGTCATCGAGAGGAGCTCGGTCGTGGCGTGGACTTCGTAGCCGGTTCTTCCCAACGTGTCCGAGGTGCTCTTCGTAGGCACGGTCGGCGCAAGCCCTGCATATTTCCTTGGTGAGGCTCGTCGTCAAAGTCGGAGCTGTCGGTTGCTTTGCGTGTGGCCTTCGGTGGCATGTGCCGTCGTGGCTTCTATGCAGCTGTTTGCGGGTTGGCTTCGGGTTGGAGCTGTATGGTGAAGTCGGAGTCGCCTGCTCGAGGCAGCCGGTGATGACGATGACGCTATGCGACTTCTCGGTGAATGCCTTTCTTCTTTGCAGCTTTGTGTCCCATGTCGGTGGCCAGGTTGGCCGGTGGTGCCCATATCATATGGGTTGAGTTGTATCGGTTTTAGCCCGGTTTTCCGCCAATTAATCGGGCAATTCTCTTCTTCTTAATCAATGAAAATGATAAATCTTTTGCCTCGTTTCAAAAAAAAAAAAATACTCGACCTCCAAAAGCTGAAGCTGAACCATGTAGTAACAGAAACAATTCCGCGCCGGCGACGTAGCAGCACTGTGGTGTGCTGGTGAGCTAGTGCTAGTTGTAGGAGTGCCACTTTTGCACCGGTCATCTAAACACAATTATGCCAAACTTCAAAGTTCAAGCTCCAGCGGTGCATCTTGAACAGGGCAATGTTTGGCGCGAAAGGTAGAAAAAGGCAGGTGCGTGACAGCTTTTTTATGGTTCCGTTGCACGAACCGACAGAGACGTCCGTCGACCGGTCTCCCTAGTCAAACAGTCAAGTGTACTGACCTTCAAAGTTTGCAGCAGCCGCGTCGATGGACGCCGGGTCAATTGGCAACAAAAAATAGTGTATTTCTCTTGCAACTGAAAGTATTTTTAGTGAGTACAGCGCATGTATGGCGGCCGTTGAAATCGGCGAATAATAATCGCGCGGGAAGGCGACAAAACAAGTGTTGTGTAGGATGACGCGATTTCTAAGCCTGCATATGGGCCCAATTATATATGAAGCATTGTTTTTTTATTTAAGAAGAAGATCTGCTCGTTCGCTTTAATAATCCGGTGACGCTGCTTAATCGCGTGGTAACCAATAATGCCGTGGTGCTTGGTCTAACCTGCTAAATAACCCGACATAAGAGGTCAGGAAGTCTTGTTAGTTGAGAAATCATGTTCCCTGCTTTTCTCTTCGCAGTTTACACTGAAAGTGACATAGGAAATCTGAGGAAAATAAAGTGACATAGAAATTCTGAGTAAGTGTGAAAACGTGAGTGTACAAGGGTCTGTTTGAAAAATGAAATCTTTCTTGTGAAGTTTCAACGCTTAGTTATAATTTTTCTTATGCACCACAAATTTAGGGCACCTTTGATAAAAGAATTATACAAATTTTTAGGGTTTCCACATACTAAGGGTTTTTCCTATGTAGGTCATTTGGTTTCCATGATTGGAGTCCTCAGGGCTCTCCTTTGATTCAAAGGGAAGTCATAGGATTCTTTGGAGGATTTTCATAGGAATTTTCCTAAGAATTGCATTGCACTATGTTTTGGAGGAAAATTTCCATCCCAATTCCTTGTTTTTTCTGTGGTATCAAACCCTCTCTTGTCATTGTCGCGGCTTGCCAATTCTATAGGTTTCAAGTGGGTATGTCATTTCAATCATGTATTTTATCTATTCCCACGTTTTGAAATTCCTAGAAATCAAAGAGGCCCTTAGGAATTCTTCATTAGGATTTCTTTACACTCAAAGCTCCCGCAGCGAATCCTATGCTTTTATGTGGTGTCAAACACTCTTTCATCTAAATTTATGTAGTTTCTTAATTCTACAGGATTTATGGGGGCATTGCCATTCTGATCTTGTATACTTTTATTCATGTGTTTTGAGAATTATGCGAATCGATGACGCCCGTACCAAGAAACATTATCATTCTATCCAGCCCCTACGCAATTTAGTTCCAAGGTGTTTCCCACGTTCAAGCTGCCGAGGATCCGTTAGGCATCTACAGATCCAAAATGCACCCGGTTTTCTGGTGGATTTGGATAGTGCTACAAAGGCACAAGGTGCTAACGTGCTACATGCGATAACACTACAAAAAAATTGTAATTAGTCTTTAATAATTTTGACAACACTTCACAAGGTTTAACTATCATGTCAAAAGAGTCAAGGTCCAAACTTATTTTAAACATATATTGTTAGAAAATGTATTGTTTGCTTGGTGTAGGGGGATCACATATATTTTCCCTTTTAATTTCTACTAATACATGTTATGTTATGTTTTGAAGTTTGTAATGGAATTGAATTTCTTCGGTATACTACATTATGTTTAAAAAAATCTACATCAAAATTGATTTTTGATTACTTTCTTTTAAAGAAGCAACTTTGAGAGCTCTTTCGGAGGTGCTACCATATGTCTGTATCACGTTAGCACCATGAGCTCTGTAGCACTAAAACTTTTTTTTTTCGAGATTGACAGGGGGGGCCAAAAACCCCACCGCTTGTTATATTCCAACTCGAAGGTGACTTGGCAGTCAGTACAGATACAAGTAAGTGCCCAAAAGCGCAAAAGAAAATTACAGGGAAGGGCAAGAGAGAGCCCAAAACTAGAAGAAAGAAACAAAATGGAGGGGAAGGCTGGCACCAGTACCAAACCGAAACCCCCGAGACCGACATCTCGGGTAGCGAGCTCATTGAGCAGCTTGTTCCACCTCCGACAATGAACCACAACAAGGCCTAGGGAGAAACATACGGGCACCGCACCAGCAACTCACAATGGAACATCACTGGCATGAACGAAGGGCGTCGGATAGCCGAAGTTCATGCGGCGACACCGTGTGCGCCGAAGCCAAAAGACAACGCACCACCGAGACCGGCGGGCGCTGCACGGCGCATCGCCGCCGAGGTCGAAGGGCAGCGTGCTGCCAAGGCCACCCAGGATGTCTCGCGATCGTCGTCCGGACCACCATGAAGCACAGCCCTGACGGAAAGGAGACACCGATGTAGAAGCATACCGAGAAGCATCACCGCACGAACGAAAAGCGTCGGGTAGCGAGTTCGAGCGGCGGCACGGTGTGCCGCCGGGCGGCCGAGAAGGCAACGCGCCACCGAGACCGAAGGGCGCAACACCGTGTCTTGCGCCGAGGTCGAAGGGCAGCGGTCGCCGAGGCCCCCAAGATGTCGAAGCAAGCTCCACTCGAGTCGCCAAGAACAATGGCCAGCCAGGATCAGAGCCGAGGTGGAGATGAAGCAACAAGAGGCGAGTCCACCCGAAGCAGAAGAAATCCAAGAAGATGCCCCCAGGGAGGAAACGACGTAGAGACGTCGACACCATCTGACACGGAGAACCCCGGGTCTGAGATTTCTCCCGGGATCTGAGAAGCTTGGGGGGGAGGGAGACAATGCCAAACTCGACGCCTTCAAGAAGGGAAAATGGCGGCTGTAGCCGTCATCGTCGATGAGGTTTTCACCCGGCAGCGCCTCCTCCACCTCGCAACCGGAGCAAGTCGGCCACCCACCACCGTAGCGCTAGGCAGCCATGAGCTGTGAAGCGAGCAACGGAGGGCCAAAGAAGAAGCAACACACCGGGCTGCAGCACGCAAAGCCGAGGCCGAGGTGCACCGCGGCCAGCGTGAGGCCGCAACGAGAGAGCACGGGGAGCCGGTAGACGAGGCCATCCGAACACGCCAGATCTGGTGCAGAAGCGCGACCACCAGAGACCGGCAATGGCAGAGGGACGAGTGGTGGGGGTCGGGGAAGAGGGTGGACGCAGCAAGGAGGGCGCGCCCGGCCGCCACGGCAAGCTGGCCGGAGAGCAGCACCACCGGCCGTGGCCCAGATCCAAATGGGGCAGACCGGACCAACGCAGCAGGGGAGCCGATCCGAGGGAGACCCATCACACCATCGGTGGCGAGAAAACACCGCTGGGAGGGCGCCCCCCGCTGGGACGAAGCCGCCGAGCTGACAGGATGGATCTGGAGGAGCGGTGGAGAAAAAGGCGTGGGGCGAAGGGGAGGGGGAGAACGGCCTCGCCGCCGCCATCCCAGGTCCGCGCAACCGGCCCGGCCCCCGGCGCGGCGACGCTGGGGTGGCGGGAGGAGGCGGCGGCGGCGGCGGCTGGGGTTCCCCTCGAGTCGCCGGCGTGGGCGACGCGAGGGCCACCAAAGAAGACCCCTCAACCTGGATCTTATCTCTTATTTCCTGTAGCACTAAAACTTATCTTGCTAGAGCTTACTTCTGGCTAGCCGGTCCCTCTCACATCCCAAGTTTTTGAATATATATATATGGTATTATATGGCTCATATATAGTACAATGCTCTAAAAATCCCCCTTCAACTCAGTTTTTGGCTCATTTGGTCACTACTCAAATGATGGTGATGCTCTGCCACTTTGCAAAACAACATTATGATGACTCATGTGCTCAGTCCCTGGTTATGAGATACCATGTAACAAGTTGTCTACACACGATGTGATCGTCATCCTACCTTCGAAGCATTCTCATTTCTTCATGAGTTTGGCCAGGTCTTGAAGAACAAGAGGTTCAACTACCAATAGTAGTATTCCATCTAGGTTGTGGAATAATAGTGGAGCCATACGTTTCTAATCCCACGAGAAAAGTTCAAAAAACATCATGTACTTTGTTTTTTCTAAAAGGAGAGTGCCCCGGCCTCTGCATCACACGATGCACACAAACATAATATTAAATGTGAAATAAATTCAGGTCATCGAGTAGTCAATAGTAAAACAAATAAACAAAAACAAGACCACAAGCGATCGAACCCGATATTAGATAGCTCGTCCACATAATCTACGAGTGACTCGCCAGCCAAACGGGTAGAACAAACCTTGTGCAACTGTTTCCAACCGGTTGCACCTAGAGGCCATAAGTGCCCACACATCCACACACCACAAGGATGACAACATATGGATTGAAGCCATAGTTCAGATGATATGTTGAAGACGCAATCATTCCGACAATAACATATTGCCCCGAGAATGGCACAAACCCCCATAGGGATTTGGCCCTTCAGCTTATGTTGAATACCACCTTGCCACTTTCCAAACAAATTTGAATTACTTATTGGTGATGCTAAATTGTATGAAACATGAACTGTGCGTCGGATCTCAGTAGTAAACGGAGATGACAAAAATAAATGATGAATTGGCTCCTCCTGATCACAAGAACAATATTTTGTGCTACCATGCCAGTTTCGCGTAGCAAGGTTATCTTTGGTACCTCCCTCTGCAAAAATTAGATGAAAACTTTGATCTTGGAAAAAATCTTTGTTTTCCAAATACTCCATCCGTTCCTAAATATAAGTCTTTTTAGAGATTTCAAATGGACCATCACATATGGACGTATATGGACATATTTTAGAGTGTAGATTCACTCATTTTGCTCGTATGTAGATTCACTCATGGTATTGTAGTTTATTGGAATCTCTAAAAGGACTTATATTTAGGAACGGAGGGAGTATATGTTTTCTGTGTAAAATAGGTCGATAATCCATAAGATCCGCATAGATAGACTACAATATATATGTACTTGGTTTCTTCAATAAACTACAATATATATTTTGTGAAATAGATGGCAATTCTACTATATCAAGAGATACCATACCATGGCCCGCAGGGTGCTACCATCCTCCCATTATATGGTAGCACAATAAAACAAGTCAACTTAAAATATATATATACTCCCAAAATTCCCTTATACAATGCCGCTTCATGTTTTTACGTCTAAATTTGACCATTAATTTAACAAAAGAAAGTGAGTTATATGCCATAAAAAGTAATTCATTGGATGCACATTTCAAAGAACTTTCCGGTGATATATGTTTGATGACAGATGTTAGAGTTGTTTCGAATATTGTGTACACGGTAGGTTACAGTTGGACTCTGAGTAGTATTGTAGTTGTATTGTGTTTACATAGGATATGTAGTCGTGTCCTAGTAGGACACTTGTATTCTAGGCCTCTCATATATAGCGGGGGTAGACACACGATGTAACCTATACCAACATAATAGCACATGCGCGCAAGGGGGAGCCGGCGGCGTGTGCTAGCGCCCGGGTGGCCGGGTGCGGTATTGTGATGATGTCACGGGGAGGAGCGCCCGTAGTCAAGCCTCGGGATGTAGCCATATCGGTAAACCTCGTTAACAAATCTCGGTGTCGTGCTCGTGTGATTGCTTGGTTCTCGGATGATCAACGATATGCCTCGAATTTATTCTAACAAATGGTATCATGAGCTAGGTTGTTCGAAGGCTGCAGATCGTGTTGATTCAGAGGAAGGATTGATTTTCTTGATCGGTATCGTCTACACAGAAGTTGTCGTAATACAATATGTGTTGCGCGGTTGAGATCGATCAGAAGAAGTCAGGCAAACAGCAGTCTCGGCGAGTTGCGGTCAGAATTAGATTAGATGGCTCGGCAGCGGCGCTTGGCTCGGCGCTTGGAAGCTGCCGGAAGGAGCGCGTGGCTGAGGTGCGTGCTGGGGCGGCAGGCTTGGAGCGTGGAGTGCTAGCGATGCTGGCGCGTGTTGGAAGCGCGACTGCCAAGCTAGGCTGGTCGGGAACACATACAACGTTGAAGCTGTAGTGAGATTTGTTTGGACCAAAAGTGGACCGAGTCTACGTATGACACGGAGATTGCCAGGCAAATCAATTGGTGAAGAAATCTATCAAGGTATATGGATCCATCGGATTTAGCAGGAGACATTGACATGCAACACTAGCATCGGGAGTTGAGGCCAAGGCAAGAGTAAATTCACGTACAGTCAACTGGTTGATTTGTTACTAGTAGTACACAAGTTCTGTACTTGGGCATCGTGTGGGAAGCTCGGACATTTTTCTTTTCAGAGTGTCAGCTATATGAAGAACCATGGTGTCATCGTAGACTAGGTTTGAGGTAGAGAAGTTTATGGAACTGAAAACCTTGGATTATAGCAGGCATAGGTGAAGGATTTGTTGGCACAATAGGGATGCTTGAAGGCGTTGCGGGAAGTCATGTTAGCTGAGATGGAATTATCATGTGATGGATGGAAATTCGCGAAAGCCTCGAGCGTGTCATACAGTCGAACGAGTTCGGCTGGGTCGGACTAGGTAGTCTGACGGATCGACGCAAGTCGGTCGGTACAGAAGACGATGGTGGAATTGGTGACGAAGACATAGGTGCGTGATGCTGATGGTGACCGACTTCTGGGCGTGGAAACACGCGGCACGAGCCTGAGTGCTTGTGTAGCTTCGACAAGACTGTGGCGCAGGGTTGATTCAAGACGGTGCACATGAGAGCTTGGAGTCGACGGGGCGCGAGGGTGGACTGATCATCTACCATGGAGTAATATTGAAGGTGGAGCTGGATTGAGAGGCTACGGTGTAAGGATCCAGAGAATCGAAGCCTATTCAGCGAGAAAAGCGAGGGACACGTGATGAAGTCATGTACCTAGGGTAGGGTCATAGACCTGCCCAAATGTAACGCCCTCGATGCGGCTATATCTCCCACGTGTCGAGGCACGACTTAGAGGCATAACCGCATTGAAAGCAATGTCGTAAGTGAGGTAATCTTCACACAACCCATGTAATACATAAGGGAAAGAGATACATAGTTGGCTTACAGTCGCCACTTCACACAATACATAAATAAACATCCATCATTCAGTTTACACTCAAGGTCCGACTACGGAACCAAAATAAAAGAAGATACCCCAAATGCTACACAGATCCCCGATCGTCCCAACTGGGCACCACTACTGATCATCAGGAAAAGACACATAGTAACGACCACGTTCCTCGTCGAACTCCCACTTGAGCTCGGTTGCGTCACCTGCACTGGCATCGTCGGCACCTACAACTGTTTTGGTAGAATCTGTGAGTCACGGGGACTCAGCAATCTCACACCCGCGAGATCAAGACTATTTAAGCTTTTAGGAAGGACAGAGTTGTAACGTGGAGCTGCAGCAAGCGACTAGCATATATGGTGGCTACATTCGCAAAAGAGAGCGAGAAGAGGAGCAAAGCACGGTCGTGAAGCTAATAGCGATCAAGAAGTGATCCTGAACTACTTACGTCAAACATTACTCCAACACCGTGTTCATTTCCCGGACTCCGCCGAGAAGAGACCATCACGGTTACACACGCGGTTGATGTGTATTTTAATTGAGTTCAACTTCGGGTTTTCTACAACCGAACATTAACAAATTCCCATCTGCCTCATAACCATGGGCACGGCTTTGAAAGATAATACCTGCAGGGTGTCCCAACTTAGCCCATTATAAGCTCTCACGGTCAACGAAGGATATTCCTTCTACGGGAAGACCCGATCAATCTCGGAATCCCGGACTACAAGACATTTCGACAGCAATAAAACAAGACCAGCAAAGCCGCCCGAATGTGCCGACAAATCCCGATTGCAGCTGCACATATCTCGTTCTCGTGGCACACCGGATAAGCGAAGCGTCAGAACCGACGTAATCCAAGTTGCCAAGGAATGGTCCCAAGACGGTGCTCTAGTTTGGACCAACGTCGAAGGAGCACTGGCCGGGGTTTAAATAAAGATGACCCTCGGGCTCGCGAAAACCGGGGAAAAAGGCTTAGGTGGCAAATGGTAAAACCAAAGTTGGGCCTTCTGGACGAGTCTTATTCAAAGCGAACTGTCAAGGGGTCCCATAAATCACCCAACCGTAAGGAACGCGAAATCAAGGAACATAACACCGGTATGACGGAAACTAGGGTGGCAAGAGTGGAACAAAACACCAGGCATAAGGCCGAGCCTTCCACCCTTTACCAAGTATATAGATGCATTAATTATAGCAGATATATATTGTGATATCCCCAACAAGTAAACATGTTCCAACAAGGACAGCATCTCCATGTTCCAACAAGGAACAAACTTCATCTTCACCTGCAACTAGCAACGCTATAAGAGGGGCTGAGCGAAGCGGTAACATAGCCAATCAACGGTTTGCTAGGAAAGGATGGTTAGGGGCTGACATGGCAATATGGGTGGCATGATAAGCAAGTGATAGGCATCGCAGCATAGGCATAGCAAAAGAGCGAGCATCTAGCATAGCAAAGATAGAAGTGATTTCGAGGGTATGGTCATCTTGCCTGCAATGTTCTCAGAGATGTCGAAAGCTTGATCCTAGTAAGCGTTCTCAACAGGTTCCTCGTTCACGTACTCGTCTCCCGGCTCTACCCAAAGCAAGAACACAAACAAAGGAACCACAATAAATCACGGTGCAATGCACAAGCAACATGATGCAACACATGACATGATATGCGAGATGTGATATGCAATGCGTATGCGCGCTCCGGAAGGAAAATAATGAACCAGGCATCAACTTGGCAAACCAAGTATGCCGCTGGAAAGATGAGATGATTTCGGTTGAAATCGATATAAAGATCACCGGAATCGGATGCACGATTTGCAAATGACAAGCAAAACAAGAATGGCACAAATATGCCATTAACAGCATGATGCCACTTAGCAAGCAACAAGAAATTAAGCTACTGCACCCAAACATACCAACAAAGCACATGGCAGTGATCTACTCAAGATGCTTGACAAAAGATGAGCACTGAGCTACGGCTAGATTACAACATAACAGGTCCAAACAAGCATGGAAAAAGTGCAAAACATATCAGCTTCACAGACTTAGTGAAATTACTGAACATGGCAAAAACATCATCAGGTAGCAATGTTCAGAGCAAGAAAACAACATGCTACAGGAACTTATAATAGCAAAACAAGGCATGACATGAATCTACTCAAAGCATAGAACAACATTCCCTTACTGACCATAAGCCAAAAAGGATCATAAAATATAGTAACACCCATGTCAAAATAGCAAGTTTCGTTAACAGATTCAGCAACATGGCATGTCACAAACAGATAACAGGTAGGCATGTTTAAGAGCTCAAAGCACTCACTACAGAGCCTTTCATGATAAACTAATCATACAAACATCAAGAAGACATGGCATAGAATACATACATGTCAAGAACAACATCATAGCATACACGGATCAACTACAACAACCTTGGCAAAATTGAATAACATGTAAACAATCTGCCAGGAAACATTTTATAGCAAAAGTAGAGCTCGATTGACTCAAGCTATGGCACTCCATAATTGCAAACAAAGGCATGGATGGATAGAGAATAACCATATGTTCAAAACATCCTTACTGAAGTATCTCAAAATATGCGTGGATCTCTCGGTAGCATCAAGTTAACATGGCATAAAAATATCAGCAAAACAGGGGCGGAAATCAGCAACATCATGAGGCCTAGTTTGCATGCTTGTGCTAGTCACCACAGAGGTCACAAAAATACATGGCATACACCCCTGGAAAGATGGCATGGCATATTACAAAACACATGTAGGACTCAAGATCACAGGGTGCACACATCAATCATGGCAAAAATGACAAAAGTGCATGTACTGTTAAGAAACAGAAACTAACATCACATAGCCCCCTTCTAACAGAATTTCTGGCATCAAGATGAGCTCAAATGAAAATGACGCAATGAGATGAAATGATCTACTCTTCGAGACGAACATTTTGACATATTACACGCACGAAACGGAGCAATATGCAGAGAGTTATGGCATGCCGAAAATGCAACAAATATCGTCACAGAAAAGACAGATGAATTTCGGGGGGGGGGGGGAGGGGGGGAGAAAGTCAACCCAGAGGATCTCAGATCGGATCTGGCTGGAGCACGCGCGAACCGAGGCGCTCGGCGGCGGCTCGCCGGAGCGGAGGGAGGGGAGGCCGGGCGAGGCGGCGGCCGGGCGGAGGAGGAGGAGGTTGCCAGCGCGGGCGGCGGCGGGAGGCGCTGGCGTGGGCGGAGGCCGAGGCGGCGGTGGTGGCGCGGGCGAGGTGGCTGGGCGTGGCTGGCGCGGCGCTGGCGCTCATGTGGTCGGCGGGTGGGCAGGCCGGGCTGGGGGCGCGTGACGGGCCGGAGGGCGGATGCGGGCTCAGCAGCGGCGGGCGCGCGTGTGTGGCGGGTGCCACGTGTCGCGCCCTGGTTCGCCGGGCGGCGGCGCTGGCGGGCGGACACGTCCGTCGGGTGGGATTTTTGTCCGGTGGCGCGAGGTAGGGGAAGGCTAGGGTTTGTACCGCGATTTGGAATGGGAGGTGTATATATAGGCATAGAGGGAGCTAGGAGAGTCCAAATGAGGTGCGGTTTTCGCCCACACGATCGTGATCGAACGACGGAGAGCATGGAAGTGACTTAGATGGGTTATTGGACTATTTTGAAAGGGTGTTGGGCTGCAACTTAAAAGAGGCCTTTGCGAGAGTGCGGTTAACCGTTGGAGTACCAAACGAGCTCCAAAAGACCCGAAACTTGACCCGTGGTCTACCGGTGGTATACCAAGGCCACTTGACAAACCTCGGTCCATTCCGAGAAAGTTTAGTACCCGCTCACGGAAAAACATAAAAGGGGACGCCGGGGGACATAGGAGTGCCGGATTGCAAAACGGACAACGGGAAAAATGCTCGGAATCATGAGACGAACGCATATGCAAATGAGATGCACATGATGACATGATATGAAATGCATGACATGGAAAAAATGCAAAAATAAGAAAAACCCAACCACGGAGGGAATATCATATCACAATGCCGAAAATGGCAAGAGTTGGAGTTACAAATATGGAAAGTTACATCCGGGGTGTTACAACACTCCACCACTACAAGAGTATCTCGTCCCGAGATCTAGGATTGAAAGAACTCCGGATAATCGGAACGGAGGTGATCCTCGCACTCCCAGGTGGCTTCACGATCGGAATGGTGTGACCACTTCACTTTCAGGAATTTGATTGACTTGTTGCAAGTCTTGCGCTCGGTTTCTTCAAGAATAGCAACGGGGTGCTCATGATAAGAGAGATCTTCTTGAAGGTCAATTTCTTTGAAGTTGATAGTGCGTTCAGGAGTCTTGAAGCACTTGCGAAGCTGTGACACGTGAAACACATCGTGCACATTTGCGAAGTTGGACGGGAGCTCAAGTTGATAGGCGAGATCGCCTCTTTTGCCAATGATCTTGAAAGGACCCACGTATCTAGGGGCAAGCTTCCCTTTGATACCGAAGCGACGAGTGCCTTTCATTGGAGAGACGCGGAGGTAGACATGTGTTGGGGAACGTAGTAATTTCAAAAAATTTCCTACGATCACGCAAGACCATGGTGATGGCATAGCAACGAGAGGGGAGAGTGTCCGCCCACGCACCCTCGTGAGACCGAAAGCGAAGCGTTATAACAACGCGGTTGATGTAGTCGACGTCTTCACGATCCGACCGATCCAAGCACCGAGCGTCACGGCACCTCCGAGTTACGCACACGTTCAGCTCGATGGCGATCCCGGACTCGATCCAGCAAAGTGTCGGGATGAGTTCCACAAGACAACGGCGTGGTGACGATGTTGATGCTCCACCGACGCAGGGCTTCACCTAAGCTCATGACGATATGACTTCTCCGCGCGCAGGCTTCGCCTAAGCTCATGACGATATGACGAAGTGGAATATGGTGGAAGGGGCACCGACACGGCTAAGGAAAGATCCGTAGATCAACTTGTGTGTCTCGGGGTGCCCCTGCCCAGATATAAAGGAGCCAAGGGGAGGTGGCGGCCCTAGGGGAGGCGCGACAAGGAGGAGTCCTACTCCCAGGGAGTAGGACTCCCCCTCTCCTAGTTGGACTAGGATTGGAGGAGGGAAGAGGAAGGGCGCCCCTTCCTTGTCCTATTCGGACTAGAGGGGAGGGGGCGCAGCCCACCTTGTCCTGCCCTTCCTCTTCTCCCATGGCCCATTAAGGCCCATGGACCTCCGGGGTTCCGTAACCTCCGGTACTCGGTAAAATCCCGATTTCACCGGAACACTTCCGATGTCCAAATGTAGGCTTCCAATATATCAATCTTTATGTCTCGACCATTTGAGACTCCTCGTCATGTCCGTGATCACATCCGGATTCGAACAACCTTGGTGCATCAATACTTATAAACTCATTATGAACTGTCATCGAAACGTTAAGCGTGCGGACCCTACGGGTTCGAGAACTATGTAGACATGACCTAGAACCATTCTCGGTCAATAACCAATAGCGGAACCTGGATGCCCATATTGGTTCCTACATATTCTACGAAGATCTTTATCGGTCAAACCGCATAACGACATACGTTGTTCCCTTTGTCATCGGTATGTTACTTACCCGAGATTCGATCGTCGGTATCCAATATCTAGTTCAATCTCGTTACTGGTAAGTCTCTTTACTCGTTCCGTAATACATCATCTCACAACTAACTCATTAGTTGTAATGCTTGCAAGGCTTAAGTGATGTGTATCACCGAGAAGGCCTAGAGATACCTCTCCGACAATCGGAGTGACAAAACCTAATCTCAAATACGCCAACCCAACAAGTACCTTTGGAGACACTGTAGTACTCCTTTATAATCACCCGATTCGTTGTGACGTTTGGTAGCACCAAAGTGTTCCTCCGTAAACGGAGTTGCATAATCTCATAGTTACAGGAACATGTATGGGTCATGAAGAAAGCATTAACATACTAAATGATCAAGTGTTAAGCTAACGGAATGGGTCATGTCAATCAGATCATTCAACTAATGATGTGACCTTGTTAATCAAATAACAACTCCTTGTTCATGGTTAGGAAACATAACCATCTTTGATTAACAAGCTAGTCAAGTAGAGGCATACTAGTGACATACTGTTTGTCTATATATTCACACATGTATTATGTTTCCGGTTAATACAATTCTAGCATGAATAATAAACATTTATCATGATATAAGGAAATAAATAATAACTTTTATTATTGCCTCTAGGGCATATTTCCTTGAGATCCCACTTGCACTAGAGTCAATAATCTAGATTACAAAGTAATGATCCTAACACCCATGGAGTCTTGGTGCTGATCATGTTTTGCTCGTGGAAGAGGCTTAGTCAACGGGTGCGCAACATTCAGATCCGTATGTATTTTGCAAATCTCTATGTCTCCCACTTGGACTTGGTCCCGAATGGAATTGAAGCGTCTCTTGATGTGCTTGGTCCTCTTGTGAAATCTGGATTCCTTTGCCAAGGCAATTGCACGAGATTGTCACAGAAGATCTTCATCGGTCCCGATGCACTAGGTATGACACCTAGATCGGAAATGAACTCTTTCATCCAGACTCCTTCATTCGCTGCTTCAAGCAGCTATGTACTCCGCTTCACATGTAGATCCCGCCACGACGCTTTGTTTAGAACTGCACCAACCGACAGCTCCACCGTTTAATAAAAACACGATCCGGTTTGCGATTTAGAATCGTCGGATCGGTGTCAAAGCTTGCATCGACGTAACCATTTACGACTAGCTCTTTGTCACCTCCATATCGAGAAACATATCCTTAGTCCTTTTCGGTATTTCAGGATGTTCTTGACCGCTGTCCGATGATCCACTCTGGATTACTTTGGTACCTTCCTGCCAAGCTTACAGCTAAGCATCGTCAGTCCGGTACATAGCATTGCATACATGATAGAGCCTATGGCTGAAGCATAGGAACATCTTTCATTTCTCTCTATCTTCTCATTGTGGTCGGGCATTGAGTCGACTCAATCTTACACCTTGTAACACAGGTAAAAACCTTTCTTTGCTCGATCCATTTTGAACTTTTTCAAAACTTTATCAAGGTATGTGCTTTGTGAAAGTCCAATCAAGCGTCTTGATCTATCTCTATAGATCTTGATGCCCAATATGTAAGCAGCTTCACCGAGGTCTTTCATTGAAAAACTTTTATTCAAGTATCCTTTTATGCTATCCAGAAATTCTATATCATTTCCAATCAATAATATGTCGTCCACATATAATATTAGAAATGCTACTGAGCTCCCACTCACTTTCTTGTAAATACAAAGCTTCTCCAAAAGTCTGTACAAACCCATATGCTTTGATCACACTATCAAAGCGTTTATTCCAACTCCGAGAGGCTTGCACTGCACCATAAATTGATCGTTGGAGCTTGCACACTTTGTTAGCACCTTTGGATCGACAAAACCTTCTGGTTGCATCATATACAACTCTTCTTCTAGAAATCCATTCAAGAATGCAGTTTTACATCCATTTGCCAAATTTCATAATCATAAAATGCGGCAATTGCTAACATGATTCGGACAGACTTAAGCATCGCCACTGGTGAGAAAGTCTCATCGTAGTCAACTCCTTGAACTTGTCGAAAACCTTTTGCAACAAGTCGAGCTTTGTAGACAGTTACATTACCATCGGCGTCAGTCTTCTTCTTAAAGATCCATTTATTTTCAATGGCTTGCCGATCATCGGGCAAGTCAACCAAAGTCCATACTTTGTTCTCATACATGGATCCCATCTCAGATTTCATGGCTTCCAGCCATTTTGCGAATCTGGGCTCACCATCGCTTCTTCATAGTTTGTAGGTTCGCCATGGTCAAGTAACATGACTTCCGAATAAGATTACCGTACCACTCAGTGCGTATTTTACTCTGGTTGACCTCGAGGTTCGATAGCATCTTGATCCAAGCTTCATGATCATCATCATTAGTTTCCTCACTAATTGGTTTAGTTGTCACAGAACCATTTCTTGTGATGAACTACTTTCCAATAAGGGAGCAGATCTGATTATCTCATCAAGTTCTACTTTCCTCCCACTCACTTCTTTCGAGAGAAACTCCTTCTCTAGAAAGGACCCGAATTTAGCAACGAAAATCTTGCCTTCAGATCTGTGATAGAAGGTGTACCCAATGATCTCCTTTGGGTATCCTATGAAGACACATTTTCCGATTTGGGTTCGAGCTTATCTGGTTGAAGTTTCTTTACATAAGCATCGCAGCCCCAAACTTTAAAAAGCGACAACTTTGGTTTCTTGCCAAACCACAGTTCATAAGGCGTCGTCTCAGCGGATTTTGACGGTGTCCTATTCAACGTGAATGCGGCCGTCTCTAAAGCATAACCCCAAAGCGATAGCGGTAAATCGGAAATAGACATCATAGATCGCACCATATCTAGTAAAGTACGATTCGACGTTCGGACACACCATTTCTCGTGGTGTTCCGGTGGCGTGAGTTGCTGAAACTATTCCACATTGTTTCAAATGTAAACCAAACTCGTAACTCAAATATTCTCCTCCACGATCAGATCGTAGAAACTTTATTTTCTTGTTACGATGATTTTCCACTTCACTCTGAAATTCTTTGAACTTTTCAAGCGTTTCAGATTTGTGTTTCATTAAGTAGATATACCCATATCTGCTTAAATCATCTGTGAAGGTGAGAAAATAACGATACCTTGCGTGCCTCAACATTCATTGGACCACAAACATCGGTATGTATGATTTCCAATAAATCAGTTGCTCGCTCCATAGTTCGGAGAACGGCGTTTTGGTCATCTTGCCCATGAGGCACGGTTCGCAAGTACCAAGTGATTCATAATCAAGTGATTCGAAGCCCATCGGTATGGAGTTTCTTCATGCGTTTTACACCGATATGACCTAAACGGCGGTGCCACAAATAAGTTGCACTATCATTATCAACTCTGCATCTTTTGGCTTCAACATTATGAATATGTGTATCACTCTTGTCGAGATTCAACAAGAATAGACCATTCTTCAAGGGTGCATGACCTTAAAGATATTACTCATATAAATAGAACAACCATTATTCTCTGATTTAAATGAATAACCATCTCGCATTAAACAAGATCCAGATATAATGTTCATGCTCAACGCGGCACCAAATAACAATTATTTAGGTCTAAAACTAATCCCAAGGTAGATGTAGAGGTAGCGTGCCGATCGCGATCACATTGACTTTGGAACCATTTCCCACGCGCATCGTCACCTCGTCCTTTGCGGTGCTCGTTTATTCCGTAGTCCTGCTTTGAGTTGCAAATATTAGCAATGAACCAGTATCAAATACCAGTGCTACTACGAGCTCTAGTAAGGTACACATCAATAACATGTATATCACATATACCTTTGTTCACCTTGCCATCCTTTTATCCGCCAAATACTTGGGGCAGTTCGCTTCCGATGTCCGTCTCGCTTGCGATAAAAACACTCGTTTCAGGCTTAGGTCCAGACTTGGGTTTCTTCTCTTGATCAGCAACTTTCTTGCTGTTCTTTTGAAGTTTCCTTCTTCTTCCCTTTGCCCTTTTCTTGAAACTAGTGGTCTTGTTGACCATCAACACTTGATGCTCTTTCTTGATTTCTACCTCCATGCTTTTAGCATCGCGAAGAGCTCGAGAATTGTCTTAGTCATCCCTTGCATATTATAGTTCATCACGAAGCTCTTGTAGCTTGGTGGCGTGATTGGAGAATTTGTCAATGACACTATCATCCGGAAGATTAACTCCCAGCTGAATTAAGTGATTGTTATACCCGGACATTTTGAGTATGTGCTCACCGACGAACTATTCTCCTCCATCTTGCAGCTATAGAACTTATTGGAGACTTCATATCTCTCAATCCGGGCATTTGCTTGAAATATTAACTTCAACTCTGGAACATCTCATATGCTCCATGACGTTCAAAACGTCGTTGAAGACCCGGTTCTAAGCCGTAAAGCATGGCACACTGAACTATAGAGTAGTCATCAGCTCTGCTTTGCGGACGTTCATAACTTCGCTCTGCATCTGCAGCAGCACTGTCACCCAGCGGTGCTTCCGGGGCGTAATTTTTACGTGCAGCAATGAGGATAATCCTCAAATACGGACCCAGTCCGTGTAATTGCTACCATCATCTTTCAACTTTGCTTTCTCAAGGAGCATTAAAATTCAACGGAACAACAGACGAGCCATCTATCTACATTAAACATAGACAAGCAAAATACTATCGGTACTAAGTTCATGATAAATTTAAGTTCAATTAATCATATTAAAACTCCCACTTAGACGGACATCTCTCTAGTCATCTAAGTGATCACGTGATCCAAATCAACTAAACCATGTCCGATCATCACGTGAGGCGGAGTAGTTTCAATGGTGAACATCACTATGTTGATCATATCTACTATATGATTCACGTTCGACCTTTCGGTCTCCGTGTTCGAGGCCATATCTGTTATATGCTAGGCTCGTCAAGTTTAACCTGAGTATTCGCGTGTGCAACTGTTTTGCACCGTTGTAGATGGACGTAGAACTTATCACACCCGATCATCACGTGGTGTCCGGGTACTACGAACTTTGGCAACGGTGCATACTCAGGAGAACACTTCTTGATAATTTTAGTGAGAGATCATCTTATAATGCTACCGTCAAACAAAGCAAGATAAGATGCATAAAGGATAAACATCACATGCAATCAATATAAGTGATATGATATGGTCATCATCATCTTGTGCTTGTGATCTCCATCGCCAAGCACCGTCATGATCACCATCGCCACCGGCGCGACACCTTGATCTCCATCGTAGCATCGTTGTCGTCTCGCCAACTATTGCTTCTACGACTATCGCTACTCCTTAGTGATAAAGTAAAGCAATTACATGGCGTTGCATTTCATACAATAAAGCGACAACCATATGGCTCCTGCCGATTGCCGATAACTCGGTTACAAAACATGATCATCTCATACAATAAAGTATAGCATCACGTCTTGACCATATCACATCACAACATGCCCTGCAAAAACAAGTTAGACGTCTTCTACTTTGTTGTTGCAAGTTTTACGTGGCTGCTACGGGCTGAGCAAGAACCGTTCTTACCTACGCATCAAAACCACAACGATACTTCGTCAAATTGACTCCGTTTTAACCTTCTCAAGGACCGGGCGTAGCCACACTCGATTCAACTAAAGTGAGAGAGACAGACACCCGCCGGTCACCTTTAAGCAACGAGTGCTCACAGCGGTGAAACCAGTCTCGCGTAAGCGTACGCGTAATGTCGGTCCGGGCCGCTTCATCTCACAATACCGCTGAACCAAAGTATGACATGCTGGTAGGCAGTATGACTTGTATCGTCCACAACTCACTTGTGTTCTACTCGTGCATATGACATCAACGCATAAAACCAGGCTCGGATGCCCTTGTTGGGGAACGAGTAATTTCAAAAATTTCCTACGATCACGCAAGACCATGGTGATGGCATAGCAACGAGGGGAGAGGTCCGTCCACGTACCCTCGTGAGACCGAAAGCGAAGCGTTATAACAACGCTGTTGATGTAGTCGACGTCTTCACGATCCGACCGATCCAAGCACCGAACGTCACGGCACCTCCGAGTTACGCACACGTTCAGCTCGATGGCGATCCCGGACTCGATCCAGCAAAGTGTCGGGATGAGTTCCACAAGACGACGGCGTGGGACGATGTTGATGCTCCACCGACGCAGGGCTTCGCCTAAGCTCGCTGACGATATGACTTCTCGGCGCAGGGCTTCGCCTAAGCTCCGCGAGGATATGACCGAAGTGGAATATGGTGGAAGGGGCACCGACACGGCTAAGGAAAGATCCGAGATCAACTTGTGTGTCTTGGGGTGCCCCTGCCCCTCAGATATAAAGGAGCCAAGGGGAGGTGGCGGACCTAGGGGGGCGCAAGGAGGAGTCCTACTCCCAGGAGTAGGACTCCCCCTCTCCTAGTTGGACTAGGATTGGAGGAGGGAAGAGGAAGGGCCGCCCCCTTCCTTGTCCTATTCGGACTAGAGGGGAGGGGCGTGCAGCCCACCTTGGCCTGCCCTTCCTCTTCTCCCATGGCCCATTAAGGCCCATGGACCTCCCGGGGTTCCGTAACCTCCGGTACTCGGTAAAATCCGATTTCACCCGGAACACTTCCGATGTCCAAATGTAGGCTTCCAATATATCAATCTTTATGTCTCGACCATTTGAGACTCCTCGTCATGTCCGTGATCACATCCGGACTCGAACAACCTTCGTGCATCAATACTTATAAACTCATTATGAACTGTCATCGAAGCGTTAAGCGTGCGGACCCTACGGGTTCGAGAACTATGTAGACATGACCTAGAACCATTCTCGGTCAATAACCAATAGCGGAACCTGGATGCCCATATTGGTTCCTACATATTCTCGAAGATCTTTATCGGTCAAACCGCATAACGACATCGTTGTTCCCTTTGTCATCGGTATGTTACTTACCCGAGATTCGATCGTCGGTATCCAATATCTAGTTCAATCTCGATTCTTGGTAAGTCTCTTTACTCGTTCCGTAATACATCATCTCACAACTAACTCATTAGTTGTAATGCTTGCAAGGCTTAAGTGATGTGTATCACCGAGAAGGCCTAGAGATACCTCTCCGACAATCGGAGTGACAAAACCTAATCTCAAATCGCCAACCCAACAAGTACCTTTGGAGACACCTGTAGTACTCCTTTATAATCACCCGATTCGTTGTGACGTTTGGTAGCACCAAAGTGTTCCTCCGTAAACGGAGTTGCATAATCTCATAGTTACAGGAACATGTATGGGTCATGAAGAAAGCATTAACATACTAAGCGATCAAGTGTTAAGCTAACGGAATGGGTCATGTCAATCAGATCATTCAACTAATGATGTGACCTTGTTAATCAAATAACAACTCCTTGTTCATGGTTAGGAAACATAACCATCTTTGATTAACAAGCTAGTCAAGTAGAGGCATACTAGTGACATCTTGTTTGTCTATATATTCACACATGTATTATGTTTCCGGTTAATACAATTCTAGCATGAATAATAAACATTTATCATGATATAAGGAAATAAATAATAACTTTTATTATTGCCTCTAGGGCATATTTCCTTCAACATGGTCTCCGATTTCAAAAGCCACATCACGGTGCTTGTCATCATAATAGCTCTTCTGGCGCGATTGCGCGGCTTTGAGATTCTCACGAATGACTTTGCACATTTCTTCGGCTTCTGTGATCAAGTCATTGCCAAGAAGTTGGCGTTCACCTGTCTCAGACCAATTGAGAGGAGTACGGCACTTTCTGCCATAGAGAATTTCGAATGGGGCCTTGCCCGAACTCGCTTGGAAGCTGTTGTTGTAGGAGAACTCGGCATATGGAAGACAATCTTCCCATTTCATTGTTGGGGAACGTAGCAGAAATTCAAAATTTTCTACGCATCACCAAGATCAATCTATGGAGAAACCAGCAACGAGGGGAAGGAGAGTGCATCTACATATCCTTGTAGATCGCTAATCGGAAGCGTTCAAGAGAACGGGGTTGAAGGAGTCGTACTCGTCGTGATCCAAATCACCGGAGATCCTAGTGCCGAACGGACGGCACCTCCGCGTTCAACACACGTACAACCCGGTGACGTCTCCCACGCCTTGATCCAGCAAGGAGAGAGGGAGAGGTTGAGAAGACTCCATCCAGCAGCAGCACAATGGCATGGTGGTGATGGAGGGCGTGGCAATCCCAGCAGGCTTCGCCAAGCACCAAGGGAGAGGAGGAAGAGAGAGGCGGGGCTGCACCAAGAGGAGATCAAATCACGTGTTATGGGTAGCCCCTAGGCCTCATATATATAGGGAAGGGGTGGAGGGTGCGCCCCTCTAGGGTTCCCACCCCCAGAGGGGCGGCAGCCCTAGATGGGTTCAAGGGGCGGCCAAGAGGGAGGGAGAGGAGGCGCCACTAGATGGGCCTTAGGGCCCATCTCGCCTTAGGGTTTGCCCTCCCACTTCCCCTGCGCCTTGGGCCCTTGTGGGCGCACCAGCCCCTTGGGGCTGGTTCCCTCCCACACTTGGCCCACGCAACCTTCAGGGCAGGTGGCCCCACTTGGTGGATCCCGGGACCCTCCCGGTGGTCCCGTACATTACCGATATCGCCCAAACTTTTCGGTGACCAAAACAGGACTTCCCATATATAAATCTTTACCTCCGGACCATTCGGAACTCCTCGTGACGTCCAGGATCTCATCCGGACTCCTAACAACATTCGGTAACCACATACAAACTTCCTTTATAACCCTAAGCGCCATCGAACCTTAGTGTGTAGACCCTACGGGTTCGGGAATCATGCGAACATGACCGAGGCGTTCTCGGTCAATAACCAACAGCAGCGGATCTGGATACCCATGTTGGCTCCTACATGTTCCACGATGATCTCATCGGATGAACCACGATGTCAAGGACTCAATCGATCCGTATACAATTCCCTTTGTCTAGCGGTATTGTACTTGCCCGAGATTCGATCGTCGGTATCCCGATACCTTGTTCAATCTCGTTACGGCAAGTCTCTATACTCGTTCCGTAACACATCATCCGTGATCAACCCCTTGGTCACATTGTGCACATTATGATGATGTCCTACCGAGTGGGCCCAGAGATACCTCTCCGTCAACCGGAGTGACAAATCCCGTCTCGATTCGTGCCAACCCAGCAGACACTTTCGAGATACCGTAATGCACCTTTATAGCCACCCGATTACGTTGTGACGTTTGGTACACCAAAGCATTCTTCGGTATCCGGAGTTGCACAATCTCATGGTCTAAGGAAATGATACTTGACATTAGAAAAGCTTTAGCATACTGAACTACGATCTTGTGCTAGGCTTAGGATTGGGTCTTGTCCATCACATCATTCTCCCAATGATGTGATCCGTTATCAATGACATCCAATGTCCATGGTTAGGAAACCGTAACCAACTATTGATCAACGAGCTAGTCAACTAGAGGCTTACTAGGGACATGGTGTTGTCTATGTACCCACACATGTATCTGAGTTTCTATCAATACAATTATAGCATGGATAATAAACAATTATCATGAACAAGGAAATATAATAATAACTAATTTATTATTGCCTCTAGGGCATATTTCCAACAGTCTCCCACTTGCACTAGAGTCAATAATCTAGTTCACATCGTCATGTGATTAACATCGATAGGTCACATCGCCATGTGACCAACACCCAAAGAGTTTACTAGTGTCGTAAACTAGTTCACATCATCATGTGATTAAGACTCAATGAGTTCGGGTTTGATCATGTTTTGCTTGTGAGAGAGGTTTTAGTCAACGGTCCGAACCTTTCAGATCCGTGTGTGCTTTGCAAATCTTTAAGTCATATTGTAAATGCTGCTTCTACGCTCCACTTGGAACTATTCCAAATGGTTGCTCCACTATCGTATCCGTTTTGCTACTCGAGTCATTCGGATAGGTGTTAAAGCTTGCATCGACGTAACACTTTACATCGAACTCTTTATCACCTCCATAATCGAGAAACATGTCCTTATTTACTCCAAGGACAATTTTGATCATTGCTCAATGATCCATTCTGGATCATTCTTGTACCCTTGAGTGACTCATGGCTAGGCACACTTCGGTGCGGTACACAGCATAGCATACTATAGAGCCTACGTCTAAAGCATAGGGGCGACCTTCGTCCTTTCTCTCTTTTCTGCCGTGGTCGAGCTTTAACTCTTAACTTCATACCTTACATCTCGGTAAGAACTCCTTCTTTGGTGATCCATCTTGAACACTTTCAAGATCATGTCAAGGTATATGCTCATTTGAAAGTACCATTAAGCATTTTTGATCTATCACTATAGATCTTGATGCTCAATGTTGAAGTAGCTTAATACAGGTTTTCACTTGAAAACACTTTTCAAATAACCCTTTATGCTTTCCAGAAATTCTACATCATTTCGATCAACAATATGTCAACAACATATACTCATCAAAATTCTATAGTGCTCCCACTCACTTCTTTGGAAATACAAGTTTCTCATAAACTTTGTATACACCCAAAATCTTTGATCATCTCATCAAAGCACACATTCCAACTCCGAGATGCTTACTCCGGTCCTTAGAAAGGATCGCTGGAGCCAGATACCTTTTAGCATCCTTAGGATCGACAAAACTTTTACGATTGTATCACATACAACCTTTCCTTACTGGCGGTAAGGAAACTCATTTTGACATCCATCGCCAGATTTCATAAATGCAGCTTATGCTAACATGATTCCGACGGACTTAAGCATCGCTCTGAATGAGAAAATCTCATTGTAGTCAACTTCTTGAACTTGTGAAAACTCTTCGCCACAAGTCGAGCTTCATAGACGGTGATATTACCGTCCACGTCCGTCTTCTTCTTAAAGATCCATTCATCTCAATGGCTTGCCGATCATCGGGCAAGTCCACCAAAGTCCATGCTTTGTTTTGATACATGGATCCTATCTCGATTTCATGGTTTCTAACCATTTGTCGGAATTTGGGCCCACCATTGCTTCTCCATAGCTCGAGGTTCATTGTTGTCTAGCAACATGACCTTCAAGACAGGATTGCTGTACCACTCGAAGTAGTACGCATCCTTGTCACCCCACGAGGTACGGTAGTGACTTGATCCAAAACTTCATGATCACTATCATAAGCTTCTACTTCAATTGGTGTAGGTGCCACGGAACAACTTCACGTGCCCTGCTACACACTAGTTGAAGTGACGGTTCAATAACCTTATCAAGTCTCCACCATCCTCCCACTCAACTTTTCGAGACGAACTTTTCCTCGAGAAAGGACCCGATTCAAGAAACAATCCCTATTGCTTCGGATCTGAATTAGGAGGTATACCCAACTGTTTTGGGTGTCCTATGAAGATGCATTTTGTCCGCTTTGGGTTCGAGCTTATCAACCTGAAACTTTTCCACATAAGCGCCGCAGCCCCAAACTTTAAAGAAACGACAACTTAGGTTTCTCCAAACGGTGTCGTCTCAATGGAATTACGTGGTGCCCCATTAAAGTGAGTGCGGTTGTCTCTAATGCCTAACCCATGAGCGATAGTGGTAATTCGATAAGAGATATCATGGTACGCACCATATCCGATAGAGTGCAACTATGATGTTCGGACACACCATCACACTATGGTGTTCGAGCGGTATTAATTGTGAAACAATTTGCACAATGTCTTAATTGTGTGCCAAACTTCGTAACTCAGATATTCTATCCTCTTGTCACGAAGATCTTAAACTTCACCCTGAAATTACTTGAACCATTCAATAATTCAGACTTGTGTTTCATCAAGTAAATGTACTCAACATCTACTCGAATCATCGTGAAGTAAGAACATAACGATATTCATCTGCATGCCTCGGCACTCATTGGACTGCACACATCAAAATGTGTCACTTCAACAAGTTGCTATCTTGTTCCATCTTATTGAAACCGAGGCTTTTAGGTCATCTTGCCCATGTGGTATGATTTGCATATCTCAAGTGATTCAAAATCAAGTGAGTCCAAACGATCCATCTGCATGGAGTTTCTTCATGCGTATACACCAATAGACATGGTTCACATGTCTCAAACCTTTCAAAAAATGAGTGAGCCCAAAGATCCATCAACATGGAGCTTCTTCATGCTTTTACACCAATATGACTTACATGGCGGTGCCACAAGTAAGTGGTACTATCATTACTACCTCATATCTTTTGGCATGAAAATGTGTATCACTACGATCGAGATTCAATAAACCATTCCTTTTAGGTGCAATACCATTGAAGGTATTATTCAAATAAACAGAGTAACCATTATTCTCCTTAAATGAATAACCGTATTGCGATAGACATAATCCAATCATGTCTATGCTCAACGCAAATACCAAATGATAATTATTCTGGTTTAATACTAATCTTGATGGTAGAGGGAGCGTGCGATGTTTGATCACATCAACCTTGGAAACACTTCCAACACATATCTTGACTCACCTTTAGCTAGTCTCCGTTTATTCCGTAGCTCTTTTATTTGAGTTACCAACACTTAGCAACCGAACGGTATCTTAATACCCTGGTGCTACCAGGAGTACTAGTAAAGAACACATTAACATAATGTATATCCAATATACTTCTATCGACCTTGCCAGCCTTCTTATCTACCAAGTATCTAGGGTAATTCTGCTCCAGTGTCTGTTCCCCTTATTACAGAAGCACTTAGTCTCGGGTTTGGGTTCAACCTTGGGTTTCTTCACTAGAGCAGCAACTGTTTTGCCGTTTCATGAAGTATCCCTTCTTGCCCTTGCCCTTCTTGAAACTAGTGGTTTCACCAACCATCAACAATTGATGCTCCTTCTTGATTTCTACTTTCGCGATGTCAAACAACGCGAATACCTCAAGGATCATCATCTCTATCCTTGATATGTTATAGTTCATCACGAAGCTCTAGCAGCTTGGTGGCAATGACTTTGAAGAAACATCACTATCTCCTCTGGAAGATCAACTCCCACTCGATTCAAGTGATTGTTGTACTCAGACAATCTGAGCACAAGCTCAACGATTGAGCTTTTCTCCCTTAGTTTGTAGGCTAAGAAAATCGTCGGACGTCTCATACCTCTTGGCGTGGGCACGAGCACGAAAACCTAATTTCAGCCCTCGAAACATCTCATATGTTCGCGACGTTTCAAAACGTCTTTGGTGCCTCAACTCTAAACCGTTTAAGCGAACTATCACGTAGTTATCAAAACGTGTATGTCCGATGTTCGCAACATCCACAAACGACGTTTGGGGTTCAAGACTGTGGCGGTGCATTAAGGACATAAGCTATCTCTTGTCCGCATAATCGCTCTGTCAACTTTCAACTATATTTTCTCTAGGAACATATCTAAACAGTGGAACTAAAGCGCGCGCATCGACATAATTTGCAAAAGGTCTTTTGACTATGTTCAGGATAATTAAGTTCATCTCATGAACTCCCACTCAGATAGACATCCCTCCGGTCATCTAAGTGATTACATGATCCGAGTCAACTAAGCCGTGTCCGATCATCACGTGAGACGGACTAGTCATCTCGGTGAACATCTTCATGTTGATCGATCTACTATCGACTCATGCTCGACCTTTCGGTCTCTGTGTTCCGAGGCCATGTCTGTACATGCTAGGCTCGTCAAGTTAACCCAAGTGTTTCTGCTGTGTAAATCTGTCTTACACCGTTGTATGTGAGCGTAAGAATCCATCACACCCGATCATCACGTGGTGCTTAGAAGCGACTTAACTGTAGCAGGTGGTGCAGTCGGGGAGAACACTTCTTGAAATTTGTGTAAGGGATCATCTTATTTACTACCGTCGTTCTAAGTAAACAAGATGCATAAACATAATAAACATCACATGCAATTATATAGTGACATGATATGGCCAATATCATTTTGCTCCTTTGATCTCCATCTTGGGCTCCATGATCATCATCGTCACCGGCATGACACCATGATCTCCATCATCATGATCTCCATCATCGTGTCTCCATGAAGTTGTCTCGCCAACTATTACTTCTACTACTATGGCTACGGTTAGCAATAAAGTAAAGTAATTACATGGCGTTGTTTAATGACACGCAGGTCATACAATAAATAAAGACAACTCCTATGGCTCCTGCCGGTTGTCATAATCATCGACATGCAAGTCGTGAATCCTATTACAAGAACATGATCAATCTCATACATCACATATCATTCATCACATTCTTCTTGGCCATATCACATCACATAGCATACCCGCAAAAACAAGTTAGACGTCCTCTAATTGTTGTTTGCATGTTTTACGTGGCTGGTATGGGTTTCTAGCAAGAACGTTTCTTACCCTCATAAAACCACAACGTGATATGCCAATTGCTATTTACCCTTCATAAGGACCCTTTTCATCGAATCCGTTCCGACTAAAGTGGAGAGGCGGCACCGCTAGCCACCTTATGCACCAAGTGCATGTCATCGGTGGAACCTGTCTCACGAAGAATACGTGTAAGGTCGGTCCGGCCGCTTCATCCCACAATACCGTCGAAACAAGATTGGACTAGTAACGGTAAGCAAATTGAACATCATCAACGCCCACAACTACTTTGTGTTCTACTCGTGCAAAGAATCTACGAAATAGACCTAGCTCATGATGCCTTTGTTGGGGAACGTGGCAGAAATTCAAAATTTTCTCGCATCACCAAGATCAATCTATGGAGAAACCAGCAACGAGGGAAGGAGAGTGCATCTACATACCCTTGTAGATCGCTAAGCGGAAGCATTCAAGAGAACGGGGTTGAAGGAGTCGTGCTCGTCGTGATCCAAATCACCGGAGATCCTAGTGCGAACGGACGGCACCTCCGCGTTCAACACACGTACAGCCGGTGGCGTCTCCCACGCCTTGATCCAGCAAGGAGAGAGGGAGAGGTTGAGGAAGACTCCATCCAGCAGCAGCACAACGGCATGGTGGTGATGGAGGGCGTGGCAATCCCGCAGGCTTCGCCAAGCACCAAGGGAGGGAGGAAGAGAGAGGCGGGGCTGCACCAAGAGGAGATCAAATCACGTGTTATGGGCAGCCCCTAGGCCTCATATATATAGGGAAGGGGTGGAGGTGCGCCCCTCTAGGGTTCCCACCCCAGAGGGGCGGCAGCCCTAGATGGGTTCAAGGGGGCGGCCAAGAGGGAGGGAGAGGGGCGCCCACTAGATGGGCCTTAGGGCCCATCTCGCCTTAGGGTTTGCCCTCCCACTTCCCTGCGCCTTGGGCCCTTTGTGGGCGCACCAGCCCCCTGGGGCTGGTTCCTCCCACACTTGGCCCACGCAACCTTACAGGGCAGGTGGCCCCACTTGGTGGATCCAGGACCCTCCGGTGGTCCCAGACATTACCGATATCGCCCAAACTTTTCCGGTGACCAAAACAGGACTTCCCATATATAAATCTTTACCTCCGGACCATTCCGGAACTCCTCGTGACGTCCAGGATCTCATCAGGGACTCGAACAACATTCGTAACCACATACAAACTTCCTTTATAACCCTAGCGTCATCGAACCTTAAGTGTGTAGACCCTACGGGTTCGGGAATCATGCGACATGACCGAGACGTTCTCGGTCAATAACCAACAGCGGATCTGGATACCCATGTTGGCTCCCACATGTTCCACGATGATCTCATCGGATGAACCACGATGTCAAGGACTCAATCGATCCCGTATACAATTCCCTTTGTCTAGCGGTATTGTACTTGCCCGAGATTCGATCGTCGGTATCCCGATACCTTGTTCAATCTCGTTACCGGCAAGTCTCTTTACTCGTTCCGTAACACATCATCCGTGATCAACCCCTTGGTCACATTGTGCACATTATGATGATGTCCTACCAAGTGGGCCCAGAGATACCTCTCCGTCAACCGGAGTGACAAATCGATCTCGATTCGTGCCAACCCATGCAGACACTTTCGGAGATACCTGTAATGCACCTTTATAGCCACCCCGATTCGTTGTGACGTTTGGTACACCCAAAGCATTCTTCCGGTATCCGGGAGTTGCACAATCTCATGGTCTAAGGAAATGATACTTGACATTAGAAAAGCTTTAGCATACGAACTACGATCTTGTGCTAGGCTTAGGATTGGGTCTTGTCCATCACATCATTCTCCCAATGATGTGATCCCGTTATCAATGACATCCAATGTCCATGGTTAGGAAACCGTAACCAACTATTGATCAACGAGCTAGTCAACTAGAGGCTTACTAGGGACATGGTGTTGTCTATGTACCCACACATGTATCTGAGTTTCCTGTCAATACAATTATAGCATGGATAATAAACGATTATCATGAACAAGGAAATATAATAATAACTAATTTATTATTGCCTCTAGGGCATATTTCCAACATTCATACCGAAAGAAATGACACAAGCCCTGAGCATATCTTCAAGGATTTGATTGACTCGCTCGACTTGGCCACTTGTTTGAGGATGGAAAGCTGTGCTGAAACGAATGTTGGTGCCCATGGCCTTCTGAAAAGAATCCCAACTTGGAGGTAAAGATGCTGCCACGGTCTGAAGAGATCACTTGTGGAATGCCGTGCAAGGAGACAATCCTGGAGGTGTATAGCTCTGCCAACTGAGCTGCTGTGATAGATTCTTTGATAGGAAGAAAATGAGCCACTTTAGTAAGCTTGTCAATGACAACGAAGATAGCATCATTTCCACGCTTGGACTTTGGAAAACCAGTCACGAAGTCCATTTCAATATGATCAAACTTCCATTCTGCAATAGCAAGAGGTTGGAGGAGACCAGCTGGTCTTTGGTGTTCTGCTTTCACTCTTCTGCAGACATCACACTCATTCACGAATTGAGCAATTTCTCGCTTCATTCGAGTCCACCAATATGACTGCTTGAGATCATGGTACATCTTCGTACTTCCAGGATGAATGGATAGAAGCGAAATGTGTGCCTCGTTCATAATGACTTTTCTCAGATCACCCTTAGGAACCACAATCCGGTCCTCGAAGAAAAGAGTATCTTTGTCGTCAATGTGGAAGCACTTGTGTTTGGAAATGCCCTTGTCGATACCACGTTTCACCTTTTTCACCATGGCATCCAGGAGTTGAGCCTCACGAATCTGATCTTCCAAAGTAGGAGAGACTATGAGGTTGGCAAGAAAGCCTTGATGAACAACTTGAAGATTCAGCTTGCGGAAAGCTTCACAGAGATCCGGTTGGAAGGGCTTGAGGATTAAACTGTTGCAATAAGCCTTCTGCTCAAAGCATACGCAATGACATTGGCCTTGCCGGAGTATATTCAATACTTGGGTTGTACTCTTGAATCATTTCGACCCATCGAGTTTGCACGAGGTTGAGGTTGGGCTGAGTGAAGATATACTTGAGACTCTTGTGATCGGTGAAAATGTCCACTTTCCTTCCCAACAAGAGATGTCTCCATGTTATCAATGCATGGACAACTGCCGCCAACTCAAGATCGTGAGTGGGGTAGTTCTTTTCGTTGGGCTTCGGTGACGAGAGGTATAAGCCACAACTCTCTTCTCTTGCATTAACACAGCACCGAGACCTTGAAGAGAAGCATCACGAGAAAACTTCAAATGGCTTGGATTCATCGGGAGGAGTCAAGGCAGGGAGCTGTGACGAGTTTCTCTTTGAGAGTATTGAAAGCAACGTCACACTCGGGAGACCGGACATACTTCACATGCTTACGAAGGAGGTTGGAAAGAGGCTTTGCAATCTTGGAGAAGTTCTCAACGAATCTTCGCAATAGCTTGCAAGACCAAGAAAATCTGGAGCTGCTTGACATTCCGAGGAGGTTCCCAATTCACAAGCTGCGGACACCTTCTCGGGATTAACAGCGATGCCCATGGCGGAGATGATATGACCAAGGTAAAGCACTTCATCAAGCCAAAGTTCACATTTGGAGAACTTCAGATAGAATTGATACTCTCGAGCTTGTCTAGCACCAATCGCAAATGTTTGGCATGATCCTTCTTATTCTTGGAGAAGACCAAAATATCATCAAGATAGACCAAGGCGAATTCATTAGTGTAGGGGTTGAATATGAAGTTCATCATCCGAGAGAATGTTGGAGGAGCATTGACAAGGCGAAAGACATGACAAGTATATTCATAAGAACCAAAGCTTGTTCGAATCTTGTCTTGGGAATATCTTGTTCATGAATGCGAATCGATGATAACCCATCTGAAGGTCAAGCTTGGAGAACACTTTAGCACCTTTGAGTTGCTCGAAAAGCTCATTGATGTTGGGAAGTGGATACTTGTTCTTGATTGTCTTCTTATTCAATGGACGGTAATCGGCGCAAAGTCGGTCCGTGCCATCCTTCTTCCGGACAAAAGAACACCACAACCCCAAGGAGATGAACTCGGTCGATCAAACCTAGACGCTCTTGTTCATCGAGCTGCTTCTTCAATTCCTTCAGCTCATCAGGTCCAAGCTTGTATGGACGCTTGCAAGCGGGTTGATGCTGTGCTCAAGATCGATAACGAATTCAAGCGGCGATGAGGAGGCATACCCGAAGCTCTTCCGAAAGACATCTTGATACTCACAAACGATGGAATCGAGAGATAGCATTCAATTCGCCCTTCTCATTGAGAGAAAACAACCGAATGGTTTCATCACGAGCGGCATAGATGATCACATCATTAGAAGAGTGAGTCAATTGAATTTCTGGCAGCACAATCAAGTCGAGCTTTGTCCGAGAAAGCCGATCCATCCCGAGAATAAGATCAATATCCGAGTCACCAAGGACAAATGGTTTAGAAAGAAATCTATAGTCGCCCATCTTGATAGAGACATCATGAACAATTGAGTTGGCTCTCATTGACTTCCCCGGAGAAACAATACCCAAAGGTTTATCCAGGTAAGACCAAGAAAAATCATTCTTTGCAAAGAACGATCTTGACATGAAACAATGCGATGCACCGGTATCAAATAAAACTTTTGCAGGAATATCATTAACTGGAAGATTACCCATTATCACATCAGAAGATTCCTCCGCTTGAGCTGCATTCATCATGTTCACCTTTGCAGACTTGGGATTATGCTTGACCTTTGCATTGCTGGAAGATTTCACAGAGGAGGAGGCGGAAGGCGCCTCTGGTTGAAGCACTTGTTCGCATAGTGACCTTCTCACGACATTTGTTGCAAGTCACCTCCGAGAGCGGACGGTGGTAAGGAGCACTTGACCTTGGAGCTTGAGAATTAGACTTGTTCGATAGCCTGGGTTGGGCGGGTGGGAAGATCCACGGCCACTGAGTTCATCTGCCGATAAGGTCGACGGAACGGAGGAGGAGGAAGGTAGAACTTCGCTGCTTAGCTGCCACTTGAGAGGAAGAAGAAGATTGAACTGCATCCCCGATTCTCTTCTTAGAAGCCTCACATTTGAGCTGGGCAGCTTCTTGTTTCAAAGTGCCATGTTGTAGAATTCATCATACTTTTACGCTCAAAAGCACAAGAGCTAATTGCAGATCTTCTCTCGCACCACCTCTGAATTGATAGATCATACTCTTTTCATCGGGGACGCCTTGCTTAGCAAAGCGAGCGAGTTCTCGAACTGGATATTGTATTGATACACGACATGTTGCCTTGCTTGAGATTGCGGAACTCCTCACGCTTGCTCTCAACAACACTTTTCGAATGTGGTGAGCTCTGAAATCTCGGCGGAACTCATCCTGTATGACACGACCTCCTCTCGAATCTTTGTATTCTGGTACCACTCAAAGCAGCTTGGTCCTTGAGTTGAAACGAAGCAAACTTGACAAAGTCCTCGTGTCCGACATTGCTACATTCAAAATGTTTGTAGATGTCCACAAGCCAATCGTCGGCGTCTGTGGCCTCGACACGTAAACCGAAAGACTTCGCTGATTAGCGAGGAACCGACCGAGAGTAGCAAAGTGCGGCTGGTTGTTGCCTTGGCCTTGATTTCCTTGATTGCCTTGCCCTTGAGTACACTCTTGCAAGAGCTGCAAAATCATCTCGAGCATTGGCATTGGTGGCTGCCATGATAGTTGCCGAGCCTCCGGAGGCGGAGGTGGAGGTGGAGGTTCGATCGACTCCCTTCATTTCGTTCCGGATTCGGCGTTGGCGGAGCCATCTCAAGAGGGTGACATCCGTTAGCACTTGATAGACAGATAGACAAGTAGAATCAACGGATAGAAATTGCAACATATAGTCTTCACAATAAACATTGAACAATGATGAACGAATGAATTCCAAAAGCTAATCCTCACACGCCCATTAAGGTGAGAAGCCACTTGATTAAAGGTTGATGAAAATAACAAGGTACGATCGAACAAATAAGTGGTAAGGATTACCCAATCACGAACCAAATATCTGCGGGAAGAAATGCTAGGAGCTACTTGAATCCCACCTATAAACTCCCGAAACTTTCTCGGTTATGCAATCTGGTGTTGGGGATACAGGGACACAAAATATATCACCCAAACTAACAATACCTAGATCCAAATTGTATCCATCCGTCAACACATAACCAAGAAATCTTCGAAATCGGGTACTCGACCTTCAAAAGCATCCGTTATACGAAGTCATGGCAATACTCCCGAGCTCGCCCAAAGATTGGGTTATCGGGTTATCTCACCAACAACTGTACAAAAGAGATTTCGATGTCGGTAAAACTCAGGTATTCCGAATCGCAACGATAAAATTGTGACGACAACACCTCGGAGCTCAACTCCCCGGGACACTGCCACAACCCCTAAATGTCAGGAGGCACCAAGAACAATGTTCTCGTCACAAAACCATCGGAACGATTCCAAGATACCCGCGTGATCCTAAAATTTTTTTTAGTGAAATTTGAGGAGAGGAGAGTCAAAACTTCTACGTCAGGAGACCTCACCAGAGCGACGAAGGGACTGGGAGTAAAAAGAATCCTACTCTCCGATATATATAATCCTAAGACTCTAAACATTTTCCGTTCTAGACTCAACAACGCCAGCAAACAATCAAGCAGGGGGCTCCTAAGTCGGGGAAGGCTCTGATACCAACTTGTAACGCCCTCGATGCGGCTATATCTCCCACGTGTCGAGGCATGACTTAGAGGCATAACCACATTGAAAGCAATGTCGCAAGTGAGGTAATCTTCACACAACCCATGTAATACATAAGGGAAAGAGATACATAGTTGGCTTACAGTCGCCACTTCACACAATACATAAATAAACATCCATCATTCAGTTTACACTCAAGGTCCGACTACGGAACCAAAATAAAAGAAGATACCCCAAATGCTACACAGATCCCCGATCGTCCCAACTGGGCACCACTACTGATCATCAGGAAAAGACACATAGTAATGACCACGTTCCTCGTCGAACTCCCACTTGAGCTCGGTTGCGCCACCTGACCGCATCGTCGGCACCTACAACTGTTTTGGTAGAATCTGTGAGTCACGGGGACTCAGCAATCTCACACCCGCGAGATCAAGACTATTTAAGCTTTTAGGAAGGACAGAGTTGTAAGGTGGAGCTGCAGCAGCGACTAGCATATATGGTGGCTACATTCGCAAAAGAGAGCGAGAAGAGGAGCAAAGCACGGTCGTGAAGCTAGTAGCGATCAAGAAGTGATCCTGAACTACTTACGCCAAACATTACTCCAACACCGTGTTCACTTCCGGACTCCGCCGAGAAGAGACCATCACGGTTACACACGCGTTGATGTGTATTTTAATTGAGGTCAACTTCGGTTTTCTACAACCGACATTAACAAATTCCCATCTGCCTCATAACCGCGGGCACGGCTTTGAAAGATAATACCTGCAGGGTGTCCCAACTTAGCCCATTATAAGCTCTCAAGGTCAACGAAGGATATTCTTCTACTGGGAAGACCCGATCAATCTCGAATCCCGGACTACAAGACATTTCGACAAGAATAAAACAAGACCAGCAAAGCCGCCCGAATGTGCCGACAAATCCCGATTGAGCTGCACATATCTCGTTCTCGTGGCACACCGGATAAGCGAAGCGACAGAACCGACGAATCCAAGTTGCCAAGGAATGGTCCCGCGACGGTGCTCTAGTTTGGACCAACGTCAAGGAGCACTGGCCCGGGGTTTAAATAAAGATGACCCTCGGCTCGCGAAAACCCGGGAAAAAGGCTTAGGTGGCAAATGGTAAAACCAAAGTTGGGCCTTTTTGGACGAGTCTTATTCAAAGCGAACTGTCAAGGGGTCCCATAAATCACCCAACCGTAAGGAACGCTAAATCAAGGAACATAACACCGGTATGACGGAAACTAGGGTGGCAAGAGTGGAACAAAACACTGCATAAGGCCGAGCCTTCCACCCTTTACCAAGTATATAGATGCATTAATTATAGCAGATATATATTGTGATATCCCAACAAGTAAACATGTTCCAACAAGGACAACATCTCCATGTTCCAACAAGGAACAAACTTCATCTTCACCGCAACTAGCAACGCTATAAGAGGGCTGAGCAAAGCGGTAACATAGCCAATCAACGGTTTGCTAGGAAAGGATGGTTAGGGGCTGACATGGCAATATGGGTGGCATGATAAGCAAGTGATAGGCATCGCAGCATAGGCATATCAAAAGAGCGAGCATCTAGCATAGCAAAGATAGAAGTGATTTCGAGGGTATGGTCATCTTGCCTGCAATGTTCTCAGAGATGTCGAAAGCTTGATCCTCGTAAGCGTTCTCAACAGGTTCCTCGTTCACGCACTCGCCTCCGGCTCTACCCAAAGCAAGAACACCAAAAAGGAACCACAATAAATCACGGTGCAATGCACAAGCAACATGATGCAACACATGACATGATATGCGAGATGTGATATGCAATGCGTATGCGCGCTCGGAAGGAAAATGATGAACCAGGCATCAGCTTGGAAAACCAAGTATGCCGCTGAAAGATGAGATGATTTCGATGAAATCGATATAAAGATCACCGAATCGGATGCACGGTTTGCAAATGACAAGCAAAACAAGAATGGCACAAATCTGCCATTAACAAAGATGATGCCAATGTAGCAAGCAACAAGAAATTAAGCTACTGCACCCAAACGTACCAACAAAGCACATGTCAGTGATCTACTCAAGATGCTTGACAAAAGATGAACACTGAGCTACGGCTAGATCACAAAATAACAGGTCCAAACAAGCATGGCAAAAGTGCAAAACATATCAGCTTCACAGACTTAGTGAAATTACTGAACATGGCAAAAACAGCATCAGGTAGCAATGGTCAGAGCAAGAAAACAACATGCTATAGGAACTTATAATAGCAAAACAAGGCATGGAATGAATCTACTCAAAGCATAGAACAATAGTCCCTTACTGACCATAAGCCAAAAAGGATCAGAAAATATAGTAACACCCATGTCAAAATAGCAAGTTTCGTTAACAGATTCAGCAACATGGCATGTCAAAAACAGATAACAGGTAGGCATGTTTAAGAGCTCAAAGCACTCACTACAGAGTCTTTCATGATAAACTAATCATACATACATCAAGAAGACATGTCATAGAATACATACGTGGCAAGAACAACATCATAGCATACACGGATCAACTACAACAACCTTGGCAAAATTGAATAACATGTAAACAATCTGCCAGGAAACATTTTATAGCAAAAGTAGAGCTCGATTGACTCAAGCTATGGCACTCCATAATTGCAAACAAAGGCATGGATGGATAGAGCATAACCATATGTTCAAAACATCCTTACTGAAGTATCTCAAAATATGCATGGATCTCTCGGTAGAATCAAGTTAACATGGCATAAAAATATCAGCAAAACAGGGGCTGAAATCAGCAACATCATGAGGCCTAGTTTGCATTCTTGTGCTAGTCACCACAGAGGTCACAAAAATACATGGCATACACCCCTGTAAAGATGGCATGGCATATTACAAAACACATGTAGGACTCAAGATCATAGGGTGCACACATCAATCATGGCAAAAATGACAAAAGTGCATGTTCTGTTAAGAAACAGAAACTAACATCACATAGCCCTCTTCTAACAGCATTTCGGGCATCAAGATGAGCTCAAATGAAAATGATGCTATGAGATGAAATGATCTACTATTCGATACGAACATTTTGACATATTACACGCACGAAACGGAGCAATATGCAGAGAGTTATGGCATGCCGAAAATGCAACAAATATCGTCACAGGAAAAGACTTAGATGAATTTCAGGGGGGGTGAGAAAGTCAACCCAGAGGATCTCAGATCGGATCTGGCCGGAGCGCGCGCGAACCGAGGCGCTGACGATGACTGCTCACGGAGCGAGGGAGGGAGGCCGGGAGGCGACGGCGCGGGGCGGAGGAGGAGGGAGGCGCACGGGCGCGGGGCGGCGGGGAGGCGCAGCGCAAGCGAGGCGGGAGGGCGCGGCGGTGGCAGCGCTGGGCGACCCGGGCGGCCGACCGGGCGAGGTGGCTGGGCGCCACGGCGCGCGCGTGCTGCTGGCGGTCGGTGGCGGGCAACGGCCGGCCCGAGGCGGCGCGGGGACGGGCCGGGAGGGCGGATGCGGGCTCAGCGGGCGGGCGGTGTGTGGCTGGTGCCACGTGTCGCGCCCTGGTTCGCCGGGCGGGCAGGGGCGCTGGGCGGGCGGACACGTCCGTCGGCGCTGGATTTTTGTCCGTGGCGCGAGGTAGGGAAGGCTAGGGTTTGTACCGCGATTTGGAATGGGGGGTGTATATATAGGCATAGAGGGAGCTAGGAGAGTCCAAATGAGGTGCGGTTTTCTCCTACACGATCGTGAACGAACGACGGAGAGCATGGAAGTGACTTAGATGGGTTATTGGACTATTTTGAAAGGGTGTTGGGCTGCAACTTAAAAGAGGCCTTTGCGAGAGTGCGGTTAACCTTTGGAGTACCAAACGAGCTCCAAATGACCTGAAACTTGACCGGTGGTATACCAAGGCCACTTGACAAACCTCGGTCCATTCCGAGGAAGTTTAGTACCCGCTCACGGAAAAACATAAAAGGGGACGCCGGGGGACATAGGAGTGCCGGATTGCAAAACGGACAACGGGAAAAATGCTCGGAATCATGAGACGAACACGTATGCAAATGAGATGCACATGATGACATGATATGAAATGCATGACATGGACAAAATGCAAAAAGAAGAAAAACCCAACCACGGAGGGAATATCATATCACAATGCCGAAAATGACAAGAGTTGGAGTTACAAATATGGAAAGTTACATCCGGGGTGTTACACCAAAGGTACCCTCCACAAGGACACTCACAAGAGAAGCAGCCTTCCAGTCGACCTGGTAGGCTTCCACTCGATAGATTCAAAGACACTCGACTATGAAGACCCACTCGACCACCAAGAGTCCAAGAGCCACTCGGTGTCCAAAGGGTCTGTAGTTAAATAGACTTTATGACCTTAATGACGCTTTATGTAGGCGTTGCACAAGAACGCCTAGCTTTAACGCACCTTAAACCCTCTACTACGTTGGCTGGCTGGGGTCTGGCGCACTCTATATAAGCCACCCCTCCACGTGTAGAAGGGTTCGCACTCAGAACTCAAAGGCAGATAATCCAACGACCGCCTCCGGGCCCGAGACGAGGGCTGTTACTTCCTCCGAGAAGGGCCTGAACTCAGTAAATCCTTTGCGATACAACTACTCCATAGCTAGGATCTTGCCTCTCCACACCTACCCCCATTCTATCGCCGACTTAGAACCACGACGGTTGGCGCCCACCGTGGGGCAGGTGTTCTAGCTAATTGTTGGAGAAGTTGGGATTCTTTCAATCTCCGCGCCATGGTTTGTGTGGAGTTCGGTCGACGGCCACGAGATCCGTCTCGGTGCGCCACGTTCGTCAGCCGACGACTCCGCTTGGCTTCAGGAGGCTCCATCGACGTGGACGCTTCCCCATCCGCTGGGCGACGACTTCGCTGCGGTGTCCGCGGTGTCCTCCTGCGGCAACCGCCGACCCAAAGATGGGTCGGCTCTGCGCTATCTTCACTCCCAGCCTCCCACCGCGCAAGCTGCCCGGCCGGTCGAGGCTTCAGCGGTGGGTGAGTCATGCGGTGGCCCGCCAATCGGCCATCCCCAAGTCGCGGCGATCGAGTTCGACGAATCTCTCTACGGCCTGCTCGACCTGCCGACCGGCTCAGAGAGACTGCGTCCAATGCGATAGCGAAGGACCGGCGGCAGAGGTTCGATGGTCGATGGACCATGCAGTCCCCGATTCACCCGCACCAACGAAGGTGGCGGTGGAGGCGATCCGTGCAAGCCCACGAAGAGTACTTGCCGAGCCCCTCACTTCGCTCCAGAGGGAGGAGCTTCGCCATCGAACATGGATGCACTTCACACTCCTATCGCTGGAGAAACCCCGAGGCTCGCGCCTTGAGGATGCGCGCTATTAACCTGGCTGAGCGACTCGACCGAAAATCTTCAGCGAGTACTCGACGAAGCGACGCGATCGAGGGTTCCGTAATCCATCGACGCCACTCTTTCAACCGCCAACCAGGTATATCGAACTCCGATTCAGAATTTAGCAGCTGCCACCAGATAGCGTAGTCAATTCAGCCTTCCCAATCGGAGGCAGGTAGAGGTTTGCAGCAAATCAGGATTTGCTCCGGCGGGGAGATCAAAACTCAGTTGTATCCCAACAGAATCAGGGTTCACAACCGATCCGTCGCTGCGAATTCATTCCATCGCCCATAGTCCAAGATCGCCCCGAGGCATGAGGAACGTGGGGCGGCGTGATGATCAATACAAGGGTCATGAAAGCAAGATGAGCACCGATTCGATCGCAACGATCGACGCCGAGTGCCCACTCCTCCCCAAGGGGTGGATCATACGCTCCTCGGCAGCAGGACGACGACGCCAAAACAAGTCTTTGGCGAAGAGTTCCAATCGACCCTGTGGAACCATGCTTTGATGCGAGATCCATTATCGCTCAAGGTTTGGTCGACAGAACAGAGCTCACCGAGACGGCCATGATAGAGATGTTCCTTCCAAAGAGTAGAGTTCATGTCTCGGGACCAGAGTGTTTCAAAGCAGAGCCATCGTGGCGCGCAGTGATTCCTCCCAACTTCAAAGTTGGCGATCGGAGTCAAGCAAGTTCATGGAGAATCCAAGCCCGACACTTGGCTTGAAGATTACCGAGTGGCGGTTCAGATCGGCGGTGGCAACGATGAGGTAGCCATGAAGCATTTACCTCTTATGTTGGAGGGTACAGCCAGGCGTGGTTGAATCAGTTAGCACCCAGCAAAGATTTACACTTGGGAAGATCTTGCCCGAGTGTTTGTCAGACATTTGAAGGAACTTGCAAACCACCAGCAGGTTTGACAGAGTTGCGATCGATGCGTGCAAAAGTCGAGTGAAACCTTGAGAGATTATATCCAGAGGTGGATCACTTTGCACCACACACCGAGAATGTATCTCGATCACCAGAAGTCTCAGGCCTTCAAGGAAGGTGTCAAGAACAGAGAATTGAGTTTGAAATTTGGTCGAACCGGAGATATGACCCCGAGTCGGATGATGGAGATTGCCACCAAATATGCAAATGGTGAAGAAGAGGATCGGCTCCGAGTGGTAAATATAAATTGGCCGCCAATGAGACCGGCGGAGGAAATTCCAATGGAAGCGAAGTTTAAAGTCGAGCCAGCTGCTCCCGGAGAGGCCTTGGCAAAGGACCCCGTGAAAGTTCAAGGGGAAACCCAAGGGTCCTTGGAACCCTAAGAAGGTGAAAGACCAGGATGGGAACGACGTGTTGGATTTACCATGTCATATTCATACAAAGAAAGATGAAGAGGGTAAACTCATTTACCCGAAACATACCACTCGACAAAGTTGTCGGTTTAGATTCAGCAGCCCAAGGGAAACAGCCCAAGGATAAGGATAAGGAGATGACAAAGTTGAGGACAGAGATGACGGTGATGGTGGATATCCCGTGTCAATTCCACCCGATGATTTTTTTGCCGACGCCGAAAGCAAAAGTCGATTGAATGTTATCAATCGGAAGTAAACTTGGTTGCTCCGCGACTCCCAATTATCTGAATGGTCCTGCATCGCCATCACATTCGACCACCGATCACCGACCACATTGCCACCCCCGGGAGGCAAGCATTGGTGGTCGCACCCGCTTGTCGAAGGCACTCGACCGACCAAAGTCCCGATGGATGGTGGTAGTGGTTTGAACATATTATACGCGAGACGTTGAAAGGGATGGGCATTCCGATGTCCGCACTCTCGCACCAAGAATATGAGCTTCCACGAGTCATTCCCGGAAAGAAGGCTGAGTCACTCGCCAAATTGCTTTTGATGTAGTTTTTGGTGATTCAAAGCATTTCCAGAAAGAAAAGTTGACCTTTGAGGTCGTGGATTTCAGAGCGCTTATCACGCTATTCGGGAGAACAGCTTATGCACGCTTTCATGGCCCGACCATGTTACGTGTATCTTAAACTCAAGATGCTGGTCCCAAGGGCGTGATCACCGCCACGGCAATCGGAAGAAGGCGTAAGAGTGATTCCGTAAAGGCTCTAAGATCGCCGATGCTCGGGCCATGGTAGAGCTACAAGAGTATCGAAAACTGCAGATCCGAGTGATTTGTTGCGAGCTAAGAAGCCCGCCACTGAGTCAGCATTCCGGTCGATCGGCGAGACGTAAACAGGTTCACATTCACCCGACCGATCCCGGCGCTGCTCGACCAACATCTCAACAACACTCGACTCAAAATAGGAAGAAGCGCCATCCAGTTCCTCCGTGAGAATGGGACATCTTTGCATGGAAGCTCACGACATGCCGGTGTTCCTGGGGATCGGCTGAGCATCGCCACGAAGTCGCACCCAAAATTCAAACCAGTTAAAGAGTATCTTCGGCGGTCCGCCGTCCGTAAGAGAAAGGCCATTGGCGAGGAGGTGGCTCGCTCTTAGCAGCAGAGTTCATCCGAGAGATCTACCACCGAGTGGCTCGCCAACGCTGTCATGGTCCCCAAGAAGGACAAGTCATTGCGCATGTGCATCGATTTCAAGCATATCAATCGGGCCTGCCCGAAAGATCATTTCCTCTTCCTCGTGATCGACCAAATAGTCGACTCAACTGCTGGATGCGAGAGGTTGTCTTTTTAGACGCCTATTCCGGTACCATCAGATCCGGCTCAGATGGACCCGATGAGATTAAAACAACGTTCGTCACTCCATTCGGGTGCTTCTATTATGTCACCATGCCATTCGGTCTCAAGAATGCCGGAGCCACATTCATGAGGATGATTCAGAAGTGTTTGCTCACTCAAATCAGTCGGAATGTGGAAGCATACATGGATGATATAGTGGTCAAGTCACGAAAGGGTTCCGACCTGTTGACTGACCTTGCTGAAACATTTGCCAATCTCAGGAGGTATGATATCGCTTAATCCATCAAAGTGTACATTTGGAGTTCCCGTGGAAAGTTACTCGGTCTTCTCGTTTTCGAGCGAGGAATCGATGCTAACCCGTAAAAGGTTGGCACCATATCCGAATGAAGCGCCTCGTATGCGTGCACGATGTCCGTAAACTTACTAGATGCTTGGCCGCTTAAGTCGATTCATCTCTCGCTCGGTGAAAAGGCATTGCCTCTTTACCGATCGATGAAGAAGTCGACAAGTTCGAGTGGACTCTAGAAGCGATGCAGCGCTTGCAGAGCTCAAAGCTCGCTCTCCACCCAGCCGGTGCTTGCTTCTCCAATCAGCAAGGAGCCTTTGCTGCTTTACATTGCAGCCATTGGACAAGTCGTCAAGACTGCATTTACGGTCGAAGGGAAGAAGAAGGAAAACCTTCAAAGTTCAACGCCCAGTTTATTATCTTTCAAGTAATCGACCCCATCAAAGCAAAGATACCTCACTATCGTAAGCTTGTTTATGGGATCTATATGACCACGAAGAAGTTTGCTCACTATTTCTCTGATCATTCCATTACAGTCTTCAGCGACGCCCCTTTGTCGGAATTCTTCATAACAGAGATGCAGCTGGTCGAGTGGCAAAATGGGCGATTGAACTCCTTCCCTTGATATCAAATTCGAGGCAAAGAAAGCCATCAAGTCCCAAGCAATAGCAGATTTCTCGCCGAGTGGATGAACAGCAACTTCCGACCCAAGTTCACTCAAACACCGGACTATGTTTTTCGATGGTTCCAAGATGCTGAACGGTTCTCGTGCAGGGCTGTATTGGTTTCCCGAGGAGATAGGTTCAAGTATGTTCTCCAGATTCACTTTGATTCTTCCAACAACGAAGCGAATATGAAGCACTCTGTATGGGTTGCGCATGGCCATTTCACTCGGCGTCCGCCGCCTTTATGGTCTATGGCGACTCGGATCTGGTTGTTAATCAAGTGATGAAGGAGTGGGATGTCGAAGCCCAGCTATGATAGGTTATTGTAATGCAAAGTGAGAAAGTGGAGAAGAAATTCGAGGGGTTAGAGCTTCATCATATACCCCGACCGAAAAATCAAGTCATGGATGATTTGGCGAAGATAGGGTCCAAGAGGGAAGCCATTCCCAGTGATGTATTTTTGGAACACATTCATGCTCCATCGGTGCGGTGGATCCATTCACGAAGAAGCCCGCAGCAAAAGAGTGCCAATGATCCGATGAAGTTGAGGTCCCGGCCGTGGTCGACCTGATTATGGAAGTTGTGGTCATCACTCCCGATCGGACAAAGGCTGTACATCGAATATATCCTAAGCAAAGAGCTCCCAGAGAATGAAGAAGAGGCTCGACAGATCATCCGTCGATCCAAGGCCTTTACAAAGTGATCAAGGGACAATTGTAGAGAAAGCGCGATCGAGTCGGCCAAGTGTATCACGCCGTAAGAAGGTCGATAATTTTGAGGATATCCACTGGGACCTGTGGCCATCATGCGTCCCTCGGACCATTGTGGCTAAAGCATACCGGCGGGATTTTCTTGGCCAAAGCAAATGAAATGGCAAAAGAAATAGTCGACAAGTGTGAAGGATGTCGGTTCTATTCCAACATGTCGCACAAGCCAGCCTCAGCCTTGAAGACCATTCCACTGCTTGGCCCTTCGCTGTTTGGGGATTGGACATGGTTGGACCGTTGAGAATCTGGCGAAGCGGCTTCACCCATTTGCTAGTAGCAATGACAAGTTCACCAAGTGGATCGAAGCCAAGCCCATCAAGAATCTCGATGCATGCACCGCTATCGGTTTCATCGAGAGTTGATATTCAGATATGGAGTTCCGCATAGCATCATCACCGACAATGGGTCAAACTTCGATAATGACAAGTTCAAAGCCTTCGCGCTTCTCAAGGCACGCTGGTCGACTATGCTTGATGGCTCATCCTCACCGAATGGACAAGCAGAACGTGCAAACGGCCTCATTCTCAAAGGGCTAAAACCTCGGCTGATGCGTGATCTCAAACACGCAGCAGGAGCTTGGATCGACGAACTTCCATCAGTTCTCTGGGAATTGAGGACCACTCCTAATCGGTCGACTGGGAGAACTCCATTCTTCCTGGTCTATGGAGCTGAAGCAGTTCTGCCGAGTGACCTGCTTCACAATGCGCCTCGAGTCGAGCTATACTCTAAAGAAGAAGCAGAACAAGCCCGGCAAGATGCAGTCGACCTCTTGGAAGAGGAGAGAGAGAGACGGCCTTGATCCGCTCGACTATCTATCAGCAAGACTTGTGTCGATTCCATGACAGAAATGTGAAGAGTCGAGCCTTCCAAGAGGGAGATTTGGTCCTCCGAGTGGATCAACAGAAACCACACAAGCTTGCTCCCACTTGGGAAGGTCCCTTCATCGTCACAAGAGTCCTCCACAACGGAGCGTATCATCTCTACAACGTTGATCGCCAGATCGACGAGCCTCGAGCTTGGAACGCGGAGCTGCTCCGCCCCTTTTACACTTAAAAACTCACTCGGTTGAGATGTAATAAAAATACTTTTGTAGTTTATCCAAGACAAGAATGTTATAATTTTCCCAGTGATTGTTATTGCTTTTTGTTGAAATTTCTCCCAGTGGGTGGCTTAGTCGCGAATCCGATTCGCCTAAGCTTGTAAAAAAAATCCTTTCCGAAAGTGCGAGCCAGCTCTCACTCGGGGCTTAGCTGTGAATCCGCCGCCTAAGTATTCAAATCCCACCGAGTGGCGAGCCAGCCTCCCACCAAGGCTTAGCTGCAGTCCAAGTACTCGCCTAAGTATTCAAATCCTACCGAGTGGCGCAGCCAGCCTCCCACTCGGGAGGCTTAGCTGCAGCCCAGTGCTCGCCTAAGTAATAAAAATCCCACCGAGTGGAGAGCAAACCTCCCACTGGGGCTTAGCTGCAGCCAGTGCTCGCCTAAGTAATAAAAATCCCACCGAGTGGTGAGCAAACCTTCCACTCTGGGGCTTAGCTGCAGCCCAGTGCTCGCCTAAGTAATAGAAATCCCACCGAGTGGTGAGCAAACCTCCCACTGGGGCTCAGCTGCAGCCAGTGCTCGCCTAAGTAATAAGAATCCCACCGAGCGGAGAGCAAACCTCCCACTCTGAGGCTTAGCTGCAACCTAGTGTTCGCCTAAGTAATAAAATCCTACCGAGTGGTGAGCAAACCTCCCACTGGGGCTTAGCTGCAGCCAGTGCTCGCCTAAGTAATAGAAATCCTACCGAGTGGTGAGCAAACCTCCCACTCAGGGGCTTAGCTGCAGCCCAGTGCTCGCCTAAGTAATAAGAATCCTACCGAGCGGAGAGCAAACCTCCCACTCGGAGGCTTAGCTGCAACCTAGTGTTCGCCTAAGTAATAAAAATCCTACTGAGTGGAGAGCAAACCTCCCACTCGGGGGGCTTAGCTGCAGCCCAGTGCTCGCCTAAGTAAGGAATTCATCCCAATCCGCAAGGACGACGAGGTGCTGGTCGACTGCTACCTCCTCCTTCGGAGCTTCGCCACAAGTACAACGTACGGTCCATCCCAATCCGCAAGGACGACGAGGTGTAGGTCGACTCCTACCTCCTCCTTCGGAGCTTCGCCACAAGTACAACGTGCGGTCCATCCCAATCCGCAAGGACGACGAGGTGCAGGTCGACTGCAACCTCCTCCTTCGGAGCTTCGCCACAAGCACAACGTGCGGTTCGTCCCGATCCGTAAGGATGACAAGGTCACCGCATCAGGTTCCACCTCTACCTGCAGGATAGATGAAGCACAAGTCGATTGGAATTTCAATGGAATATCTTCCGAATGAGGAATAAAGTTCTCCCGAAGGCAAGCAAAACATGTTAAAGGAAAAATCAAGTTCGGATAAATGTCCTATGGATCCAAAGGCGCCAGCGTTAAGCCATTGAAGTTTATCGATTCTGTAAACCACTCGGCATTCCGAGGCAAATTTAAAGTGGGACTTAGAAGTTTTTTACTCCTCCGCGGAGGACTGGAAGGTGCAACAAACTGGTCGAGGTCGATTCCACAAGAATACGGGTAGCAAACAGCGATGAAAGTCTCCATGAAAGATCTCAAGTCGTGCTTCCGGTATTGGCAACCTTGAGAGACACCATCTTGTCCTCTTGCGCTTCTTTGAAGTGGACACGAACCGAGATGGAGCAACATCAGCACCACACCGGAAGATGACTTTTTCCATTATTGCACTCGACTTGGAATCTCATTCAGTTGAGTCATCAGGATTCAAGATCATTCTCGAGAGTCTGCATTCGCCGGAGAGTCGAGTCGATCCGCGACATCGCAACTTTCAATCGAGCAAGATAATCCACCACGCTAGCAACACGAGACTCGGTCGAGCACATTTATAGCAGCTTCGTCCTTCACGGGAGAGTTGATGGGGTCCAAGCTGGTTTCCACTGACCGTTTCTTCTTCAAAGTTTTGGCAGAATTCGAAAACACAACTCGGACTCAAAATAAAGATCATGTGATGAGCCGGTGAGAGTAAGACAGTCGGATAAAAGAGATTACCTTCAAGCATGAGAAACAGCTTCTTGGCGAACCCTCCAAGATAAATCTCCAGGTCGTTTCGCTTCCCCGCTAGTTGGCCAACCTTGTCAGACAGAACATTCTTGTCGTCCTTCAGTCGACTGACTTCCTTGTTAGCCACGTCAAGAGAGGCTTTCAGCTTGGCATTTTCATCTTCGAGTTTGTCGACCGAGGCAAGCTTTCTTCAGCGAGCTTTGTTTTCTCCAAAGCCGCCTTCGTGCCTCTCGCAAGGTCAAGGTCCTTCTTCTTCAAAGTCTCTTCCAGTTTATCGCAAAGCAACAATGAGAACAGAGTTGAGAACGAGCAGAAAAACAAAGGCGATCGTCAAAAATTCTCACCAGCCATACCTTTTGCTTCATCCTTTGCCTACGCAAATTCTCCCGAGCAAGCTTCAAATCGAGGTTGAGCTGGATCTGCTTTTTCTCTAATCTCAAGATAGCGAGCCACAAGCTCGCAAGATTTCTACAAAGAGTCAACCAATGAAAGACATCAAAGACAGATCACTTCCGAGTGATTAAGGAAACATAGTAGCATTTTAAGACTACATCGAATCAAAACATTCGACAAGAGTCTCGGGACTACACTCCAACGGGTGCACTCAGCGATGCCCCACTGGTTTACCAATTTGGTTCACCAACACCAAAAGAGGCAAAAAGGTTATGATTCTAAAACCATGGCTAATTGTCGTCACCGCAGAAAAAAACATATATATTTAGCTCTTTAGACTATAGTCGATCAAGACGCATCGACCATAGTCTCGGGACTACACGGTGGGTGCACTTAGCGTGCCCCCACCGGTTTTACAGCCCATTCGACTTGGTCCGTCTGTGTCGAGTGAAGAAGATCACAGGATAAAGATTATAGCGATCGCACGCAATGACCATAATCTCGGGACTACACCGGTGGGTGCACTCAGCGTGCCCCCACAAAAGTTCAATCGACACACACACCCGGTGGGTGTATAGATATGGAAATCTCCGTAAGAAAGCAGTTTCAGATAGTATATCCTAATGAGCAAGTGACGATCGACTTACTTGGACATTGCTCGAGAGCTGAACTGCATCATAGGTCACCGACTAGCCTCTCGAGCCGCCTTCACCGCTCCATCATGATCACCGTGGCGATGGCCTCCTTAGCAGCACTTACTTGGTCTTCCGGACGTGGTGTGTAGCAAAGAGAGATGTTGATCAGCAATGACGAAGTGGGTCGGGCACTTGTCAACGGTACAATGAAGATACGAAGTCCGAGTGGGGTTGCCTCCTCGAAATCAGCGCCTCAGAATCGCCGACTTGAGCAGCCTTGCCAGCAGGCACTTTCTTGTTCCTCCTCTTCCTCAATGGCGCTTCCTCGTCATCATCGGGGAGATCAATGACGTGAGGCGGAACTACAAGAGAGATCCAGAAGTAAACATGGAAGCCCAATCGACTAAAAAGCTCCAGTCGACTAAAAGCGAAACCTCAGAGATCTTACCAAGATTGGAAGTGGCCGCATCCTCCATTTCCTGATCATCGTGCTTGGCTGAAGTCTCGGAGGTAGCGGCGCTGTAGATTTCAAGAGTCGGTTGATCAGTCATCAAGTCGACGAAAAGTTCACTCATGTTGAAAAAGGAAATACAAGGTTCTGTTGGTTACCCGGAGATGGTGGGGATGACCATTCGCATCTTGGGCAGGGCCTTCGCCGGCTTTGACGACGCCGCCGAGGTTGCTTCGCGGCTTCTCGGTCGGTCGCGGGAGAAGTTGTCCTAGGTCGCCGTCGACCGACCGGTGGGCACAACAGCTTTACTGCGCCCGCCGCCGGGTCGCAAGGCCAACTTGACCTTCCTCCGAGCGAGGAGGGTCGACGTCTTCCTCCTCTTCCTCCTCCTCCTCCTCATCATCGAGCCATCATCCTCCTCATCCTCCTCGCCGTTGACTCCCATTCCTCCGGACTCTCACCTCCACTTCCTTCTTCTTCTTCGGCTATTTCCTGCGCCCGCCTGGGCATCGAGTACATCTCAGTGGTGACCTAGAAGACAACAAAACAAGGTGAAAGTCGTCGACTAAATTGGCATCAAAACAGAATGAATGCAGCAGAATCACGGTCGGAGATAAGTGGTGATACCTTGTCCGGCTGGTAACTCGGGTCGAAAGTGGTGGAATCCTCCCAGCTCCGAGGGTTGTCTTTATTTCCTGTGATGGCAGTCATCCACTTCTCGAAGATGGCGTCATCAACCTCCTCCGGATGGACCCGAGTGGTATCATCCGCATCGAGTACATCCACATCGGATGACCTCGGTATTGGAGTGGCTGAATACGCCGCCGGAGAAAAACCTCCGTGAGATCCATGCCGGTCACCCCATCGCGAATAAGCTGGACTACACGCCCATCAGCAACTTTACTTGGGCCTTCTCCTCTGGTAACACCTTCAGGAAGATGGCTTGTTCACTCGACTCATGGAGAAAGGAGGGAGCCCAATGATCGCCTCAAGGCCGGCTGGTCCGGCAAGAAACAGGTCGATCGCCACCTCTAACCGAGTCGGGAGAGTCATAGCTGAAAGGCACTCTTCCCCTCATTTGGACCCCGAGTCCCCACACATCTGGATTACTTGGGTCCTCTCGTCATTCGGGTTCGTTTTCTTCACCGTCTGAGAGCGACAGGTGAATATGTGCTTGAAGAGACCCCAATGCGGTCGACAACCCAAGAAATTCTCGCAGAGCGAAACGAAAGCAGCAAGATACACAATGGAGTTTGGAGTGAAATGGTGGAGTTGCGCTCCAAAAAAGTTCAAAAACCCCCGGAAAAAAAGATTTGGCGGCAGACAAAACCCCCTACCTACGTGGGTGGCCAGGAGGACGCACTCACCCTCTTCAAGCTGCGGTTGCCACTCCATGCCCGGAAGCCTCGCCGACCCATGGGGGATCAGTCCTTCGTTGGCCAGATCGGTGAGATCTTTCTCGGTAATGGTCGACCGGATCCAGTCTCCTTGGACCCAGCCTTGCGGCAGCTTGGACCGCGAAGAGGAACCGCCCCAACGGGCGCTCTCCCTTGGCCTTCGCCGCTTTCTTCACCTGCTCTGTAGGCGGCAGTCTTGTCCTTCACCATGGTCGCCGGCAGAAAAGTATCGAGCTTCGCGCTGGATGACGAAGAGCGCGGGCGAGAAGGTTTGAGGCGAGAGAGGGAAGTCCGAGGACGACTGCTCAAAATGCCCGTCCAACGCTTTATATGGGGTCGCCTCGAGTGGTGACCGGTAGGCCTGAGCAATCCCGCCACAATCCCGCAACAGCGCGTGTAACGATACGTGGCGAAAAAGGCGGCGCAAGGATCGAGGCGCCATCGTCTTATCCCATCCGAAAAGCCGCGGTTTTCTCTTCGCCGCTTCCCAAAATTTGGGTCCCGCGAAATCCGCTAACCGCAGAGCAACTCGTCAGATAATAGATTTCCTCAGATCCATCGCTCGGAAATCCTCAGGTTCACAAAGTTCACTCGACAAACGTGAAGAATGGGTCAAGGCGACTGAAAGAGAAGTTGATGCCATCACTAAAAGGTCGTTGATCCATAGTAAGACGCACTCACAACACGAAGAACAGGTCGGAAAAATTATCAACTCCTTCCTCACTCAAACCTCGATCCATTCGGGGGCTAATGATGAAGTCATGTACCTGGGGTAGTGTCATAGACCTGCCCAAAGGTACCCTCCACAAGGACACTCACAAGAGAAGCAGCCTTCCAATGACCGGTAGGCTTCCACTCGATGATTCAAAGACACTCGACTATGAAGACCCACTCGACCACCAAGAGTCCAAGAGCCACTCGGTGTCCAAACGGTCTGTAGTTAAATAGACTTTATGACTTTAATGACGCTTTATGTAAGGCGTTACCAGTAACGCCTAGCTTTAACGCACCTTAAACCCTCTACTACGTGGGCTGGCTGGGGTCCTGGCGCACTCTATATAAGCTAGCCCCCTTCACAGGTAGAAGGGTTCGCACCCCTGTAACTCAAAGGCAGATAATCCAGTCGACCGCCTCCGGGCTCCAAGACGTAGGGCTGTTACTTCCTCCGAGAAGGGCCTGAACTCGTAAATCCCTTGGGTATACAACTACTCCATAGCTAGGATCTTGCCTCTCCACACCTACCCCCCATTCTACTGTCAGACTTAGAACCACGACAACACGTAATTCGGACTGGAGCCCAATGGTCCGATGAAAGCGTAAAACTCGTCATTGGTCGGCGATGACCAATGGTACTCCGTAATGGGGGTTGAGTGGTGTGGGTTCGCGACCCTTGAGACTCGACCGGGATAGCGGAGGCTTGACGCGGTAAAAGCGGCGAGGCGTGCGGTATGCACGGTGCATGGAGACGGACCAGGGCTCTGGTGGTCATACATGTGGTGAGACAACTGCGAATTTGACTTGGGATGACTACAAGCAATGGTGAAATTCTTTCAAGTTTCAGACAGGCGGTCAAGAAAGGAGCGGTGATGTTGAGTTCAGGTAACTTTTATGTGTGACACCCAATATGTGAGTTGTTCACTTTCACGCAGGTCAGTGATCGGTGTGTGATGGCGTTGACGGATACTCCGAAAGTTGGGAGCACAATGTAGAGTAATGAGGAACGTTGACTGTGGTCAAGAAAAGAAGGGACTACAAGTTGCAGGTGGAGTCATATGGAGTCTTTGGAGTAGCAACGGTGCTCATGGGATAAGCTCAAGTCCAATGTACATGGAAGTTTGACGCATTGACAAATTCAAGGTGGTGGAGAATATTCGCCAAGGTGGAGTTTGTTAGAGTTGTGTCAAATATTGTGTACACGGTAGGTTACAGTTGGACTCTGAGTAGTATTGTAGTTGTATTGTGTTTACATAGGATATGTAGTCGTGTCCTAGTAGGACACTTGTATTCTAGGCCTCTCATATATAGCGGGGGTAGACACATGATGTAACCTATGCCAACATAATAGCACAGGCGCGCAAGGGGGAGCCGGCGGCGTGTGCCAGCGCCTGGGTGGACGGGTGCGGTATTGTGACGATGTCACTGGGAGGAGCGCCCGTAGTCAAGCCTCGGGGATGTAGCCATATCGATGAACCTCGTTAACAAATTTCGGTGTCGTGCTCGTATGATTGCTTGGTTCTCGGATTATCAACGGTATGCCTCGGATTTATTCTAACAACAGACAATCATATTTTGTTGTTCAAAAATATAAGTCAAAATTTAACATGAAAAACAAAGTGGCCCTGTATACAAAATAGAGGGTGTATATCGACTGACACATTGTATATTTAACACGGCCTTAAACTTCATCTTCAAATCATGCACAGCCGGATTTGTCTTTTTTTGTTTCTCTATTTATAAATGGAACTTCAAGACAGACATTAGATGATTGCCAATCGTTTGGTGTCAATTTACTATATCAGTTTGCAGTTTTTCGACGACGTTTGTCCTACGGTAGCACTAGCTATAGATGTCACTGTGTGTATTCGCAAAAAAAGAGATGTCACTGTGTCAGATTCTTTAGACAATTCACCGTCACATTAGCTGGTAGAAGCGGGATCCACTGTGCTTTTTTTTAGGATGGGGTTGTACGAGCTGACGTGCAAAGACCTGCTCCTAGCTAGAACGTTGCCACGCTGCTCCCTCCCCATTGGCAGAGCAAGCCGTCGGTGACCTGATTGGTGAGGGAAGCAAGCCATCGAACAAGTGCACGCTTATCTTATCTAGTACCCCCAGGCCATCAGCTTCCCCCAGCTGCTTGCCACCCCTTGACCCCTTCGCCTGTTGGATTTGCACTTTTTGCCGGTGCACAGCCAAAGACGATTCCCTCTTATCTTGGGACTGGGCTAAGCTGTATCACTAGCCAGCTACTCCACTGTACTTTAAAATGATGCTAATTTCCTCGAGCCATAGCTAGCACCGGATATATACATTGACGACGACGAGTCATGGACGTCGCACAGAGAAAAGCAAAAAAAAAAAAAAAAAGGCACGCCCAATGGTAATGTGGCATCATGGCCAGCTGTATCCCCGCCACCATCACGGACCGTACGACCTCACCTTTGCTTTGTCCCCAACTTGGACACGGTTGGACGGATGGTGCTGGTCTCCAATGCAGATCGACGCGACCCTTGGCACTGCGCATGCACCGATGCACAGTCCAGATAGGGGACATCCTGATTGCTGTTTGACACAGCTGCGATGCATAGAACGTCGAAGAAAATTCAACTCGATCGCTTTTTTTTTTCTTTCTACAGACACTATGTGATACTCCCTAGGTTTATAAATACAGTGTGGATAGATCTTTCTTTTTTTAAAAAAATCTAATTTCGTAAAGTTAGGCCAAACTTATAGAGAAAAATATCAACATTTAAAACACCCAGTAAACATAGCGTACAAATGTGTTTCAAGATGCATCTAATGATAATTATTTGGTATTATAGATGTACATTTTTTCCTAACAATCTTTGTCGAATATTACAAATTGAGGAAAAAATAAATCTACCCGCAGTACATTTCGCTAAAATGGATGGCTTGAGACGCACATTCTTATGCCACTCCTACGTAACGGTGCCTTGACGTCCTCCGTCACGGTTCGAATCATGATTCCCAGGTGTTACGGTGTACTATGTGTGCTAGGAAAACGACAACAAGTTTGGATCTGGTGCGGGAACATAGCTCACGTCACATGCTACACTGAACCTGCCCGCTGGCCTCGCGGCCGTGGTACATTCTGCTTTCAAGATTCGAATTATGCATCGCAGTGACCGGTCTGCACTGCAGGATGGAGGGCGGGCACCCAGACATGCACTCACTTGTCACCAGCAGCTGTGCGGTCTCTCCTTCCGGTGAATGATTGATCCGATCGACTGCTGTGCTGTCCTGGTTAAACTCAAATCAAGATGCTTCGAACCTTAAATCCTCACCTTTTTGTTGGCCCAGGATTTGCACCACCGAAATGACATGCGCCAGCCAGGTGCTTCATTCATTCTGGCTTGTATTAGGCCAACTCCCCGCGCGACCCTATCCTATCCGGCCCCGTCCGTTTGGGGGAAAAAGGACAAAAGAGGCGCCCAGCGCGCGGGAGCAAACGGACTTTTGTTCGTTTTGTGTCCGCATTCGACCCATCCGCGGCCCAAGTTTACGCCGCTTTTGAAGTAAAACGGACACCAAGCGGACGCGCGGGTCGTCTGCGCGTGTCCTCCCCTGGCCCGCCCGTCGGTGGTACAAGGCGGGCCTTTTTCTATCCGGCCCCCTCCCTCCGGCCGCATCCCCTCCATTCTTCCCCACTCTTCCCCTCTCTGCCGCCGCCGCCGCGGCTATTGCAGCCGTGCGGTTCGGACGCGAGCTCGCCCAACCCCTTCCCCTCGGCACCGCCGAGCTACCCAACCACGGCCACTGGTTTGCGCACACCGCCGCCGGTTTTGGGGCGGATCCGGTCGATCTTGAGCTCGGGCATTTGTGGGAGGTCGGGCGCGCCATGGATCGCCAGCACCTCGCCGGAAGGCCTGGCAGGCCGCAAGGCCACACACGGTGCGATGGCTCCTCCTCTAGCCGCCGGATCCGCACCGTCGGTGGTCCGCCGGCAGATACACGAATGATGGTCGGTAGGGCTCTTGCTTGCCCAAAGTTCGCGGCGCACCGCTGCCACTCATTAAGTCGACCACCGCCCAAGGATGGTCGTATGCCAGCGTGTTCACAACGCCGAACATCTGGATGGGTGTTCATCAAGTGCTTAAACGATGGGGTATGCGCTTTTTTAGTTTCGGTTTGTGCTCTAGATTTGACTAGTTGTGCTAACTTCAAATTTTGTTGTGTAAAATGGATGCAAGTTTTGGTATTGGGAAGAAGAGTACATTGATATATTGATAGAGCGAAATTTAGTACATGTTCGTGCACTTTTAGCTAGCATAGAGGTTGTAAATGAGACAAGTGCACTTGTTGCTAAATTAGAGGCTAGACACGAGACTAGGTCTGAGGAAGCAACATCTACTTCTGACTTGAAGAACAAAGGAGGATGCCAGATCGAGCCTCCTCCACAGATCAACAACGAGTGCATCAAGAAGGCTCTAACCCAACTCAAGGGAGCAGTTATGGAAATTGGGTATCTTTTAAAATATATTCTTGTGGTTCTTGTTTTCTTTGGTCTTGCTTTACTAGTCAAAATATGATGATGTATTTTTCATATACCAAAAATGAATGATGGAATAAAGTTAAGGACTTGCAAAGAAATAATACGCGGATAGGATGCGGTAGGGATCGTCCATGTATTTGCAAGCACGTGCCACCGCAGATCCCGTGAGAGGTCGGGACACGATCCAAAATTCCTATCCAAACGAACAGAATCCGGACAAAACAGACGTCCGTTTAAGATCGCGCGGTGGAGTTGGCCTTATTGCCACGGGAGCTTCTGGACCGGTCGCTGGTCATGATAAACGTGAACGATGCACTGCTCCTAGTCTCGTAGTACTAAGGTGATACGCACTGTATGTGGCATGCGCCCGACCAACGGTGACAAGCGGGGCTCAAATGCTCCGCTTCACCGCCAAAATGGTTCTGTCGAGTGTGTGCTAGCATGATTAAGATGGGTCTCGTAGGTGCTCTGTTTTGTCACTTCAGTACCGCATGCCTACAGCGACTGCTTGGATTGGCTGAGAGAGGCGACTTGTCAAGTGCTTTGGAGTGTCCTGCTGGCTGCTGCCTTCATTTTCTTTCTTCTGGCAAATGGTGGTGCCATAAGCAAGCCACAGGGAAATCGATGTAAAATAAAATGAGCTAAGAAATTATACAAGTTTAGGATGCGTTTGATAGCCTGCATCCACCCAACCAGACCCGCGCGGAAAAAAAAATGATCCGTTTAGTTACCTGGGTTGCATCAAATTCTTGCATAGCACGGAACTTAAAGCAGTCCTCAGCCTGGCCCCCGACTGTTTCTAGCGAGCCAGGCTGAGGAGAGCCATATCGAGCGCACATGGGTGGGTCCAGATGCACGAGGGAATGCAAGGATGCGTACACCACGTATGTGGTTTCTTCTTCTACCTCCAATAAGCTCCTTAATCTTCTTTCTCCCGGCCCTTTTAGTCTACACAACGGTGCTTCGTTTCGAGATAAGCTCTACATGAAAAAGATGCACATCGATGTTATAGTTCCACTTTTGCGATCAGTTCGTAGTTTCGTCGACCGTAAATGTTCAATTTCGTGTTCATCTTTGGAGCTATTTTGGACGATTTTTGTCAAATTCATCGCGCACGGTCGACTGTTTGAAATTTCCTTTGACCAGTAGCTTCACCTTACAGTTTCACAAGACTTTTGTATTGCACAATTTCTGTTTCGACGATCATAGACGAGTAGATCTAGCTCTTCCTCATGGAGTCTACTTATGCATATCGGTGATCTGTTTTAATGACACTCCTTAATCTTCTCCACCTGGTCGTTCCTCTTGACCTCCTCGCTGCGTCATCCTCCACCAGTGTGGGCAGCGGCTCCTGACCTTGGACAGATGCAGCTTGGCACCGCCATAGGTGCCTTAGCGATGGAGGCAGAGTGCGAGCGAGCAGCTCCTGCGCCAACAGCAGCACGACGAGGTCGAGCTCCCGCAGTAGCGCGACGACGCTGAGCTCACGCCGGAGAGCCCATGCGCTTCTTCGCTGAGCTGGGCATCCCGTTCGAGTTCAGCACTGTCGCCTTCGACCCTTCAGCCCCTCGCCACCCCCGGGCCTATCGGCGGCGCCTGACGAGACCGTCGTTCTGCACATAACGATCGGTAGAAAAACTTGCGGGCCGATGCCGGCCTCCCTTCGTGTCGTGAAGCAGCTCCGGCCAGCCATCATCGTGTCCATCGACCACGACTGCGACAGCGTTGTCCTGCTGCTCCTGAGCCACGCACTCAACATCCTCCACTTCTGCGCCACGCTCAAGGACCTACAGAAGAGCGGGACGAAGGGCAGGAGCGCGACTAGGTGAGCCACGCCAGGGCGTATCCGACATGCAGAAGAGCGCGATGACGTAGTATATGCCGGTGGTGGCCAGTCCACCACCCTCTTCTGCTGATGGTTATTCCCCTCCCCTGCTCGGTATCTATCGACCACTGATGAGCTCCAGAGACTCTGTTCGCCATGGCGGCGGGAGGATTGCTTGTCGACCCGAAGAGGCCGGTGTTCCGCATGGGCGAGCCCGCGTCAGTGGACGGTGGCCTCGGCGCCGAGTCCGACGGCGGCGCGGCACACTAGTTGCTAGTGTCCTCGTCATCGTTCATCGCAATCGCCATGGCACCGTGTGTTATGGGTAGCTGTTAAGTCTTAATCATATCTCGTGCACGCAACCAAACAACGTGCATTAGTATGAGCACAGCCAATACGAGCAACCAAACATAGTGCGTAGAGGCGTTGCTATGATGCAGGAAGAGGGGATGCACGCAACCAATCAACATGCGGATGATGGTTTTCTGCCTGCATATGCTCGGCCAGACCCAACTAAAACAAGTATGCAAAAGGGAAAAAATGATGCAGGTAATCGGACGCATCCTTACTAATCTATGGGTACAGTATGCCATGTAGCGTGGGGACCTCCTCGGAGAAGTCATCTTCGCGCATTCGGCTTTCTCCCGTACTCCATTTGGGTTTATCAGGCCCTTCTAATTTTGGTCAAAATTTCACATATCAATTAACTAATAAAATGTAAACAATATGCAAAAACTTACATCTAAGAAATTTCTTTCAAATATAAGTTCAGCAATATACTTTTTGTAGAATATAGTTTATATTTTATTAGTCATATAGATATCAAAATCTGGCTCAAAATACGAGTTGCCCACTAAACACTGACGAAGGGATTACGTACTTTTAGGACGTCGATATGTGCTGAATGTTCGGTATGGAGATGCCTCAGCCCAAACGAATCGTTCGGCAGCACATGGGGAACCGATGGAAAGATTTTGTTCGATCTGAAAACATCCCAGCCTGCACCCATCGAGAAAACCTTGTTGCTAATTTCTTTTACGAGAGAAAACCCTGTCGCTAATGAAAAACCCACAAAGCCTAGAAAAAGGAAAAAGAATTGGGCCAAAAAAGATAAAAAACAAGATGCACGGGGCAACAAAAAACGGGCATGTCATGACAAAATATCATAAAAGACCCTCTTTTAAAAAAACACAAAATTCCAGAATCTGTAACACACAACAAAATAGTCTGGTACATCTCTATGTTGAGGGGTGGCAAATCATCAATGTTGCCACATAGCAATTATGTATGCAGTCAGCATTTGCCATGACAAACTACCATGCCAGAGATTGTTTCGAGTAGTCGACAAAATAAAAAAAATTGCCATGAATGTATTCATATATTGAATAAAATGCCATGACCCATAAACTAGAGTTGCCATGAATGTATTCATACATGGATGTGTACTCCATGCAATTAAGTTGCCATGCTCCAGGCAAATGGCATGGCATGGAAAATTTGCCATGAAAAAAGAAGAGTAAAATTTGCCACGGCAAAAAAGTAAATTTGACATGTAAATAAAAGTATTTGTGCCATGAAAAACAAAGTAAAATTTTCCATGGCAAAAAAAGTTATATTTTCCATGTGAATGAAAGTACTTTTTCCATGGAAGAATAGTTTAAATTTGCCATAGCAAAAATAGAGTAAAATTTTTGCCATGGCTAGAGAAGAAATGTACCTACTACATAGTAAAATTGGCCATGTTCTAAAAATGTAAAATTTTCCATCATATGTAAATTACAATTGCCATGTTCTTTATGATAAATTTTCCGTGTATGTAAAAAATTCAAAAATTATGAAAACAAAATGCCATGGCATATGAATATTCAAAATTACCATGGCATTTTAGTCATAATTTGCATGCTTTGTATAATAAAATTGCCATGAGTGTATTCATATATTTAAAAAATGCTATAACCCATAAACTACACATGTCATGCTCCACGGAATTAAGTTGCCATGGCAAATGCATGTTCAAATTTCCCATGGTATGTTTACCAAAGTTTTCATCTTTTGTGTAATAAATAAATTGCCGTGTATGTGAGAAACACAAACAAAATGATAAAAAATTCCATGGCAAAATGCATATTCAAAGTTGCCATGGTATTTTTTTAACAAATTTGACATGTTTTATAAAATAATTTTGCCATGAATGTGAAATAATACAAAAAATTTATCAAAAATTTCCTTAGCAAATGCATGTGCAATTTTGCAATGGTATATTTACCAAAGTTGCCATCTTTTGTGAAATAAAATTGCCGTATATGTGGAAAGTAAAACAAATGATAAAAAATACCATGTAAAAATGCATATTCAAAATAGCAGTGGTATGTTTTATCTAAATTGTCATGTATGTGAAATAGTTTGTAAAGGATTTACCATGTAACCATGACTATTAATAAATTGTCAAGTTATGGATAAGAAGCCTGCAGAAAAATGAAAAATCTTAAGAATATGCGATGTGTCAATAATGGAATTTGTCGTATGAACAAAAATGAATTGCCATATTATAAAGACTTCAAACGAATAATTTACCATTATACATGGCAAACCTTCATGAAATCCTATGCAAATCCTGTACAAACGAATACAATTTGCCAAGGTGTATTTTTTTGCTAGAACATGGAAAATATGGGAATTGTCTACTAACCCCTGCTCAGATCGAGCGCGCAAGAACAGAGCAATTGTTATGCCCTACTCCTCCATGGATGGGATTTACCTATAAGCTGTGATCACAAAGAAACTTGCCATGAAGAATGCTTGTAAATAGCCATTTACAATGGCCATGGCAAGAAGACTCATCTTAAGTTTTGCAAATGATGGCAAATTAAAAACACATCTTAAAGTTTGCCATGGCAAACTCGATATTGATTTACCCATAGCAAGACATCTAAAAAGAGTTTCCATGGCAAAAATCACTTTATAAACAATTTAAGTAATGGACAGGTGATTTCTTGTATCTGCGTCGGTATTTCCCTAAAGAGGAAGGGATGATGCAGTACAACAACAACAAGTATTTCCCTCAGTTATGAAACCAAGGTTATCAATCCAGTAGGAGAACCAAGCAACACTATGTAAATAGAACCTGCACACAAAGAACAAATTCTTGTAACCCAACACATAAGAGGGGTTGTCAATCCCTCCTCGGTAGAAAGATAGATTAAATAGTATAAGTCTGGATGAATAGATCTAATGAAAACAAAAAGTAAAATTAATAAAGAAAAAGTGCAGCAATGTATTTTTGGGTTTTTGGAATAATAGATCTGAAAACAATATGATAGAAAATAGACCCGGGGACCGTATATTTCACTAGTGGCTTCTCTTGAGAAAATAGCATACGGTGGGTACACAAATTACTGTTGGGCAATTCATAGAAGACAAAATAATTATGATGATATCCAAGGCAATGATCAAATACATAGGCATCACGTCCAAGATTAGTAGACAGACCCTTGCCTGCATCTACTCTATTACTCCACACATCGGCCGCTATCCAAGATGATCCTAGTGTATTAAGTTCATGCATATAAGAGATCAAAGAAGATTCAAATAATATTGATGGATATATATCTGATCATAAACTCGTAATTCATCGGATCCCAACAAACACACGGCAAAAAGTCATTACATCAAATAGATCTCCAAGAACATCAAGGAGAAAATTGTATTGAGAATCAAAAAGAGAGAAGAAGCCATCTAGCTACTGCCTATGGACCCGTAGGTCTGTGGTGAACTACTCACGCTGAAGGAAATATGCCCTAGAGGCAATAATAAAGTTGTTATTTATATTTCCTTATATCATGATAAATGTTTATTATTCATGTTAGAATTGTATTAACCGGAAACTTGGTACATGTGTGAATACATAGACAAAACAGAGTGTCCCTACTATGCCTCTACTAGACTAGCTCGTTAATCAAAGATGGTTAAGTTTCCTGACCATAGACATGTGTTGTCATTTGATGAACGGGATCACATCATTAGAGAATGATGTGATGGACAAGACCCATCCGTTAGCTTAGCATTATGATCATTTAGTTTTATTGCTATTGCTTTCTTCATGACTTATACATGTTCATTTGACTATGAGATTATGCGACTCCGAATACAAGAGGATCACCTTGTGTGCTATCAAATGTCACAATGTAACTGGGTGACTATAAAGATGCTCTACAGGTGTCTCTGAAGGTGTTTGTTGGGTTGGCATAGATCGAGAATAGGATTTGTCACTCCATATATCGGAGAGGTATCTCTGGGCCCTCTCAGTAATGCACATCACTATAAGCCTTGCAAGCAATGTGACTAATGAGTTAGTTGCGGGATGATGCATTACGGAACGAGTAAAGAGACTTGCCGGTAACGAGATTGAACAAGGTATGATGATACCGACGATCGGATCTCGGGCAAGTAACATACTGATGACAAAGGGAATGACGTATGTTGTTATGCTGTTTGACCGATAAAGATCTTCGTAGAATATGTAGGAGCCAATATGAGCATCCAGGTTCCGCTATTGGTTATTGACCGGAGATGTGTCTCGGTCATGTCTACATAGTTCTCGAAGCCGTAGGGTCCGCACGCTTAATGTTCGTTGTCGATTTGTATTGTGAGTTATGTGATTTGATGACCGAAGATTGTTTGGAGTCCCGGATGAGACCACGGACATGACGAGGAGTCTCGAAATGGTCGTGAGGTGAAGATTGATATATTGGAAGGCTATATTTGGACATCGGAAAGGTTCTGAGTGATTCGGGTGTTTTTCGGAGTACTGGAGAGTTACGGGAATTCGCCGAGGGAAGTATTGGGGCTTCATGGGCCTTAGTGGAAAGGAGAGGAGGGCCGCAAGGGTGGCCGCCCCCCCCCATGGCAGGTCCGAATTGGACTAGGGAGGGGGCGGTGCCCCCCTCTTTCCTTCTCCCTCTCCTACTCCTTCCCTCTCTCCCCTCTTGGAAAAGGAAGGGGACTCCAACTAGGATTGGGAATCCTAGTTGGACTCCCCCTATGGCGCGCCCCTCCTGGAAGCCGACCTCCTCCTCTCCCTCCTTTATATACGTGGCCAGGGGCACCCCAAAGCACAACAGATAATCTCTTAGCCGTGTGCGGTGCCCCCCTCCGCAGTCGCACAACTCGGTCATATCATCGTAGTGCTTAGGCGAAGCCCTGCGCCGATAACTTCATCATCACCGCCGCCATGCCATCGTGCCGACGAAACTCTTCCTTGTCTTCAACTGGATCAAGAGCTCGAGGGACATCATCATGCTGAACATGTGCAGAACACGGAGGTGCCATACGTTCGGTACTTGGATCGGTTGGATCGTGAAGACGTTGGACTACATCAACTACGTTACTAAACGCTTCCACTTTCGGTCTACGAGGGTACGTGGACACACTCTCGTGTCACGTTGCTATGCATCTCCTAGATAGATCTTGCGTGATTGTAGGATTTTTTTTGAATTACTACGTTCGCCAACAGTGGCATCCGAGCTAGGTCTATGCATATATGATATATGCACGAGTATAACACAATGAGTTATGGGCGATAATAGTCATACTGCTTACCACAACGTCTTACTTTGATTCGGCGGTATTGTTGGATGAAGTGGCCCGGACCGACATTACATGACCGCGTTTATGAGACTAGTTCTACCGACATGCTTCGCACACAGGTGGTTAGCGGGTGTCTGTTTCTCCAAATTTAGTTGAATCAAGTTTGAATACGGCCGGTCCTTGTTGAAGGTTAAAACAACACACTTGACAAAAAATCGTTGTGGTTTTGATGCGTAGGTAAGAAAGGTTCTTGCTAGAAGCCCGTAGCAGCCACGTAAAACTTGCAACAACAAAGTAGAGGACGTTTAACTTATTTTTGCAGGGCATGTTGTGATGTGATATGGTCAAGACGTGATGAGATATAAATTGTTGTATGAGATGATCATGTTTTGTAACCGTTATCGACAACTGGCAGGAGCCTTATGGTTTTCGCTTTATTGTATGAAATGTAATCGCCATGTAATTGCTTTACTTTATCACTAAGCGGTAGCGATAGTCGTAGAAGCAATAGTTGGCGAGATGACAACGATGCTATGATGGAGATCAAGGTGTCAAGCCAGTGATGATTGAGATCATGACGGTGCTTTGGAGATGGAGATCAAAGGCACAAGATGATGATGGCCATATCATGTAACATATCATGTCAATACTTTGATTGCATGTGATGTTTATCTTTTATACATCTTATTTTGCATAGTTCGATGGTAGCATTATAAGATGAGCCCTCACTAAATTTCAAGGTATAAGTGTTCTCCCTGAGTATGCACCGTTGCTACAGTTCGTCCTGCCGAGACACCACGTGATGATCGGGTGTGATAAGCTCTACGTTCACATACAATGGGTGCAAGCCAGTTTTGCACACGCAGAATACTCGGGTTAAACTTGACGAGCCTAGCATATGCAGATATGGCCTCGAAACACTGAGACCGAAAGGTCGAATGTGAATCATATAGTAGATATGATCAACATAGAGATGTTCACCATTGAAAACTACTCCATCTCACGTGATGATCGGACATGGTTTAGTTGATATGGATCACGTGATCATTTAGATAACTAGAGGATGTCTATCTAAGTGGGAGTTCTTAAGTAATATGATTAATTGAACTTTTATATATCATGAACTTAGTACCTGATAGTTTTGCATGTCTATATTGTTGTAGATCAATGGCCCGTGCTACCATTCCCTTGAATTTTAATGCATTCCTAGAGAAAGCTAAGTTGAAAGATGATGGTAGAAATTACACGTACTAGGTCCGTAACTTGAGGATTATCCTCATTCCTGCACAAACGAATTACGTCCTGGAAGCACCGCTAGGTGCAAGACCCGCTGCAGGAGCAACTCCGGACGTTATGAACGTCTGGCAGAGCAAAGGTGATGACTACTCAATATTTTAGTGTGCCATGCTTTACGGCTTATAATTGGGACTTCAAAGATGTTTTGAACGTCATGGAGCATATGAGATGTTCCAGGAGCTGAAGTTAATATTTCAAGCAAATACCCGAGTTGAGAGATATGAAGTCTCCAACAAGTTCTATAACTGCAAGATGGAGGAGCATAGTTTCGTCGGTGAACACATACTCGTAAAGTCCGGGTACCATAACCACTTGACTCACTGGGAGTTAATCTTCCTGATGATAGTGTCATTGACAGAGTTCTTCAATCACTGCCACCAAGCTATAAAGGCTTCGTGATGAACTATAATATGCAAGGGATGGAAAAGACAATGCCCGAGCTCTTCGCGATGCTAAAGGCTGTGGAGGTAGAAATCAAGAAGGACCATCAAGTGTTGATGGTTAACAAGACTACTAGTTTCAAAAAAAGGGCAAAGGGAAGAAGGGGAACTTCAAGAAGAATAGCAAGCAAGTTGCTACTCCCGGGAAGATGCCCAAGTCTGGACCTAAGCCTGAAACTGAGTGCTTCTACTGCAAAGAGACTGGTCACTGGAAGCAGAACTGCCCCAAGTATTTGGTGGATAAGAAGGATGGCAAAGTGAAAGGTATATTTGATATACATGTTATTGATGTGTACCTTACTAATGCTCGTAGTAGCGCCTGGGTATTTGATACTGGTTCTGTTGCTCATATTTGGAACTCGAAACAGGGCTTACGGATTAAATGAAGATTGGCTAAGGACGAGGTGACAATGCGCGTGGGAAATGGTTCCATAGTCGATGTGATCGCCGTCGGCACACTACCTCTACATCTACCGTCGGGATTAGTTTTAGACCTGAATAATTGTTATTTGGTGCCAGCGTTGAGCACAAACATTATATCTGGATCTTGTTTGATGCGAGATGGTTATTCATTTAAATCAGAGAATAATGGTTGTTATATTTATATGAGTAATATATTTTATGGTCATGCACCCTTGATGAGTGGTCTATTTTTGTTGAGTCTCGATTGTAGTGATACACATATTCATAATATTGAAGCCAAAATATTCAAAGTTAATAATGATAGTGCAACTTATTTGTGGTACTGCCGTTTAGGTCATATTGGTGTAAAGCGCATGAAGAAACTCCATGCTGATGGGCTTTTGGAATCACTTGATTATGAATAACTTGATACTTGCTAACCATGCCTTATGGGAAAGATGACTAAGACTCCGCTCTCCGAACAATGGAGCGAGCAACTGACTTGTTGGAAATAATACATACTGATGTATGCGGTCCGATGAGTTTTGAGTCTCGCAGCGGGTATCGTTATTTTCTGACCTTCACAGATGATTTGAGAACATATGGGTATATCTACTTAATAAACATAAGTCTAAAACATTTTAAAAGTTCAACGAATTTCAGAGTGAAGTGTAAAATTATCGTAACAAGAAAATAAAGTTTCTACGATCTGATCATGGAGGAGAATATTTGAGTTATGAGTTTGTTCTTCATTTGAAACAATGTGGAATAGTTTCGCAACTCACGCCACCTGGAACACCACAGTGTAATGGTGTGTACGAACGTTATAACCGTACTTTATGAGATATGGTGTGATCTATGATGTCTCTTACTGATTTACCGCTATCATTTTGGGGTTATGCTTTAGAGACGGCTGCATTCACGTTAAATAGGGCACCATCTAAATCCGTTGAGACAACACCATATGAACTGTGGTTTGGCAGAAACCTAAGCTGTCGTTTCTTAAAGTTTGGGGCTGCGATGCTTATGTGAAAAAGCTTCAACCTGATAAGCTCGAACCCAAATCAGAGAAATGTGTCTTCATAGGATACTCAAAGGATATTGTTGGGTACACCTTCTATCAAAGATCTGAAGGCAAGATATTCGTTGCTAAGAATGGATCCTTTCTAGAGAAGGAGTTTCTCTCGAAAGAAGTGAGTGGGAGGAAAGTAGAACTTGATGAGGTAACTGTACCTTCTCCCGAATTGGAAAGTATTTCGTCAAAGAAATCAGTTCCAGTGATTCCTACACCAATTAGTGAGGAAGTTAATGATGATGATCATGAAACTTCAGATCAAGTTACTACCAAACCTCGTAGGTCAACCAGAGTACGTTCCGCACCAGAGTGGTACGGTAATCCTGTTCTGGACGTCCTGTTACTAGACCATGACGAACCTACGAACTATGAGGAAGCGATGATGAGCCCAGATTCCGCGAAATGGCTTGAGGCCATGAAATCTGAGATGGGATCCATGTATGAGAACAAAGTGTGGACTTTGGTTGACTTGCCCGATGATCAGCAAGCCATCAAGAATAAATGGATCTTCAAGAAGAAGACTAACGCTGACGGTAATATTACTGTCTACAAAGCTTGACTTGTTGCGAAAGGTTTTCGACAAGTTCAAGGAGTTGACTACAATGAGACCTTCTCACCCGTAGCGATGCTTAAGTCTGTGCGAATCATGTTAGCAATTGCGCATTTAATGATTATGAAATTTGGCAAATGGATGTCAAAACTGCATTCCTTAATGGATATCTGATACGTCTCCAACGTATCTATAATTTTTTATTGCTCGATGCTACTTTATCTACTGTTTTGGACTATATTGGGCTTTATTTTCCACTTCTATATTATTTTTGGGACTAACCTATTAACCGGAGGCCCAGCCCAGAATTGCTGGTTTTTTTGCCTATTTCAGTGTTTCGAAGAAACGGAATATCAAACGGAGTCCAAACGGAATGAAACCTTCGGAAACATGATTTTCTCACCGAACGTGATCCAGGAGACTTGGACCCTACGCCAAGGAACATAAGAGGCAGTCACGAGGGTGGGGGGCGCGCCCCCCTGCCTCGTGGGCCCCCTGTTGCTCCACCGGCGTACTCCTTCCTCCTATATATACCTACGTACCCCCAAACGATCAGAACAGGAGCCAAAAACCTAATTCCACCGCCGCAACTTCTTGTATCCACGAGATCCCATCTTGGGGCATGTTCCGGAGCTCCGCCGGAGGGGACATCCACCACGGAGGGCTTCTACATCATCACCATAGCCCTTCCCATGAAGTGTGAGTAGTTTACTTCAGACCTTCGGGTCCATAGCTAGTAGCTAGATGGCTTCTTCTCTCTTTTTGGATCTCAATACAATGTTCTCCCCCTCTCTCGTGGAGATCTATTCGATGTAATCTTCTTTTTGCGATGTGTTTGTTGAGACCGATGAATTGTGGGTTTATGATCCAGATTATCTATGAATAATATTTGAATCTTCTCTGAGTTCTTTTATGTATGATTGGTTATCTTTGCAAGTCTCTTCGAATTATCCGTTTGGTTTGGCCAACTAGATTGGTAGTTCTTGCAATGGGAGAAGTATTTAGCTTTGGGTTCAATCTTGCGGTGTCCTTACCAAAGGATGTAAAGGGTTGCAAGGCACGATTGTATTGTTGCCATCGAGGATAACAAGATGGGGTATTTATCATATTGCATGAATTTATTCCTCTACATCATGTCATCTTGCTTAAGGCGTTACTCTGTTTTTAACTTAATACTCTAGATGCATGCTGGATAGCGGTCGATGAGTGGAGTAATAGTAGTAGATGCAGAATCGTTTCGGTCTACTTGTCTCGGACGTGATGCCTATATACATGATCATACCAAGATATACTCATAACTATGCTCAATTCTGTCAATTGCTCAACAGTAATTTGTTCACCCACCGTAGAATACTTATGCTCTTGAGAGAAGCCACTAGTGAAACATATGGCCCCCGGGTCTATTCTCATCATATCAATCTCCATTACTTTAATACTTGCTTTGTTTTTACTTTGCCTTTTACTTTTTACTTTGCATCTCTATACCAAAAATACCAAAAATATTATTTATCATCTCTATCAGATCTCACTCTCGTAAGTGACCATGAAGGGATTGACAACCCCTAATCGCGTTGGTTGCAAGGAGCTAGTGTTTTGTGCAGGTACGAGGGACTTGTGCGTGCCCTCCTACTGGATTGATACCTTGGTTCTCAAAAACTGAGGGAAATACTTACGCTACTTTGCTGCATCATCCTCTCCTCTTCGGGGAAATCCAACGCAGTGCTCAAGAGGTAGCAAGAAGAATTTCTGGCGCCGTTGCCGGGGAGGCTCACGCAAGAGCAAGTCAAGACATACCAAGTACGCATCACAATCCCTATCTCTCGCATTACTTTATTTGCCATTTGCCTCTCGTTTTCCTCTCCCCCACTTCACCCTTGCCGTTTTATTCGCCCTCTCTTTCCCAATCTCCTCCTCTCTTTCCCGTTTGCCTTCTAGTTTGCCTTTTGTTTGCCCGTGTGTTGGATTGCTTGTTTGTCGCGATGGCTCAAGATGCTACCAAATTGTGTGACTTCACCAATACCAATAATAATGATTTCCGTAGCACTCCGATTGCTCCTCTTGCCAATACTGAATCTTGTGAAATCAATACTGCTTTGTTGAATCTTGTTATGAAAGATCAATTCGCCGGCCTTCCTAGTGAAGATGCCGCTACTCATCTGAATAGCTTTGTTGATTTATGTGATATACAAAAGAATAAACATGTCGATAATGATGTCGTTAAGTTGAAGCTATTTCCTTTTTCGCTTAGAGATCGTGCTAAAGCGTGGTTTTCATCTCTGCCAAAAATAGTATTGATTCTTGGAACAAGTGCAAAGATGCTTTTATCTCTAAGTATTTTCCTCCCGCTAAAATTATCTCTCTTAGGAACGATATTATGAATTTTAAGCAACTTGATCATGAACATGTTGCACAAGCTTGGGAGTGAAATTAATGATACGTAATTGTCCTACTCATGGTTTGAACTTGTGGATGATTATACAAAACTTTTATGCCGGATTGAATTTTGCTTCTAGAAATCTTTTAGATTTGGCCGCGGGAGGAACTTTTATGGAAATCACTTTAGGAGATGCTACTAAACTTCTAGATAATATTATGGTTAGTTATTCTCAATGGCACACTGAAAGATCTACTAATAAAAAAGTGCATGCGATAGAAGAAATTAATGTTTTGAATGGAAAGATGGATGAACTTATGAAATTATTTGCTACTAAGAGTGTTTCTTCTGATCCTAATGATATGCCTTTGTCTACTTTGATTGATAATAATAATGAATCTATGGATGTGAATTTTGTTGGTAGGAATAATTTTGGTAACAACGCGTATAGAGGGAATTTTAATCCTAGGCCTTATCCTAGTAATCCTTCTAATAATTATGGAAATTCCTACAACAACTCTTATGGAAATTTTAATAAGATGCCCTCTGAATTTGAGAGTAGTGTTAAAGCGTTTATGAATTCACAAAAGAATTTTTATGCTTTGCTTGAGGAGAAATTGCTTAAAGTTGATGATTTGGCTAGGAACGTTGATAGAATTTCTCTTGAAATTGATTCTTTAAAGCTTAGATCTATTCCTCCTAATCATGATATCAATGAGTCTCTCAAAGCTATGAGAATTTTCATTGATGAGTTCAAAGAAAGAACTGCTAGGATGCGTGCTTCGAAAGATGCCTTTATTAAAGCGTGTTCTTCCAATTCCTATGAAAATCAAGATGAAGATCTAAAAGTTATTGATGTGTCCCCCCATTAAATCTTTGTTTTGCAATAAGAATCTTGATGAAACTGAATATGATCTTCCTTTACCTAGAAGGCGTTCTAAGAATTCGGAGTTTTTAGATCTTGATGATAAAATTGATAAAAGTGGGATTGAAAGAAATAAAAACCTAGATGTTGCTAAACCCACTATATTGGATCTCAAGGAATTTAATTATGAAAATTTCTCTTTAATTGATTGTATTTCCTTGTTGCAATCCGTGCTAAATTCTCCTCATGCTTATAGTCAAAATAAGGCCTTTACCGAACACATTATTGATGCCTTGATGCAATATTATGAAGAAAAACTTGAGTTGAAAGTTTCTATCCCTAGAAAGCTCTATGAGGAGTGGGAACCTACTATTAAAATTAAAATTAAAAATTATGAGTTTCATGCCTTGTGTGATTTGGGTGCTAGTGTCTCCACTATTCCCAAAACTTTGTGTGATTTGCTAGATTTCCGTGACTTTGATGATTGCTCTCTAAACTTGCATCTCGCGGATTCCACTATTAAAAAGCCTATGGGAATAATTAATGATTTTCTTATTGTTGCAAATAGGAATTATGTGCCCGTAGATTTTATCGTTCTTGATATAGATTGCAATCCTTCATGTCCTATTATTCTTGGTAGACCTTTCCTTAGAATGATTGGTGCAATTATTGATATGAAGGAAGGAAATATTAGATTCCAATTTCCCTTAAAGAAGGGCATGGAACACTTCCCTAGAAAGAAAATAAAATTACCATATGAATCTATCATGAGAGCCACTTATGGATTGCCTACCAAAGATGGCAATACCTAGATCTATCCTTGCTTTTATGCCTAGCTAGGGGCGTTAAACGATAGCGCTTGTTGGGAGGCAACCCGATTTTATTTTTAGTTTTTTGCTTTTGCTTATGTTTAGGAATAAATAATCCATCTAGCCTATGTTTAGATGTGGTTTTATGTTTTAATTAGTGTTTGTGCCAAGCTAGACCTATTGGATCTTCTTGGATGATAGTTATTTGATCTTGCTGTAATTTTCAGAAACTTTGCGCTCAGTGCCTGAATTATTAAAAATCACCAGAACGTGATAAAATACTGATTCCAATTGCTGCTGATCAATAAAAAAATTGTCTAGGTCGTCTAATTTTGGTAGATTTTTTGGTGTTCCATAAGTTTGCGTTAGTTACAGATCACTACGGACTATTCTGTTTTTAACAGATTCTGTTTTTCGTGTGTTGTTTGCTTATTTTGATGAATCTATGGCTAGTAAAATAGTTTATAATCCATAGAGAAGTTGGAATACAGTAGGTTTAACACCAATATAAATAAAGACTGAGTTCGTTACAGTACTTAAAGTAGTCTTTTGTTTTCTTTCTCTAACGGAGCTCACGAGATTTCTATTGAGTTTTGTGTTAGGAAGTTTTCAAGTTTTGGGTAAATTCTTTTGATGGATTATGGAACAAGGAGTAGCAAGAGCCTAATCTTGGAGATGCCATGGCACCTCCAAGATAATCCAAGGACACCAAAAAGTCAAAGCCTGGGGATGCCCCGGAAGGCATCCCCTCTTTCGTTTATTTCCATCGGTAATTTACTTGGAGCTATATTCTTATTCACCACATGATATGTGTTTTGCTTGGAGCGTCTTGTATCATTTGCGTCTTTGCTTGTTAGTCTACCACAATCATCCTTGATGTACACACCTTTTGAGAGATCCATACATAAGTTGAAATTTTATAGAATACTCTATGTGCTTCACTTATATCTTTTGAGCTTGATAGTTTTGCTCATAGTGCTTCACTTATATCTTTTGAGCGTGATAATTTTTGCTCTAGTGCTTCACTTAGATCTTTTAGAGCACGGTGGTGGATTTGTTTTAAAGAAACTATTGATATCTCATGCTTCACTTAGATTATTTTGAGAGTCGTTAATAGCATGGTAATTTGCTTAAAATTAATATCTTAAAGAAGAGTTGTATATGATGCAACCAGAAGGTTTTGTCGATCCTAAAGGTGCTAACAAAGTGTGCAAGCTCCAGCGATCCATTTATGGACTGGTGCAAGCCTCTCGGAGTTGGAATATACACTTTGATAGTATGATCAAAGCATATGGTTTTATACAGACTTTTGGAGAAGCCTGTATTTACAAGAAAGTGAGTGGGAACTCTATAGCATTTCTAATATTATACGTGGATGACATATTGTTGATTGGAAATGATACATAATTTCTGGATAGCATAAAAGGATACTTGAATAAGAATTTTTCAATGAAAGACCTCGGTGAAGCTGCTTATATATTGGGCATCAAGATCTATAAAGGTAGATCAAGATGCTTAATTGGACTTTCACAAAGCACATACCTTAAAATTTTGAAGAAGTTCAAAATGGACCAATCAAAGAAAGGGTTCTTGCCTGTGTCACAAGGTGTGAGGTTGAGTGAGACTCAATGCCCAACCACTGCAGAAGATAGAGAGAAAATGAAAGTCATTCCCTATGCTTCAGCCATAGGTTCTATCATGTACGCAATGCTGTGTACCAGACCTGATGTGTGCCTTGCTATAAGTATAGTAGGGAGGTACCAAAGTAATCCAGGAGTGTATCACTGGACAGCGGTCAAGAACATCCTAAAATACCTATAAAGGACTAAGGATATGTTTCTCATTTATAGAGGTGACAAAGAGCTCGTCGTAAATGGTTACGTCGATGCAAGATTTGACTCTGATCCAGATGACTCTAAGTCGCAAGCCAGATATGTATTTATATTGAATGGTGGATCTGTCAATTGGTGCAGTTCCAAGCAGAGTGTCTTGGCGGGATCTACGTGTGAAGCGGAGTATATAGCTGCTTCAGAAGCAGCAAATGAAGGAGTCTGGATGAAGGAGTTCATATCCGATCTAGGTGTAATACCTAGTGCATCGGATCCAATAAAAATCTTTTATGACAATACTGGAGCAATTGCCTTGGCGAAGGAATCCAGATTTCACAAGAGAACCAAACACGTCAAGAGACGCTTCAATTCCATCCGCGATCTAGTCAAGGAGGGAGACATAGAGATTTGCAATATACATACGGATCTGAATGTTGCAAACCTGTTGACTAAGCCTCTTCCACGAGCAAAACATGATCGGCACCAAGACTCTATGCGTGTTAGAATCATTTCTATGTAATCTAGATTATTGACTCTAGTGCAATTGGGATACTGAAGGAAAGATGCCCTAGAGGCCATAATAAAGTTGTTATTTATATTTCCTTATATCATGATAAATGTTTATTATTCATGCTAAAATTGTATTAACCGGAAACTTGGTACATGTGTGAATACATAGACAAAACAGAGTGTCGGTGTACAAAAAGAGGGGTACACTTTTTGTACCCCTATAACTATGCACGGGCAGTCTGAGCCGCGGGCACCACCACACTGAGCAAGGCAAGGGAGGTGAGCCGAGGTAAGGACGAAGCACGAAAGGAGCAGAACGACGCCAAGATCAAGACCACAAGGCCCCCGGCAAGAACCTTGCCGGGGATGACAGCAGGCGCCACGGCAAGACCCTTGCCGGGGCTACGACAAGGCCCTTGCCAAGGACACTCGAGGGGCCACCATCGGGCCCGCACCAATCAAACCTTCACCGCCGTTCGCATGCAGCTGCCGACCCAACCAGCTGGGCAGGCACCTGTGTGGCGGCAAGCGGATCTTCGTGGAGGCCCACCGCTGCGCCACCTCAGCTGCCTGCCTGCCTACATGGCACCACGGGCACCGCTGGCCAGGGCACGTGTCAACACGAGAGGGAGCGGCGACGGACGAGACAGGGCTCTCCCCCGTCCTCGATAAAGCAAGGACACCTAAGCAATATGCATTAATGGAACCTTGTCATGTAATGCGAGGGATAAACTTGTATCACTGTACCCTTTCCACCTCCTGTGTGCCACCGTGGCAACCCCTTTCCCTATAAAAGGAGGCCCAAGGCGACCAGGAGGAGGATTTCGGCTTTTTGGAGCTCCTCACGCCCCATTGCTAGTTCAAGAACACCAGATAAACAAACCACCAAAGCAGGAGTAGGGTTTTACACATCCTCGCAGCCCGAACCTGGATAAAGAGACCGTGTGCTATCTGTTTGATCCACTCTTCTCACGACCCCCGCGCCCCGCAACCGTAGTAGGGATTCTTGTGATCCCATAGGCGTCGTTCCGACACCGACATCTTTGGCGCGCCAGGTAGGGGGCGCAGTTGTGAGAATCGGCTTTGGCAGTCAGCCCGGCCTTCCTTCCTCTTCGTGACCCTTGAAGAAGAAAGGAGGCCAGAAGATCGACACTCGAGCGATCGCAAACAGAAGCTAAGTTGCACTGAACCTTTATTTGTGCTACCCTTCTTATTTGAGGTTATTCCCCCCCCCCGAAAATGTCACGCCTTTTTATGAGAAACCTGCACGCCAGGGGGCTCTCCCACGATTAGCAATGCCCTTGCCCTGTTTCGAGTCTGCTCAACAGCTCAAGTGGCTGCGTCGAGAATGGCAGAGTAACCTTCCGCGATCGACAACGCCCTCGATTCTGACTCGAGTCAAGCTCGACAGATTCGGCGGCCGCGTTCGAACGGAAAGGTGGCTCGTCCGCAAGCACGCTGCATTCGCAGGCCCCGGGATCCATCCCCAAAACGCCGCTAGGGGCTTTCGCGCAGGCAAGCCTACCCAATCGACGAGGGGCACACATACAAAGAGGAATTGAACGGGGAAATAACATGCATGAAAATTAAGAGTACTTCAAGGTTATATTACTTCACATCATAGCTGCGGTTCTAACTAAAGATAAAATTTTTCTTGGTCGGGAACCCGCAGCGGCGAAGAGGAACGGGATGCTCAATCCAGCCACGGCTTTCCACCCTCTTGATTTAAATCGATGCCCTTGGTGATGGGCTTGATGCGCTCCTTGAGCACCGTGAGGTCAACACCATCCGGCAAGCTCTTCATCGAGGCCGCGAAGTCAAGATTGGGATTCCAGTGTGCCACCTTGGTGAGGACCTTGGTCACAACCCTCCGGCAAAGTCGCCGGGCCTCCTCGGCCGGCGTGGCCGTCCTGTTGGAGTGAAGATAGGCCAAGGCTCCGAGGACGCTCTTGAAGAACTGGGTCAGCTTGGCGTTGACGTCCCGCTGCGCTCGGGGGCGTACCTCACATTTGGCAGCCCCATGGTGGCCAATTGCGAGGTGACCCTGCCGGCGACGACCTCCAGATGGCTGATCCACCTGTTCTCACCCACCACATATTCCTGGTCGGAGGCGGCCTCGTTTGCCCAGATTGCTTCTCCTCCTCGAGGCTCTGGTCGTGGTCTCCTCCCGAGCCCTGCTCTCCGACAAGATCTTCTCCGGACCCTCCAGCTTCAGCTTGAGGTCTTTGATGGAGTTCTGCGCGTCGGAGAGCTCCCCGGTCCTGCTGATGACTGCTCCTTGCGCCTCTACCAAGGCGCGGTTGAGCGTGTCCTTCTCGCCGGACAGCCTGAGGGCCTGCTCCTTCAGCTCGTCCCGCTCCGCTTCCAGCTCCTTCACCTTGCCGGCATGGGCCAGAGCCTGGGCATCGAGTGCCTCTTTGTGCCTCTGCTCCAGCTCGCGGGTCCGTCGCGCGACAAGGGCCTCGAGCTCCTCATCCTTGCCGCGGAGCGTCGCGCTAAGCTTCGCTTCACGCGCGGAGAGGTCCTCTTCCTGAGAGTCCAAGGCGGCCTGATGCTGGTTCCAGGCGGCTTCGGCTGCGGCAGCCAAGTTCGCCGCCTCTTCCTGGGCCTTCTCGACGTCAGCCATTTTCATGGTGAGCTCCACATCACGCACGCCTCCCCACGCCGAGCCACGCGCGGGGGGCATGGGAAGCGCAGCGCGCGAAAAGACTTACCGCGGTAAAAACCACCCTGCCTGCCCGCGCACCGTTTTTGGGCCTAGCCCAACGACGCGATTGCGCTTACGTGTGGCCCAGGCCCGGGGGCTCCTGTCGGTGTAAAAAAGAGGGTACACTTTTGTACCCCTATAAGCTGTCTGCAGGCGAGTCGAGCGCTGGCACCACCACACCGAGCAAGGCAAGGGAGGTGAGCCGAGGTAAGGATTTATACCTAAAGGCGCAGAACACGCCAAGATCAAGACCACAAAGAGCAAAGGGACGAGGCGGACTCCCGGCAAGATCCTTGCCGGGGGGCGGTTTTAGCAAACCCGGCAAGACCCTTGCCGCGGCCGCTCGCCCCACACCTGCAAAGCGGATCACACTTGAGTCCACCGCCCCCATGGGGCAAGGATTCGGGAGATATCCCCGTGGTGGTATGTAGATCTTTGTGAAGACATCAAAGATCAGATACACACGATAGAAGACGACGACCCTTGGCGGGATCCCAGCCAAGGAGGACCACAAGGCCCCCGGCAAGAAACTTGCCGGGGATGACAGCAGGCGCCACGGCAAGACCCTTGCCGGGGCCCCGCAAGACCCTTGCGGGGCCCGGCAAGACCCTTGCCGGGGCTACGACAAGGCCCTTGCCAAGGACACTCGAGGGGCCACCATCGGGCCCGCACCAATCAAACCTTCACCGCCGTTCGCATGCAGCTGCCGACCCAACCAGCTGGGCAGGCACCTGCGTGGTGGCAAGCGGATCTTCGTGGAGGCCCACCACTGCGCCACCTCAGCTGCCTGCCTGCCTACATGGCACCACGGGCACCGCTGGCCAGGGCGCGTGTCAACACGAGAGGGAGCGGCGACGGACGAGACATGGCTCTCCCCCGTCCCCGATAAAGCAAGGACACCTAAGCAAGACGCATTAATGGCACCTTGTCATGTAATGCGAGGGATAAAATCGTATCACTGTACCCTTTCCACCTCCTGTGTGCCACCGTGGCAACCCCTTTCCCTATAAAAGGAGGCCCAAGGCGACCAGGAGGAGGATTTCGGCTTTTTGGAGCTCCTCACGCCCCATTGCTAGTTCAAGAACACCAGATAAACAAACTACCAAAGCAGGAGTAGGGTTTTATGCATCCTCGCGGCCCGAACCTGGATAAAGAGACCGTGTGCTATCTGTTTGATCCGCTCTTCTCACGACCCCCGCGCCCCGCAACCGTAGTAGGGATTCTTGTGATCCCATAGGTGTCGTTCCTACACCGACACAGAGTGTCCCTAATATGCCTCTACTAGACTAGCTCGTTAATCAAAGATGGTTAAGTTTCCTGACCATAGACATGTGTTGTCATTTGATGAACGAGATCACATCATTAGAGAATGATGTGATGGACAAGACCCATCCGTTAGCTTAGCATTATGATCGTTTAGTTTTATTGCTATTGCTTTCTTCATGACTTATACAGTTTCCTCTGACTATGATATTATGCAACTCTTGAATACCATAGGAACACCTTGTGTGCTATTAAACTTCACAAACTGGGTGACTATAAAGATGCTCTACATGTGTCTCCAAAGGTGTTTGTTGGGTTGGCATAGATCAAGATTATGATTTATCACTCCGTGTATCGGAGAGTATCTCTGGGCCCTCTCGGTAATGCACATCACTATAAGCCTTGCAAGCAATGTGACTAATGAGTTAGTTGCAGGATGATGCATTACGAAACGAGTAAAGAGACTTGCCGGTAATGAGATTGAACTAGGTATGATGATACCAACGATCGAATCTCGGGCAAGTAACATACCGATGACAATGGGAATGACGTATGTTGTTATGCGGCTTGACCGATAAAGATCTTCATAGAATATGTAGGAGCCAATATAAGCATCCAGGTTTCGCTATTGGTTATTGACCGGAGATGTGTCTCGGTCATGTCTACATATTTCTCGAACCCGTAGGGTCCGCACGCTTAATGTTCGATGATGATTTGTAGTATGAGTTATGTGATTTGATGACTGAAGATTGCTCGTGGTCCCGGATGAGATCACCGACATGACGAGGAGTCTCGAAATGGTCGAGAGGTAAAGATCGATATATTGGAAGGCCATATTCGGACATTGGAAAGGTTTTGAGTGATTCAGGTATTTTTCGGAGTACCGGAGAGTTATGGGAATTCGCCGGGGGAAGTATTGGGCCTTCATGGGCCTTAGTGGAAAGGATAGGAGGGCCGCAAGCGTGGCCGCGCCCCCCCATGGCAGGTCCGAATTGGACTATGGAGGGGGCGGCGCCCCCTCTTTCCTTCTCCCTCTCCTACTCCTTCCCTCTCTCTCCTCTTGGAAAAGGAAGGGGACTCCAACTAGGATTGGGAATCCTAGTTGGAATCCCCCTATGGCGCGCCCCTCCTGGCCGCTAGCCTTCTCCTATCCCTCCTTTATATACGTGCCCAGGGGGCACCCCAAAGCACAACTGACAATCTCTTAGCCGTGTGTGGTGCCCCTCCACACTTACACACCTCGGTCATATCGTCATAGTGCTTAGGCGAAGCCCTGCGCCGATAACTTCATCATTATTGTCGCCACACCGTCATGCCGACGAAACTCTCCCTTGTCCTCAACTGGATCAAGAGCTCGTGGGATGTCATCATGTTGAACGTGTGCAGAACACGGAGGTGCCGTGCATTTGGTACTTGGATCGGTTGGATCGTGAAGACGTTCGACTACATCAACCGCGTTACTAAACGCTTCCACTTTCGGTCTACGAGGGTACATGGACACACTGTCCCATCTCGTTGCTATGCATCTCCTAGATAGATCTTGTGTGATCGTAGGATTTTTTTGGAATTACTATGTTCCCCAACACACGCATCATCGGAGGAGCACCAATGAGGATGATGAACCCCTCCGTGATCGCATTCCCCTTCGGCAAGGTGCCGGAATAGGGCTCTAGATTGGATCTCGTTCTTCTGGAACTTGCGACGGCTTGAATGTTTTTTCGTCGACTCCCCTAGGGTTTTTTGGAATATCTGAGTATTTATAGAGCTGAGAGGCGGTGGAGAAGGTCTCCGTGGGCCCCACCAACCATCAGGGCGCGCCAGGGGCCTCCGGTGTGCCCTGGTGGGTGGTGGGCCTCACGGGCCTCCCCGAGGTGCTTCCTTGGCTCCCAAGTTGTCTTTTGGTCCAAAAAAATCTCCAAAAAGTTACGTGGCATTTGGACTTCGTTTGGTACTGATATTATGTGAAGTAAATTACAAGCAAAAAACAACAACTCGCACTAGGCACTATGGAAATAGGTTAGTCCCAAAAAATGATGTAAAGTTGCCACAAAATTATTGTAAAACATCTAAGAATTATAATATAACAGCATGGAACAATAAAAAATTATAGATACGTTGGAGACGTATCAGCATCCCCATGCTTAATTCCTGCTCATCCTCGAGTAGGTAAATGATAAAAACAGAATTTTTGATGTGGAATGCTTCCTAACATGTTCATCACATATTCTTTTCTTTTGTAGCATGGACATTTGGACTTTTAAATGATTCAAAGTAATAGTCTATATTTAACATGAAGACTTCAATACTCAAGCATATAAACAAGCAACCATGTCTTTCAAAATATCAACACTAAAGAAGTTATCCCTAGCCCATCATGCTCAGTCATTGATCCATTCATGAGACACACTTGAATATTAGCTACATCCAATGCACAAGTATGATCATAGTGCTCGCTAGTTGGTGCTTTATAAGAGAAGATGGAGTCTCAAATAAAAATAAATATTGCATAAAGTAGATAGATGGGCCCTTCGCAGAGGGAAGTGGAGATTTGTAGAGGTGCCATAGCTCAAAGCCTAAATTGAGAGATAAAATATATTTTGAGAGGCATGCTTTTCCCGTCAACGAAAACGACCGAGAAGTTCTCAATACTTTCCATGCATAAAATAAAGTTTATTCCTTTCCACCATTCTTTCACAATCCATGGCTAGCCGTATCCATGGGTGCCTTCCATACCAACACTTTCCAAGGAATTTATTATTTGACAACATAAAGTAAATTTCTTTTTCATTTCGGGACTGGGCATCCCTAATACCGCCACACTCTCGTGCAATGACAAGTGAATAAACACTCATCTTGAGAATAACACATCTAGCATGAAAAAATATTGGCCACACCCTACCGCTTCATGAGCGGTCTGGGCACACAAAAAGGAAAATAATTTTGAAAATTAGAGTTGGCGCACAAAGTTTTACTTGGAACAACATGGAAATACCGTGTAACATACCAAATTTTCAATTTGGAATGTTATAATTAGGTCATCATATGCATATCATATTTTATTTGCATTTTAGTTTTGATCCTAGAAATTCTAAGCAACTCAAGGACCCACGGAGAGAGTTGGGGATTTCGTTTATTTTCATATTTGAAAATTTTCTCAAATTTGAAAAAAAGGATCACTTTGGTTTTATTTATTTTTTCCTCCGAAAATATTTCCAATATAAAAATAAAAGAGAGGAGATAATATGACTTCTCCAAACTAAAAGAAATACTGGAGGAAAAATATAAAAAATCAAATAAAAATTTTATTCGGATTTTATTTGTTATTTATTTATTTATTTGAATTAGAAAATACGTATTTTTTCAAAATGACATTTTAGGCCAAGAAAATGTTCACTATGTTCTAAATATTTTATTTAGACCGGTGAAAATTGTTTTTGGTATTTTCAGAATTTCTTTTTATTTATTTAGGATTTTTTTCTTTCTTTCGGCGGATTTTTTTTAAAATAAAATCTTCAGACCGACTGGGCCGAGGCCCAGCCGGCCCAGCGCGCCCACGCCCTCCCGCACCGACTTGGGACCGGAGTCCCAAGCCTCCGCGCCGCCGCCGCCGTGTCCGAGCGGGACACCCGCTCCGGCGCCCCCTCCCGCAAGCAGCGCCCCCTGACCTCCTATATAAACGTGCCGCCGCCGCCTTCTCTCCTCGTCTCGCTCGCCGCCCGCACTTCCCGCCACTGCGCCGCGCCCCGCCGCCGCAGCCGCGCCGGCCGTGCTGCTTGCCGTCGCTCCGCTGCCCACCACCCCGCGCCCGCGCCGCCGTCGCCCCGCCTCGCCGGAAGCCGCCGAACCTCGCGGATCTCGCCGGCCATTTTTTTCGGTTTAGGTAAAAACCGTCGCGGTATTTTTGGAAACCCTAGTTTCGGTTTTTATTTAGATCGGTATGGTTCCTTTCGTTTTTTTGGTTTCGTTATTTAGCGAGCGTTCGCTCGTTCGTTTGTTTTCAACGAACGCGTTCGTTCGTTCGTCTCTGTTAACGAACGTTCGCGCCATAGTCTTTTTATTTTTATTTTATTTTTGCCAGGGACCTATCCGCGATTACTTTTATCGCAGATTAGCCCCTGATCTTCAGACCCTCGTAACTTTTTAACCGTTCGTCCAAATCCAGTGAAACCAACGCCAAAATCTTCGTGTCGAGCCCTTTTTTCTCTTTAATCAACTTGAAAATGGTTTTGACAATTTTAAATTTGGTTTCAAGAAGATTTGAATTAGAAGTTCTTTTGACCGTAGTTTCAGTTCCGTAGCTCCGATTCGATCGATTCTTTTTGCAAATCGAATCTCTTTAGTTGAGCTTTCAGATTTGGATCTTCTTATTTGAGTTTTACCCTTGCATCTCTGTTTGAGTGCTTATGTATGCTATTGTTTGTTTGCGATAGAATTCCCGGAGTGCGAAGCGTGCTACTACGAGTCTCTAAGGTTTGCGGATCGTCAGCAAGGCAAGTAACACTTTGATCATACCCCTTTATTACCTAGTTTTTATGAATTAGTTTCAACGCTCAAACATTGCATGAGTAGGATCTGATTAACTTGTGGGTACTGGGAAGTAGTTGATGAGGTAGAACCTATTGCCCTTTTATATCAAACCCTTGGGAGTTACTTCTACGCTATGCTTATTGCCATTCTATGCTCGTAGACGTGGATTGGGTTTGAGTGTATCGATGACAGATGTGAGATTGTTAATTAATGGTTAACCTAACGTGGCTACTTAAACACACATCTGGGTGGATTGGTTGCGGGCACCCGGGGATGTACCAGTGTTGTCCTTTGGTTCGCCACCCAGGCTCAAAGGGATCATAAGATTATTCATGCTAGAAACTTCCGTGTGCAGCCACAAGCTATTACGGGCTCTAGCATAGTTGAGTACGTTGCATGACCTCTTTTAGTGGTAGGCTAGCAGATGTAGGGGATGTAAGTTGGTACTGTCTACCCAGAGTAAAGAGTTAATGTTTCTGAAAGACCGTGTCTCGGTCATCCGTTTCTCAAACACTATGTAGTGCGAGAAATCCAACGGAGGAGATCGAGTCTTGTGGGGAAAAGTGCGCAAACATCTACAGAGTGTATAAACTAATCATGGTCAGCCTTGTCCCTGGTTATGGACATTTTGAGTATCTGGTACCTGGATTATCATGTTGATCTCATCACTCTAAATTAATTTGTTGGGTTGTTAATTACTGTTTAATTGGGATTGAGATGGGGATTTACCTTCTCAATGTTTCAACCACCATGATAGTTAAATAAAATATATTCCTTTGTTGTAGGGAAAATTGGCTTTTCGCAAAAATACTATAACCATAGAGCCTCCACCAGCCATATATGCATGTAGTGATAGCATTTACTCTGTTCATTGCTCTACTGTGTTATATTGCCAGCATATTCCATGTGCCGACCCGTTTCGGGCTGCAACATATCATGTTGCAGACTGTTCAGACGAAGAGTAAGGTGCGCTAGGTCGTTCTCGTGCACTCAGCTATGCTGTTGGAGTTGATGGACTCACTTTATCTTCCAAGCCTTCCCCTGTTATGTTTTAGATGGCCTTAAGCCATATTTATTGTAATAAGTTCTCTTTTGAGACATTCGATGTAATAAGTGTGTGATTTAACTTTGTTATAAATCCTTCAAGTATTGTGTGTGTCAGCATTACCAATCCAGGGATGACACTTAAACATAGAGATTTGACCGTCTGAGGTCGGATCGCTACAAGATGGTATCAGAGCACACGTTGATTGTAGGACACGACCACTAAGATGAGCCATAGGTCACTCTTCTCTACTCATTTCTGACTCCTCTCCATTTTCTACTCTATATGATGGCGGATTTAAGGAACAAGTTTGCACAACCGGATGAAGACACACACTTTGGATGACACTTGAAGTAAGTCACTAGGTAACTGAACATTGGAATACGAAGCTTCACCGGGACCTACACTGCCACTTTACCAGAAGAGGAGCGTTGGATGATTCGAGTTCAAGTTCCAGGAAGGACATTCACGCCAGTCACTGAGCCCATAGAGTTTTCCTTTGATGCACCAACCTGGAGTCTAGGAAAGAGCATGGCAGCCCACATCGCCATGGGACGCATCGGCGAAGTTTATCACAAGGAACTTAAGGACACCATCTACCAGATAAGTGGGCGCCGAGATGAGCAATGGGAGGTGATCACCACCAGGAGGGACATGTCCATTGCAGCTTTCATCCAGGAGTTAAAACAGCACATTCGTCGCCAGGAGAACCAAATGTGCGCAAGCATGATAGAATTGAAGAAGGTGATGACCAGGAACATGGAGCTTGAAGACGAACTCAAGTCTACACGTGACGGATACGAGGAGGAAATCGCAATACTAGTAGAGAAGAATGGCGACCTGACAAGGAAGCTAGGAGTATTCATGGGAGACCCCGCGCCAGGAGGAGATGGTGACTGTCGGTGTAAAAACCAGCGAATCTCGGGTAGGGGGTCCCGAACTGTGCTTTTAAGGCGGATGGTAATAGGAGGCGAGGGACATGATGTTTACCCAGGTTCGGGCCCTCTCGATGGAGGTAATGAAGGAAATATGCCCTAGAGGCAATAATAATGTTATTATTTATTTCCTTATATCATGATAAATGTTTATTATTCATGCTAGAATTGTATTAACCGGAAACATAATACATGTGTGAATACATAAACCTCAGAGTGTCACTAGTATGCCTCTACTTGACTAGCTCGTTAATCAAAGATGGTTATGTTTCCTAACCATGAACAAGGAGTTGTTATTTGATTAACGGGATCACATCATTGGTTGAATGATCTGATTGACATGACCCATTCCATTAGCATAGCACCTGATCGTATAGTTTGTTGCTAGTGCTTTTCTTCATGACTTATACATGTTCCTATAACTATGAGATTATGCAACTCCCGTTTGCCCGAGGAACACTTTGGGTGCTACCAAACGTCACAACGAATCGGGTGATTATAAAGGTACATTACAGGTGTCTCCGAAGGTACATGTTGGGTTGGCATATTTCGAGATTAGGATTTGTCACTCCGATTGTCGGAGAGGTATCTCTGGGCCCTCTCGGTAATGCACATCAAATAAGCCTTGCAAGCATTGCAACTAAATGTGTTAGTTGTGAGATGATGTATTACGGAACGAGAAAAGAGACTTGCCAAGATGTGAGATTGAACTAGGTATTGGATACCGACGATCGAATCTCGGGCAAGTAACATACCGATGACAAAGGGAACAACGATGTTGTTATGCGGTCTCGACCGATAAAGATCTTCGTAGAATATGTAGGAACCAATATGGGCATCCAGGTTCCGCTATTGGTTATTGACCGAGAATAGTTCTAGGTCATGTCTACATAGTTCTCGAACCCGTAGGGTCCGCACGCTTAAGGTTTCGATGCGGTTATATTATGAGTTTATGAGTTTTGATGTACCGAAGGAGTTCGGAGTCCCGGATGAGATCGGGGACATGACGAGGAGTCTCGAAATGGTCGAGACGTAAAGATTGATATATTGGACGACTATATCGGAGTTGGAAAGGTTCGAATGATTCGGTATTTTCGGAGTACCGGGGAGTTACGGGATTACGGGAGAAGTAATGGGCCTTGATGGGCTTTAGTGGGAAGAGGAAAAAAAAGGCTGCTGCGCCCCCCCTCCCCTCTAGTCCGAATTGGACTAGGGAAAAGGGGGCCGGACACCTCTCCTTCTCCTCCTATTCCTTCTCCCTTCCTCCCCTTTTGGTGGACTCCTACTAGGACTTGGAGTCCTAGTAGGAATCCATATCCTGGCCGCACCTTTGCCTTGGCCGGCCTCCTCCTCCTCCATCCTTTATATACAGGGGCAGGGGGCACCCCATAGACACAAGTTGATCATTGAGATCGTTCCTTAGCCGTGTGCGGTGCCCCCTTCCACCAAACTACACCTCGAATATACTGTTGCGGAGCTTAGGCGAAGCCCTGCGCCGGTGGAACATCATCATCGTCACCACGCCGTCGTGCTGACGGAACTCATCCCCGACACTTTGCTGGATCGGAGTCCGGGGATCGTCATCGAGCTGAACGTGTGCAGAACTCGGAGGTGCCGTACGTTCGGTGCTTGGATCGGTCGGATCGTGAAGACGTACGACTACATCAACCGCGTTGTTATAACGCTTCCGCTTTCGGTCTACGAGGGTACGTGGACGGACACTCTCCCCTCTCGTTGCTATGCCATCACCATGGTCTTGCGTGTTCGTAGGAAATTTTTGAAATTACTACGTTCCCCAACAGTGGCATCCGAGCCTGGTTTTATGCGTTGATGTCATGTGCACGAGTAGAACACAAGTGAGTTGTGGACGATACAAGTCATACTGCCTACCAGCATGTCATACTTTGGTTCAGCGGTATTGTGAGATGAAGCGGCCGGACCGACATTACAGCAGACGCTTACGCGAGACTGGTTTCACCGCCCGAGCACTCGTTGCTTAAAGGTGACCGGCGGTGTCTGTCTCTCTCACTTTAGTTGAATCGAGTGTGGCTACGCCGGTCCTTGAGAAGGTTAAACGGAGTCTATTTGTGAAATATCGCTGTGGTTTTGATGCGAGGTAAGAACGGTTCTTGCTCAGCCCGTAGCAGCCACGTAAAACTTGCAACAACAAAGTAGAGGACGTCTAACTTGTTTTTGCAGGGCATGTTGTGATGTGATATGGTCAAGACGTGATGCTATATTTTATTGTATGAGATGATCATGTTTTGTAACCGAGTTATCGGCAATCGGCAGGAGCCATATGGTTGTCGCTTATTGTATGAAATGCAAACGCCATGTAATTGCTTTACTTTATCACTAAGGAGTAGCGATAGTCGTAGAAGCAATAGTTGGCGAGACGACAACGATGCTACGATGGAGATCAAGGTGTCACGCCGGTGACGATGGTGATCATGACGGTGCTTCGGCGATGGAGATCACAAGCACAAGATGATGATGACCATATCATATCACTTATATTGATTGCATGTGATGTTAATCCTTTATGCATCTTATTTTGCTTTGATTGACGGTAGCATTATAAGATGATCCCTTACTAAATTATCAAGAAGTGTTCTCCCTGAGTATGCACCGTTGCGAAAGTTCTTCGTCTTTGAGACACCACGTGATGATCGGGTGTGATAGGCTCTACGTTCAAATACAACGGTGCAAAACAGTTGCACACGCAGAATACTCAGGTTATACTTGACGAGCTATGCATATAAGATATGACCTCGGAACACGGAGACCGAAGGTCGGCGTGAATCATATAGTAGATATGATCAACATATTGATGTTCACCATTGAAACTACTCCATCACACGTGATGATCGGTCATGGTGTAGTTGATATGGATCACGCAATCACTTAAAGAATTGAAGGATATTTTTCTAAGTGGGAGTTCTTAAGTAATATGATTAATTGAACTTTAATTTATCATGAACTTAGTCCTGGTAGTATTTTGCAAATTATGTTGTAGATCAATAGCTCGCGTTGTTGCTTCCCTATGTTTTCATATGTGTTCCTAGAGAAAATTGTATTGAAAGATGTTAGTAGCAATGATGCGGATTGGATCCGTGATCTGAGGTTTATCCTCATTGCTGCGCAGAAGAATTATGTCCTTAATGCACCGCTAGGTGACAGACCTATTGCAGGAGCAGATGCGAGGCGTTATGAGCGTTTGGCTAGCTCAATATGAGCGAATCTGACGTTATGAACGTTTGGCCAGCTCAATATGATGACTACTTGATAGTTTAGTGCACCATGCTTAACGGCTTAGAATCGGGACTTCAAAGACGTTTTGAACGTCATGGACCATATGAGATGTTCCAGGAATTGAAGTTAATATTTCAAGCAAATACCCGAGTTGAGAGATATGAAGTCTCCAACAAGTTCTATAGCTAAAAGATGGAGGAGAATCGCTCAACTAGTGAGCATGTGCTCAGATTGTCTGAGTACTTCAATCACTTGAATCAAGTGGGAGTCAATCTTCCAGATAAGATAGTGATTGACAGAATTCTCTAGCCACCATCACTAAGTTAGTAGAACTTCGTGATGAACTATAGTATGCAAGGGATGACGAAAAGTAATTCCCAAGCTCTTCGTGATGCTGAAATCGACGAAGGTAGAAATCAAGAAAAAAGAGCATCAAGTGTTGATGATTGACAAGACCACTAGTTTCAAGAGAAGGTCAAAGGGAAAGAAAGGGAACTTCAAGTAGAAAGACAAGTAAGTTGTCACTCCTGCAAAGAAGCCCAAAGCTGGACCAAAGCCTGAAACTAAGTGCTTACACTGCAAAGGAAATGGTCACTGGAAGCGGAAATGCCCTGAATATTTGGTGGATAAGAAGGATGGCAAAGTGAACAAAGGTATATTTGATATACAGATTATTGATGTATATTTTACTAGTGTTCATAGCAACCCCTCGGTATTTGATACTGGTTCAGTTGCTAAGAGTAGTAACTCGAAACGGGAGTTGCAGAATGAACAGAAACTAGTTGAAGGGAAGTGACGATGAGTGTTGGAAGTAGTTCCAAGATTGATATGATCATCATCGCACACTCCCTATACTTTCGGGATTAGTGTGGAACCTAAATAAGTGTTATTTGGTGTTGAGCATAAATATGATTTGATCATGTTTATTGCAATACGGTTATTCATTTAAGTAAGAGAATAAATTGTTGTTCTATTTACATGAATAAAACCTTATATGGTTACACACCCAATGAAAATGGTTCATTGGATCTCGATCATAGTGATACACATATTCATAATATTGAAACCAAAAGATGCAAAGTTAATAATGATAGTGCAACTTATTTGTGGCACTTGCCGTTTAGGTCATATTGGTGTAAAGCGCATGAAGAAACTCCATCTTGATGGGATTTTGGAATCACTTGATTATGAATCACTTGATGCTTGCGAACCATGCCTTATGGGCAAGATGACTAAAGACTCGTTCTCGGAACAATGGAGCAAGCAAATGACTTATTGGAAATAATACATACCGATGTATGCGGTCCGATAAGTGTTAAAGCTCGTGGCAAGTATCGTTATTTTCGACCTTCACAAGATGATTTGAGCAGATATGGGTATATCTACTTGATGAAACACAATTCTGAAACATTTGAAAAGTTCAAAGAATTTCAGAGTGAAGTGAAGAATCATCGTAACAAGAAAAATAAAAGTTTCTACGATATGATCGCAGAGGAAAAATATTTGAGTTACGAGTTTGGCCTTGATTAAAACAATGTGAAATAGTTTCACTACTCACGCCACCGGAACACCACAGCGTTATGGTGTGTCCGAACGTCAGAATCAGTACTTTATTTGATATGGTGCGATCAATGATGTCTCTTACCAATTTACCAATATCGTTTTGAGGTTATGCATTAGAGACAGCCGCATTCACATTTAAAAGGGCACCATCTAAATCCGTTGAGGCGACACCGTATGAACTACGGTTTAAACAGTAAACCTAAGCTGTCGTTTCTTAAAGTTTGGAGTTGTGATGCTTATGTGAAAAAGGTTTCACCTGATAAGCTCGAACCCAAATCGGAGAAGTGCGTCTTCATAGAATACCCAAAGGCAACTATTGGGTACACCTTCTATCACAGATCCGAAGGCAAGTTTTTCGTTGCTAAGATGGATCCTTTCTAGAGAAGAAGTTTCTCTCGAAAGAAGTGAGTGGGAGGAAAGTAGAACTTGATGAGGTAATTGTACCTTCTCGGAAAGTAGTTCATCACGTAAATCAGTTCCGATGATTCCTACACCGATTAGTGAGGAAGTTAATGATGATGATCATGAAACTTCAGATCAAGTTGCTACCAAACCTCGTGAGGTCTTCCAGAGTAAGATCCGCACTGAGTGGTACGGTAATCCTATTCTAGAAGTCATGTTACTAGACCATGATGAACCTACGAACTATGAGGAAGCGATGATGAGCCCAGATTCATGAAATGGTTTGAGACCATGAAATCTGAGATGGGATCCATATATGAGAACAAAGTGTGGACTTTGATGGAGTTGCCCGATGATCGGCAAGCCATATTATATAAATGGATTTTCAAGAGGAAGGCAGATCTCGATAGTAGTGTTACTATCTACAAAGTTCGACTTGTCGCAAAAAGGTTTTCGACAAGTTCAAGGTGTTGACTACAAATGAGATTTTCTCAAGCTGTAGCGATTCTTAAGTCTGTCGAATCATGTTAGCAATTGCCACATTTTATGAAATCTGGCAAATGGATGTCAAAACTACATTCTTTAATGGATTTATTAAAGAAGAGTTGTATATGATGCAACCAGAAGTTTTTGTCAATCCTAAAGGAGCTAACAAAATGTGCAAGCTTCAGCAATCCATCTATGGACTGGTGCAAGCATCTCGGAGTTGGAATAAACGCTTTGATAGTGTGATCAAAGCATATAGTTTTATACAGACTTACGGTGAAGCCTGTATTTACAAGAAAGTGAGTGGGAGCACTACAACATTTCTGATAAGTATATGTGATTGACATATTGTTGATCGGAAATGATGTAGAATTATTATGCAAAGCATAAAGGAGTATTTGAAAGGAGTTTTTCAAAGAAAGACCTCGGTGAAGCTGCTTACATATTGAGCATCAAGATCTATAGAGATAGATCAAGACGCTTGATAAGTTTTTCAATGAATACATACCTTGACAAGATTTTGAAGTAGTTCAAAATGGAACAGTCAAAGAAAGAGTTCTTGCCTGTGTTACAAGGTGTGAGATTGAGTAAGACTCAAAACCCGACCACGGCAGAAGATAGAAAGAGAATGAAAGTCATTCCTATGCATCAGCCATAGGTTCTATAAAGTATGTCATGTGTGTACCAAATCTATTGCATACCCTACCACTAAGATTGGCAAGGGAGTGCAATAGAGATCTAGGAGTAGATCAATGGACAGCGGTCAAAATTATCCTTAGTAGAATAAGGATATATTTCTCGATTATGGAAGTGAAAAAAGGTTCGTCGTAAAAGGTTACGTCGATGCAAGTTTTAACACTAATCTAGATGACTCTGAGTCTCAATCTGGATACATATAGAAAGTGGGAGCAATTAGCTAGAGTAGCTCCGTGCAGAGCATTGTAGACATAGAAATTTGCAAAATACTTACAGCTCTGTATGTGACAGACCCGTTGACTAAAATTATCTCACAAGCAAAACATGATCACACCTTAGTACTCTTTGGGTGTTAATCACATAGCGATGTGAACTAGATTACTGACTCTAGTAAACCCTTTGGGTGTTGGTCACATGTCGATGTGAACTATGGGTGTTAACCACATATAGATGTGAACTATTGATGTTAAATCACATGGCGATGTGAACTAGATTATTGACTCTAGTGCAAGTGGGAGACTGAAGGAAATATGCCCTAGAGGCAATAATAATGTTATTATTTATTTCCTTATATCATGATAAATGTTTATTATTCATGCTAGAATTGTATTAACCGGAAACATAATACATGTGTGAATACATAAACCTACAGAGTGTCACTAGTATGCCTCTACTTGACTAGCTCGTTAATCAAAGATGGTTATGTTTCCTAACCATGAACAAGGAGTTGTTATTTGATTAACGGGATCACATCATTGGTTGAATGATCTGATTGACATGACCCATTCCATTAGCATAGCACCTGATCGTATAGTTTGTTGCTAGTGCTTTTCTTCATGACTTATACATGTTCCTATAACTATGAGATTATGCAACTCCCGTTTGCCCGAGGAACACTTTGGGTGCTACCAAACGTCACAACGTAACTGGGTGATTATAAAGGTACATTACAGGTGTCTCGAAGGTACATGTTGGGTTGGCATATTTCGAGATTAGGATTTGTCACTCCGATTGTCGGAGAGGTATCTCTGGGCCCTCTCGGTAATGCACATCAAATAAGCCTTGCAAGCATTGCAACTAAATGTGTTAGTTGTGAGATGATGTATTACGGAACGAGAAAAGAGACTTGCGATGTGAGATTGAACTAGGTATTGGATACCGACGATCGAATCTCGGGCAAGTAACATACCGATGACAAAGGGAACAACGTATGTTGTTATGCGGTCTCGACCGATAAAGATCTTCGTAGAATATGTAGGAACCAATATGGGCATCCAGGTTCCGCTATTGGTTATTGACCGAGAATAGTTCTAGGTCATGTCTACATAGTTCTCGAACCCGTAGGGTCCGCACGCTTAAGGTTTCGATGACAGTTATATTATGAGTTTATGAGTTTTGATGTACCGAAGGAGTTCGAGTCCCGGATGAGATCGGGGACATGAGGAGGAGTCTCGAAATGGTCGAGACGTAAAGATCGATATATTGGACGACTATATTCGAGTTCGGAAGGTTCGAATGATTCGGGTATTTTTCGGAGTACCGGGGAGTTACGGGATTACGGGAGAAGTAATGGGCCTTGATGGGCTTTAGTGGGAAGAGGAAAAAAAGGCTGCTGCGCCCCCCCTCCCCTCTAGTCCGAATTGGACTAGGGAAAAGGGGGCCGGACACCTCTCCTTCTCCTCCTATTCCTTCTCCCTTCCTCCCCTTTTGGTGGACTCCTACTAGGACTTGGAGTCCTAGTAGGAATCCATATCCTGGCCGCACCTTTGCCTTGGCGGCCTCCTCCTCCTCCATCCTTTATATACAGGGCAGGGGCACCCCATAGACACAAGTTGATCATTGAGATCGTTCCTTAGCCGTGTGCGGTGCCCCTTCCACCAAACTACACCTCGAATATACTGTTGCGGAGCTTAGGCGAAGCCCTGCGCCGGTGGAACATCATCATCGCCACCACGCCGTCGGTTGTGGAACTCATCCCGACACTTTGCTGGATCGAGTCCGGGATCGTCATCGAGCTGAGCGTGTGCAGAACTCGGAGGTGCCGTGCGTTCGGTGCTTGGATCGGTCGGATCGTGAAGACATACGACTACATCAACCGCGTTGTTATAACGCTTCCGCTTTCGGTCTACGAGGGTACGTGGACGGACACTCTCCCCTCTCGTTGCTATGCCATCACCATGGTCTTGCGTGTTCGTAGGAAATTTTTTGAAATTACTACGTTCCCCAACAGGTAATACCCTACTTCCTGCTTGATTGATCTTGATGATATGAGTATTACAAGAGTTGATCTACCACGAGATCGTAGAGGCTAAACCCTAGAAGCTAGCCTATGGTATGATTGTTCTTGTCCTACAGACTAAACTCTCCGTTTTATATGGACACCGGAGGGGGCTAGGGTTACATAGAGTCTGTTACAAGGGAGGAGATCTACATATCCGTATTGCCAAGCTTGCCTTCCACGCGAAGGAGAGTCCCATCCGGACACGAGACGAAATCTTCAATCTTGTATCTTCATAGTCCAGCAGTCCGGCCAAAGGATATAGTCCGGCTATCCGGAGACCCCCTAATCCAGGACTCCCTCAGTAGCCCCTAAACCAGGCTTCAATGACGATGAGTCCGGCGCGCAGATTGTCTTCGGCATTGCAAGGCGGGTTCCTCCTCCGAATACTCCATAGAAGATTTTGAACACAAGGATAGTGTCCGGCTCTGCAAAACAAATTCCACATACCACCGTAGAGAGAATAATATTTCCACAAATCTAATCTGCTAACACATTCTGTAGCATGACATCACACCACGGCCCGATCATTATTCGAACTGTTTTTCTCAACCAGCCATGGCACATATTGCGAGGCAGTTTCCTCGGCACGTGTCGTCGAAGCAGAGATCGTGTCCCCTTATCACGGGATTCTCATCAATACGGGTGTGGGTAACCCAACCGTGCTATCAATTATGGCGCTTGGGGAATAAGCGAGTTTACTAGGCAGGTGGGGGCGTACAGTTTCGTCCGCCCTTATAAAGGGATAAGGGTTCACCTTTTTCACCCAAGCCTTCTTTCCCCTTGCTCATCCATTCTTGCGCACTCGAGCTCTAGCACCCAAGTTCGCGTCCTTCTCCTCAAGCCGCTCCAAGCATGTCCGGAGCGGGAGGCAAGTGGATGAAATCCTCCGTCACGGAGGAGGACATCAAAAAGTTGCGGGGAGCCGGATACTTGGCCGCGGATATCACGCACCGGCTGCCCAATGCAGGGCAGATCGTCCCTACTCCAGAACCCTATGAGAGGGTAGTTTTTCTTACCCACTTCGTCCGCGGACTGGGATTTCCCCTCCACCCGTTTTTCCACGGCCCCATGTTCTACTACGGGCTGGACTTCCACGATCTGGCCCCTAACTTCATCCTCAACATGTCGGCGTTTATCGTCGTGTGCGGGGCTTTCCTCTGCATCCGGCCCCACTTCGGCCTGTGGCTGAAGACCTTCAATGTTAAACCGAAGGTGGTGGTCGGTCAGCAAGCGGAGTGCAGAGGCGCCATGGTGGGCAAAATGCCCAACGTCACATGGCTCGAGGGCTCCTATGTGGAGACCATAAAGGTGTGGTAATCGGGGTGGTTTTACATCACCGAGTCGTGCGACACCAACTGGGTGGCGGCCCCCGAATTTCGATCCGATGTCCCCATGCGGCTCACCTCCTGGAAGGAGAAGAGCATATCTTGGGGTCCCTCGGTGGAGCTGACCGGACTACAAAAATGCATCAGAAACATGATGAGCAAGAAGATCAAGCTCGTCAACGTGGTCCAGGTCATGCTCTTCCGCTGGTTCCTCCCGTGTCAACGACGGGCATTCAATTTGTGGGAGTTCGACCCGACCAAGCACCAGACGCTGCAAGAGCTCTACGACACGATGCACAAGGACGTCTAGAGGGTGCTGTTCAAGGGTGCCGAGGTACCTCCTCCCCTTACCGAAGACCGCGGACTTAGCGCAAAGCGCCATGCCAATCCAGTAAGTTTTCATATCTCGCAGGATATTTATTTCCCCCAGTTTAATCATGTGCGGGATCTAAGCTTCCACGCCATTTTCTAGGACTGGGTCAAGACAGTGGAGCAGATCGATTGTCTAGCTCCCCTGCCCGAAGACCCGACAGACGCTCTCCTAAAGGAGATGTTGGTTCCGGCGCCTTATGAGGTGCCGAAGAAGAAGGCCAAGAAGAAGGCCACGGGGACCCGGAAGGGTCTCCGGCGCAAGGTTATATCGGACTCATTGTACGATAACTCCGAGGCGCACTCCTCCCACAAAAACGAGGAGGAAGAAGAGGAAAGTTCTTCCCCCCAGCCGGGGGAGACAAGAAGAGGAAGGCCGCCCCAACCGGGGAGGCCGAAGGGTCCAAGAAGGGGAGGACCCTCCTCCTAGACTGCTCCACGACAGCCGCCTACAGCGACGACGAGTGGTTGCTCAGGGACAAGCCCCTGGCGAAGTCGTAAGTATCCAGATTCCATAGTAATTCATGGTATGTTTTATTGCGCTGTTTGTCATCATGCCGAACATGATTATGCAGTCCGCCCCGAGCCCACATCGACGTATCTTCGTCGGATGGCTCTTTGGACCCGTCAGATATGAATAGCGATTCACTTCCGACCGCCTCTACCCCTTGCCCCACGGACAACGTCGAGGAGTTGTCCCAAAGGGCACCGAGCCGAGGGGAGGTAGTCCCGGAGGCGCCTCGAGGCGACCTTCCGGACCCTGGGCGCAAAGGGGGAAAGACTCCCACGGGCTCCAAGTTCGTACCCCAGCCGAACACCGCGCCGGAACCTCCAGTGGTTCCGGACTCCGGCAGGCGACCCCTTGTTAAAAGGGGCAAGCCGCCCGTGCCGGTGGCCTCTGTCCATCCAGAGGCACCAGACAACTTGCTGGAAGCGCTTCGCGGCGCTTCCATCGACGAAGAGCACCGCACTATCATGAGTGCGCTGATCGAGAAGGTTCAGTCCGCCAAAAGCGGACTAACTGAAGCTTGTGCCAGCCTCCTAACAGGCTTCCAGGTAAGTAGTCAAAAGGAAAATATTACCGCATAGACAGTAGCCCCTAATGCTCTGTTTTGTGTTCGCGAAGAAAAGCCGAATAGAGGATCAAATAATAATCGCAGGAGTCTAACTATAATATGTCTATGTGAATATGCAGGCTTCACTATTGGCCGCTGCCGCACGTACTGCGGAGGTCGCTACGCTGAAGCACGACCTTGAGCGGTCTGAGGAAGAGCTCGGCCTTGCCAAGAGGCAGCTCGAGGAGAGCAAAGGTAAGTAATACCTTGTCTATATATAAAAAAGAGATTTGGTTGCAAAATAATAGGATCATCATGAATGTGCCAGGGGCCACGACCGAAGTGGCGACCCTGAAGAAGGCGCTGTCCGAGGCCGAAAATAAAGCGGCCAAGGAGCGCATTGAGCGAGAAAAACAAGAGGCCCGAGTAGGCGAGGTGCAGCAAGAGCTCCAGGCTCTCGTCAACAAGCACGAGCCCTTGGAGCTTGACTCTAAGACGCGAGAGTCCGAGCTTGTGAAGGCCCTCGAAAGCGCAAAACATGCCAAGGCCGAAGCCCAAAAGGCCCTCCAGGAAGTTGAGGCGGTTAAGAAGATAGCGGCGGGTAAGGCATTCATTATGCGAAGCAAGCATGTGAAAGAAAATTACTTTTTACTTACCCGAGTTTGGAGCTCTCCAGGAGCGTTCGCAGATCTGCCCCGCAGTGTATCGGATGCCGCAGAGGTCTACCGGGCCGAGGAGGTGAGCTCGACGGAGAAGTTGTTCTGGTCTCAGTATACTGGGACCGAACACCCCATGCCTTTGAGCGACCAGCTAAAGCAACTGGTCGAGCTTCACAAGGCTGCCGAACAGGCCATGGAGGATCTCATAATCCGGATGTGGCCTGGCGAGTCCCTGCCTGGCAGCTACTTCGGCCTGGTGAGGCGGCTTGTGAACGCGTGCCCCCGGTTTGAAGTCATCAAGCGGTCCGTCTGCATCAAAGGTGCACGCATGACCTTTGCCCGTGCGAAAGTGCAGTGGGCGAAGATGGACGCTGAGAAGCTGGTGAAGGAGGGGCCACCGCAGGAAAAGGAGCATCGCCACCTCGAAATGTATTATGATGGTGTCCTGAAGGGTGCCCACCTTGTGGCCGAGGAATGTGCTAAAGATGTAATTTTTGAATGAACGTGCTCATGTGATCCTGTAATGTGAAAACTAGTTCATTTGCGCTATGCAACGCCTTTTGAATTTTAAATATTACCTTCTGTGCGACCGTTTATAAAAATCTGAGAGTTGGCCAGTCATCGGCTTCTGCCCCCATGTAACTAGTACTGAGGTGTTCGGGATATACCTGTGCACTCTTTATCCCAATTTTGGGTCCTTCGAGGGAGGTCTTCAGCGGAACGAACCAGGCAATCGGACTATAAGGCTTTATCACTCTCACTTAGCCATAGAAGTCTACAATTTTAAATTTTGGCGAAGCCCCTAGTATTCGGAAGGCCGAATTTGGGGCGCTATATACGCCTAAGTCGTGCAAGGCCGACTCCTTGCCCGAAGCGGAAAAAGTCTTTAAGGACTTGAGACCTCTTGAACAGCGACCAGCTCTTGCCTTATCATGACAGTCAGTTTTGGCTTTCTCTACTGAGGTGCTCATCCGGAAGAACCGGGACACAATCGCAGTAGTTCTCCCAGTGCTACCTTAGCCGATATTGCGGAACGTAAGGTGCCAAAACATGGGAGCCAGGCAAACCCAACTATTGACCCAAGACTTGATTCGGAGCTGATGCATATAATGCTATAAGTTCGGGGTGCCGCACTGTTGAAAGTGTTCAGACTTCTCACGCCGTATTATGGGGTAGACGAAAGCCCCTAGCGTACTAGCCGTACCAGAATGTATGGGTGCAAATTGTCGTAAATGAACATACAAGAAAAAAGGATAGACAATGCAATAATAGACTAATGCTATGCATTGTTATTTAAATAATACGTCAAAGTGTGTGTATATAGGTAGTGCAAATAAGCAAAAAATAGGACTATTTGACATGTCCTATCCAAGGGCAAGCTGCGTATGGGTATTTAAAACAGGTATTTCGATCGTTATCACAGACGACCTTGGGATTCCATTGTACGACTTAGCTTCTTGCCCCCTTGGTTGTTCCTTCCCGTAATGTGTCCGGCAATCATGCTGCCGGAAAGGGCTTCCAGAGAGTAAGGTCTTGATAGGGAAAAATGATAAAGGTATGCAGCCCCTAGGGCGGTTGAGCCGTATTATGGGACATGCCCTGATCGTGCCCCCGTCTATGCCCATGGTATTTTCAGTGCGTAATTATGTACGCGCAGCACGGATTTCGTCGCTTGACCGGGACTAGGACGGGGCCCGAATCTCTAGGCGAGCTCTGAACGTGCCGGGCGATCCTGCTGCAGGTTAATCCGGACTCGCTTGACAGTGTCCGGGGGGTGTATCGCCGAATTGGCGGTTTGCCTTAAAAGGCTGCTTTATGCTTCTACTGCGAGGGCAGCAGTGTGCTCCTCTGTGCGGAGCGAGCGCTCTGTGTTTCCATTGACTGTTATGACCCCCCTAGGTCCTGGCATCTTGAGCTTGGGGTATGCGTAATGCGATGCCGCGTTGAATTTTGCGAATGCGGTTCGCCCGAGCAATGCGTGGTAGCCACCGCGTAACGGGACGATATCGAAGATTAACTCCTCGCTTCGTAAGTTGTCCGGAGATCCGAAGGCCACTTCCAGTGTGATTGAGACCGTGCAATGGGCCTCTACACCTGCGATGACACCCTTAAAGGTGGTTTGGTGGGTTTGATCCTCGAGGGATCTATGCCCGTTTGGCGCACTGTATCCTGATAGAGCAGGTTCAGGCTGCTGCCGCCATCCATGAGGACTCGAGTGAGGTGAAATCCGTCAATGATAGGGTCTAGGACCAATGCGGCGGATCCGCCATGACGGATACTAGTGGGGTGGTCCCTACGATCGAAGGTGATCGGACAAGAGGACCATGGGTTGAACTTTGGGGCGACAGGCTCCATCGCATAGACGTCCCTTAGTGCACGCTTCCGTTCCCTCTTGGTCATGTGGGTTGCATATATCATGTTCACCGTCTTCACTTGTGGGGGGAACCTTTTCTGTCCTCCCGTGTTCAGCGGCCGGGGCTCCTCCTCGTCATCGCTATGCAGCCCCTTGTATTTTTTTTCGGCATTCAACTTGCCGGCCTGCTTGAACACCCAGCATTCTCTGTTGGTGTGATTGGCTGGTTTGTCGGGGGTGCCTTGAATTTGACACGAGCGATCGAGTATGCGGTCCAAACTAGACAGGCCCGGAGTACTTCTTTTGAATGGCTTTTTCCGTTGATCGCTTCTAGAGCCTCTGAATCCGGCATTGACTGCCGTATCTTCGGCGTTATCGCCGTTGTTGCGGCGCTTGTGTCTGTTACGACGTGGTCTGCCGTTAGCATCTTTAGTATCTGGGGTGGCCGGATTCCTTGACGTGTTGTTGCTGCGAGCCAGCCAGCTATCCTCGCCCGCGCAAAAGCGGGTCATGAGTGTCGTGAGGGCTGCCATAGATTTCGGCTTCTCCTGACCGAGGTGCTAGGCGAGCCACTCGTCACGGATGTTATGCTTGAATGCCGCTAAGGCCTCTGCATCCAGGCAGTCGACAATTTGGTTTTTCTTAGTTAGGAACCGTGTCCAGAATTGCCTGCCCGATTCCCCTGGCTGCTGAGTTATATGGCTCAAATCATCAGCATCCGGAGGTCGCACGTAAGTGCCTTGGAAGTTGTCAAGGAATGTATCTTCCAAATCCTCCCAACTACCGACGGACTCTGCTGACAAGCTATTCAGCCAATGCCGAGCTGGTCCTTTGAGTTTTAGTGGGAGGTACTTGATGGCATGTAGATCATCACCGCGAGCCATGTGGATATGGAGGAGAAAAATCCTCAATCCATACTGCGGGATCTGTTGTACCATCATACAATTCTGAAAGTGCAACTATCCCTAGGTGGTTTTGGTAATTCATAACAACATATAGCTCATTGAGCTAATGCTATTCCAAGACTATTGTTTCAGGAAAGCTCAATGAATGGCATGGCATGGATGATGAAAGTGGATCCCTCAAAATACTAAGGACAAAGGATTGGCTCAAGCTCAAAAGCTCAAGACTCTTCATTTTACATTTTAGTGATCCAAGATCACATTGAGTCTATAGGAAAAGCCAATACTATCAAGGAGGGATGAGGTGTTGCTTCATGAGCCTCTTGCTTCATGTGCTTAGTGATATGCTCCAAAACCCTCAACTACTTTCTCACATCCACAAATGACCTAAACCTAAAGCCAAAATCGGTCACACCGATTCTTTCTATCCGGCGCCACCGATTCCAAAAGTCATAGCCACTGCCACAAACCCTAAGCAAATCGGTCTTACCGATAGGGATCTCGGTCTCACCGAGATGGGGTTGCAATCTCTCTGTTTCCCTTCGTAACGTTTCGGTCTAACCGAAGTGAGCGATCGGTCCCACCGAGATTGCAATGTAAACTCTCTGTTTCCTTTTTGTAACATTTCAGTCTCACCGAAAAGAGCAAATCGGTCCCACCGAGTTTACCTGACCAACTCTCTGGTTAGCTTATTACCAAATCGGTCTCACCGAGTTTGTGTAATCGGTCTCACCGAGATTACGTTATGCCCTAACCCTAACCGAATCGGCCTCACCGAGATGCATGTCAGTCCCACCGAAAATCACTAACGGTCACTAGGTTTACTAGATCGGTTCGATCGAGTTTAATGATTCGGTCCCACCGAGTTTGGTAAATTGTGTGTAACGGTTAGATTTTGTGTGGAAGCTATATATATACCCCTCCACCTCCTCTTCATTCGTGGAGAGAGCCATCAGAACAAACCTACACTTCCAACTTACCATTTCTAAGAGAGAACCACCTACTCATTGTTGAGGCCAAGATATTCCATTCCTACCATATGAATCTTGATCTCTAGCCTTCCCCAAGTTGCTTTCCACTCAAACCCTCTTTCCACCAGATCGAAAACCTATGAGAGAGAGTTGAGTGTTGGGGAGACTATCATTTGAAGCACAAGAGCAAGGAGTTCATCATCAACACACAATTTGTTACTTCTTGGAGAGTGGTGTCTCCTAGATTGGCTAGGTGTCACTTGGGAGCCTCCGACAAGATTGTGGAGTTGTACCAAGGAGTTTGTAAGGGCAAGGAGATCACCTACTTCGTGAAGATCTACCGCTAGTGAGGCAAGTCCTTCGTGGGCGACAACCATGGTGGGATAGACAAGGTTGCTTCTTCGTGGACCCTTCGTGGGTGGAGCCCTCCGTGGACTCACGCAGCCGTTACCCTTCGTGGGTTGAAGTCTCCATCAACGTGGATGTACGATAGCACCACCTATCGGAACCACGCCAAAAACATCCGTGTCTCCAATTGCGTTTGAATCCTCCAAACCCTTCCCTTTACATTCTTGCAAGTTGCATGCTTTAATTTCCGCTGCCTATATACTCTTTGCATGCTTGCTTGAATTGTGTGATGATTGCTTGACTTGTCCTAAAATAGCTAAAATCTACCAAACTCTAAAATTGGGAAAATGTTAAGTTTTTATTGGTCAAGTAGTCTAATCACCCCCCCTCTAGACATAATTCAAGGTCCTACAAGTGGTATCAGAGCTTTGGTCTCCATTTGCTTTGATTTCCATAGCTTTTGGTGGTCATAGCCTTGGTTTCACAACGTAGGAGAGTATGGCATCTAGCGAGGGAAATTATCACCGTAGAGGTCCGTACTTTGATGGTACTAATTTTGCTAGTTGGAAGCATGAGATGAAAATGCATATTCTTGGACATAACCCCGCCGTTTGGGCAATTATTTGTATTGGCTTGCAAGGTGAATTCTTCGATGGGAGAGAACCGAACCGTGAAGCTAATGCGGAAGAATTGAAGATGCTGCAATACAACGCTCAAGCATGTGACATCATCTTCAACGGATTGTGCCCCGAAGAATTCAACAAAATCAGTCGTCTTGAGAATGCAAAGGAAATTTGGGATACTTTGATTGATATGCATTACGGTACCGAGTCCGTCAAGGAATCCAAGTTGGATGTCCTCCAAAGTCAGCTTGACAAGTTCAAAATGAAGGATGGTGAAGGTGTCGCTAAAATGTACTCTAGGCTTGCTCTTATCACAAATGAGATTGCCGGCTTAGGGAGTGAAGAGATGACCGACAAATTCATCATCAAGAAAATCCTAAGAGCATTGGATGGAAAGTATGATACCGTGTGCACATTGATCCAAATGATGCCAAACTACAAAGATCTCAAGCCAACGGAAGTCATTGGAAGGATTGCTGCTCATGAGATGTCACTCAAGGATAAGGAGGAACTTCACAACAAGTCAAGTGGTGCTTACAAAGCCTCAAGTGAAGCCCCCACATCATCAAGTGAGAAACCAACCTTCAATGAAGAATTGAGCTTAATGGTGAAGAACTTCAACAAATTCTACAAAAGTATAAGCAAAGAAAGAAGCTCTAAGTCAAGGTCGTACAATGACAAGAGATCTTCTAGTCGAGGCGCAATTGCTACAATTGTGGGAGACCGGACACTACTCCAATGAGTGTACGGCACCCTACAAAAGAAGAGAAGATTCTCCAAAAGAAGAAGCAAAGAGAAGAATCACCACCAAGAGAGAGGAGGAGTAGAGATGATCGTTATGAGCGAAGACCCTCACGGAGAAGTAAGGATTCGGAAATAAAGGACAAGTCATCAAGGAGCTACACAAAATGAAGACATCAAGCTCATGTTGGTGAATGGGTTTCCGGCTCCGACTCCGACAATCACTCTGAGAGAAGCTATCACTCCGACTCCGAATATACTCAAGATGAAGGTGTTGCCGGTCTAGCACTTGTGTCAACCAACTCCTACGACATATTTGACTCACCAAATGAAGGTGTTGGAAGATGCTTCATGGCCAAAGGTCCTAAGGTAACACATCCAGTATGTTGATTTTAATAGTGATGAAGATGACTTGCTTGTGGATGATGATTTACTTGTTGACAACTCTAGTGATGAATACTATGATGAAACGTCAATTAATCATGCTAATCAAACGAATGACAATGATAAGGAGAAAATTGAGCTTCTAAATAAAGAACTAAACACTCTTAAGTTGGCTCATGAAACTATCTTCGAAGATCATCGAGAACTTTTAAGGGCTCATGAGAAGTTACGCTTTGAAAAGCTCAATCTTGAGCAAGAGCATGAGTTCTTAAAGGCAATCAATGATGATCTCCGCAAGAAGAGTTCTTCTTACATTGCCAAGCGTTTACTCTTATCTACTTACATGCCTCAAGTCAAGTCTAGTAACAAGTACAAGAAAGATACTTCCTCTAGTAGTAACAATAATAATGTCAAATCCAATGTTGTTGCTTCTAGTAGTTCTCTTGATTCCACTAATGATTCTCTTAGCCAAGTTACACTTGAGCAAGAAAATAGTTTATTGAAGGAATTATAGAGAAAGGTGTTTACAAGAGCCTTGCGGGAGTAAGCAATTGAGGAAATTGTACGCAAGCAAGGAAGGCACCGGAAGAATCAAGGTGTTGGTTTTGAACGAAAGTTCAACGCCAATGGAGTTGAGTGGGAAGAAGATCAATACCCCAAGACAAAGTTTGTTCCTCAACAAGAGAAGTATGATCCTACTTCCTTCAAAGGGACACAAGCTCAAGATGATCTTCCACCACAAGACCACAGGAACAAAGGCAAGGACAAGCTTCAAGAAGAAATTGATGCATTTGAAGAAGCACCTAAAGCCTCGTTCAAGTGGGTCCCCAAGACTACGTCAAGTTCTACTTCATCAAGTACAACTACAACTCCAAGGATTCCCATCAAGATGATGTGGATCCCGAAGAAGAAGAACTAGAGAGTTCTTGAGGGTGACTCCGCCAACATTCTTCACTCATATCATTTTGGCAAGAACAAGTGCAATCAACTTTCACATCTTGCACTAGTTCAAGGAGTCACAAACCCTCATGTTGGTAAGGCAAGGGACAAGGTAACCTAATGTTTTCATGGACATCATCTTGTGTGTGCATCACTCTATGTCTATGGATATTCTTGTTTGTTCCTTGTGGGACTAACCCATGTAGGCAAGTTGAAAGTGCAACTCACTCCAAAGGATTGCTCCAAATGATCTACATCAACATTGAGCATCTACATCTTCAACACCTACATGAAGTCATCATCGACAAAACCCAAGGTTAGTTCATCCCTCTAAGGGGGGATCTCACATCTAGGGGGAGCTTAACTCTAAGAATTGAGTCAAAGCAACTCTAATGGTGTGAACACATTAATGCATTATGTAAAAGTGGTAACCCCACTTGAGCTTAAATGATGAGTATGACCTATGATCAAATGTTCTCATTTGACTCCTAAGTCAATAAACTCATATATAGATGACCTAGTCATCGCCAATTGCTTGATAAATGCTAAAATTGGTTGTGCATGATTTGCCACATATTTCAATTGCCATCTTATTGTGTGAGCATGTTGGTGCATATTTTACTCATTCAAGGACATCCACTTGTTGTTTTGTTTGTTTGGATTCTTTTATTTGTGCCAAGTGGATGGACAAGAATGCCTAAGAACCTTCTTTAGCTATCTATGCTTTTCTTGTCTCAAACTCTATTCATGCTACATCACAAAATTTGATCAAGTCAGATTCGAACCACTCCGTGTGAGGAGCACTCGGAGTCCCCGATTCGTCATAGACTTAACTTCCAAAACCTCTTAGTGATTCTCGGTCTGACCGATCCTTCCATTTCGGTCCTACCGAGATCATCAAGTTGATCTGAGTTTTCAATCTCGGTGCAACCGATTTGAACTTTCGGTCTCACCGATTTGTCATGCTGAACACAGTTATGCATCTCGGTGCCACCGAGTTGTTCCACTCGGTCACACCGACAGGGTCGAGCTATACATAGCCACGGGCAAAATTTTGGAAATTTCTCCGAAACCCTTCGCCCACGCAACAGCTTGCTCTGCCATCGTGGTCTCCGGATAGTCTCCTCATCGCCAGCAGCCTCCTGTCGCCGGTCTCCGCCGCCGTCAACGGGTTTCGTTCCCGCCGTTGCCGCTGTAGCAAGTCCACCTCCAAGTTAGGGCATGGACTTAATCTTTGTACTATCCACGTCTGATTTCTGGCACATTGTTTTCATATTGATTCTTGCCACGATTGAAACTCTTCTATCCAGCCAAAGTAGTTCATAGATTAGATGTGATTCAAATTTTTAGGGTTAGGTTTCCGCCGAAACCATCTCCGACCCACCGAGTTGAAAAACTCGGTCTCACTGATTTGGCTTATGCCATTGCACTAGCGACTCTCGGTCTGACCGAGAATTACTAATCGGTGCAACCGATTTTAGGATTCTGTGAAACCCTAGCAGTTTCGGTGCCACCGAACTGTGACTCGGTCCAACCGAGTTCATCAGTTTAGGTTCCACAAACTGCTTCGGTATCACCGAGTTTGAAAATCGGTGGATCCGAAATGCTTTCTGTGGAAAACTAAGACTGAACTTTTGAGTAATTCTTTTGCAAAAACCTCTGCATTTTGTGATGCTCATCTTTTCTATCTCATCTATAACTCTTCACAGGGTCAGCAGTCAGCTTTTGCAGTATGTCTGATCAAAGTGACAGCCAGAACAGGTCAGAAGAGCAGATGGACTTGAGTGAGGGCACTAGTCCCTCAACTTCAGATGAAGGGAGCAGAAGTACTCCTAGCAATTTGCCTAAGGCTGCAACTAGGCAAAGGAGGAAAAGAACTTCAGATTCAGAGGATGAAGATTACAAAGCTGAGGAAGATGAGGCAACTTCCAAGAAAGGTCTGCTCAAGAAGGAATATGGCTCAGCAAAGTATATAAAGCCAGGCATGAAGACCAAAAGGCCTGCAGGAAGACAACCAATGTCCAAAGCCAGAGTGTCTACACAAGCTTCTTTGGAAACCCAACCCAAAGTGCCAACTGATGAAAGCAAGAAAAGAAAGGAAAGGGTCAAGAAGACCATGGCCAGAGTTATTGGGAAGCCTTCCATGATGGAAGAGGAAGATGAAATTGCTGCACCAGCACCAAAGGCACCAAAGCTTATGGGTGATGCTATTAGATCAGGGGCTGCCACATCTAAGCCCAAGGAAGCATCCAAAGCTGCCCCCAAGGCCAAGTCTGCACCAAAGAGGAATACCAGGAGTATTCCAGCTACTGAGAAGAACAAGGCCCCAGTGCCTGAGGATCTTGATGAGGAAGATGAAGAAGGACAAGTTCGAGGAAGCTCAAGCCAAAGATACCAGACCACAATGATGCCCATCCTGTGGCTGAGGACATGAGAATCAGGAAAGACTCAGGATTGAGGATATGGAGGATGGCAGATCCATATGCCACAAGGAGAAGAACTACTGTTGACTACAGGTTCCACACCAAGGAGCAGCAGGACTTTTATGAGACAATTCTGTTGGACAAGAAGCCCATAGTTTGTGATATGAGGTGGGTCGACTGGACCTACATGAAGGAGAATGAACATCACTATCATGGAGTGCGGGACAACTTTGTTGCTTGTGGAGTTGCAGATTTTGTTGGGCAAAATCTCACAAATTGGAATGATGAACTTATCATGCAGTTCTACTCCAGAGCACATTTTTACCCAGATGGAAGAATTGTTTGGATGTCTGAAGGTACAAGGTACCAATCCACTATTGAAGAATGGGCAAAGCTGATAAATGCCCCAGAGGAAAATGAGGATGATCTGGACATTTATGCAAAGAAGAAAATGGGTCACAATTCAATGGCTCACATGTACAAGGAAATTCCAGACAAGGCATTAAAGACTCACAAGTTTGGATCAGTTCACTTTCTGCTGTCAGGGTTGCCAACCATAAATTGGATTCGAGGCACACTTTGTTGCCCAAGTCCGTGACCATAACATGATCGGAGGGCATGCCATCAACATGTTGCATGTGTTTGATGTGCCACAGAAGTTCAAAGTCATGAGCCTAATCATTGAAACAATCAAGAGGACTGCAGCAGATCAGAAGAGGAGCTGTGGATATGCACCTCAGATTCAAGAATTGATAAACTCAAAGATGGGCACAGGAAAATATCAGTTGGATAAGGAACACTTTCCACTTTATCCAGACTTTGAGGACAATGAGGTTGTCATGAATGAAGATGATCCACAATCAGTTCAAGCTCAAGAGAAGAAGGAGAAGGCAAAGAGGGAGAAGGCTGCCAAGATGCCAACTCAAGAGGAGGCATCTGAGTATTTCTTAAAGAACAAGCAGGAGCAGCTTGGTTACTTGATAGCATTAACCCTGAGGATAGAGAAGGGATTGGCCACCCTCACTCAAAATCAGGAGAGCTTGGAGAGAATCATAGAACAAAAGTTCTATAACTTGATGTGAAAGCAACTGAGATTCAGTCTGCAGTGGAGGAACTACAAGATGACATGCAGGAAAGGAAGGGCAAAACAACAACTGATGCATTTGCCAGAGTGCCTAGAGCCCAGAGGTCATCTGCTGTGCCAGTTCCTGACACAAGAGCAACTTCATCTGCACGAGCTACAGCCTCAGTGCCACCAGCTCCAGCACCTACACCAGCTCTAGCTCCATCTACTTCAACTGAAGCTTTCGTCCTCGGCGTTATCCGGAGTCCACCACCTGAAGATCAAGCCTGAGAGTCGATCTAGCACTATGCATTTTCTATGAACTTTTGGTAACTTGTTGCCAAAGGGGAGAAAATGTATAGATCATAGGCTTCGAGAGAGAGAGTGTTGCTTTTGTTCTCTCTTGCTTTATTTGGTGGTTTTTCAATCTTTGTTTGCTTTTGGTTGAGATACTATGCTTGTGAGACATTGATGATCATGTGTTTGATCATAAGCTACACTTATGCATGCTTGATATTATCCTATCTATCTTATATGATCACTCACTATGCTTGGTGATGAGTGCATGTATTCATTGTTTATTATTTTGAGCGCTCCACCAAGATGTATGTGACATGGAAGAGTAACCCATGAGCCTAATTCATTGTGCATTTGCATTCCAAAGCAAATCTAAAACTATGCACAAATTTAGGGGGAGCTCTCGCTTATCACATACTTCTCAAAGCGATGATGCTATTTAAATTTTATTATCATTTGTCGAAGCTTTGATCTATATGTTGTCATCAATTACCAAAAAGGGGGAGATTGAAAGTGCAACTATCCCTAGGTGGTTTTGGTAAATCATAACAACATATAGCTCATTGAGCTAATGCTATTCCAAGACTATTGTTTCAGGAAAGCTCAATGAATGGCATGGCATGGATGATGAAAGTGGATCCCTCAAAATACTAAGGACAAAGGATTGGCTCAAGCTCAAAAGCTCAAGACTCTTCATTTTACATTTTAGTGATCCAAGATCACATTGAGTCTATAGGAAAAGCCAATACTATCAAGGAGGGATGAGGTGTTTCTTAATGAGCCTCTTGCTTCATGTGCTTAGTGATATGCTCCAAAACCCTCAACTACTTTCCCACATCCACAAATGACCTAAACCTAAAGCCAAAATCGGTCACACCGATTCTTTCTATCCGGCGCCACCGATTCCAAAAGTCATAGCCACTGCCACAAACCCTAAGCAAATCGGTCTTACCGATAGGGATCTCGGTCTCACCGAGATGGGGTTACAATCTCTCTGTTTCCCATCGTAACGCTTTGGTCTAACGAAGTGAGCGTCGGTCCCACCGAGATTGCAATGTAGACTCTCTGTTTCCTTTTTGTAACATTTCGGTCTCACCAAAAAGAGCAAATCGGTCCCACCGAGTTTACCTGACCAGCTCTCTGGTTAGCTTATTACCAAATCGGTCTCACCGAGTTTGTGTAATCGGTCTCACCGAGATTACGTTATGCCCTAACCCTAACCGAATCGGCCTCACCGAGATGCATGTCAGTCCCACCGAAAATCACTAATGGTCACTAGGTTTACTAAATCGGTTCGACCGAGTTTAACGATTCGGTCCCACCGAGTTTGGTAAATTGTGTGTAACGGTTAGATTTTGTGTGGAGGCTATATATACCCCTCCACCTCCTCTTCATTCGTGGAGAGAGCCATCATAACGAACCTACACTTCCAACTTACCATTTCTGAGAGAGAACCACCTACTCATGTGTTGAGGGCAAGATATTCCATTCCTACCATATGAATCTTGATCTCTAGCCTTCCCCAAGTTGCTTTCCACTTAGACCCTCTTTCCACCAGATCCAAAACCTATGAGAGAGAGTTGAGTGTTGGGGAGACTATCATTTGAAGCACAAGAGCAAGGAGTTCATCATCAACACACCATTTGTTACTTCTTGGAGAGTGGTGTCTCCTAGATTGGCTAGGTGTCACTTGGGAGCCTCCGACAAGATTGTGGAGTTGAACCAAGGAGTTTGTAAGGGCAAGGAGATCGCCTACTTCGTGAAGATCTGCCGCTAGTGAGGCAAGTCCTTCGTGGGCGACGGCCATGGTGGGATAGACAAGGTTGCTTCTTCGTGGACCCTTCGTGGGTGGAGCCCTCCGTGGACTCGCGCAGCCGTTGCCCTTCGTGGGTTGAAGTCTCCATCAACATGGATGTACGATAGCACCACCTATCGGAAGCACGCCAAAAACATCTGTGTCTCCAATTGCGTTTGAATCCTCCAAACCCTTCCCTTTACATTCTTGCAAGTTGCATGCTTTAATTTCCGCTGCCTATATACTCTTTGCATGCTTGCTTGAATTGTGTGATGATTGCTTAACTTGTCCTAAAATAGCTAAAATCTACCAAACTCTAAAATTGGGAAAAGGTTAAGTTTTTATTGGTCAAGTAGTCTAATCACCCCCCCTCTAGACATACTTCAAGGTCCTACAAATTCAATCTTTACGAGTTTAAAACCCTCCGGGAATTCGTGATCCATAACTTCATCAGTGAAGCATAGGGGGTGTGCGGCGCCTCTGTGCCGGGCTATATCACGACGCAGTTCATATGAGTCTTGTCTGCTGTATTCGGCCCGGCTGGATTTACTTTTAGTGTATCCGGCGCGACAGCCATCGTCCCGCGTTGGTGCGTGCCCCCGTGGCCCGTATATCAATCTTGCATGTTTTGCCCTGCTTTCCAATACGTCTCGCAGGTCCCGCGTGTTGCCCCGGGCTTTGGTGTATTTGTTTGATTGGCGGTGGGGTGCAGGCTGAAACGCATCTCTGTCTCGGCCACGAGGTGGCTGGTCAGCCGCATCGTACGCTGGTGAAGTAGGTTTCAATGCTTCCTCCTCGAGCGACCTGCGCTTTGGGTATCTCTTGGAGGGGCGTTCGAGTTCGTATTCCTCGGCCGCAAGGACTTCGGTCTATCTGTCTGCTAGCAAATCTTGATCAGCTCGAAGCTGTTGTTGCTTTTTCTTCAGGCTATTTGCTGTGGCTATAAGCCGGCGCTTGAAGCGCTCCTGCTCGATGGGATCCTCAGGCACGATAAATTCTTCGTCGCGGAGGCTCACCTCGTCTTCGGAGAAAGGCATGTAATTGTCACCCTTCGTTTCTCCATCTGCTACCTGTTCTGGAGGGCTAGCTTGTTCATCCTCCTGCTCTAAATCTGGCTGGAGGGGGTTGTCATTGTCTTCGACACTATCCGGAGTGTTATTGTCTCTTGTGCCGGTATCACTGCTGTTGCTATGGCGGGACTTAGAGCGGCGCCGCTGACGACGGTGCTTGGGTTTCTTGGAGGGGTCATCCTCCGCTGTGTTGTCGCCATTGCCTTCTTTGGGGTATCCACCATATATATATATATATATATATATATATATATATATATATATATATATATATATATATATATATATATATATATATATATATATCGTATGTGAGGTGGCGGTCTAGCGCCCTATGGGCGGTGGTTCCTCTTCGTCTCCTACATCGTCGTCCATACCGTCGATGTCTTCAGAGTCGAAGTCGAGCATGTCGGTTAAATCATCGACACAAGCTACTAAGTGGATGGTGGGTGGGCAGCGAATTTCTTTGTCGTCCACATCCCATTCTAGCCGGACATAGTTCGGCCAAGGTTCTCCTGACAAGGAGAGAGACCTTAATGAATTTAGCGCATCGCTGAAGGGCGAGTGCTGAAAGATATCCGCGGAGGTAAACTCCATGATCGGCGCCCAATCGGATTCGATAGGCACAGACGCAGGCGGCTCGGAGTCCGTGGCCAGAGACGAATCCAGTGGTTTGGCAACACGGCTCTCGTAAGGGGTGAAATCCGGCTCTATCGCCACTAAGAGTGCGGCCTCCATGGAGGGGTCTATCCACCCGTCCTCGGATGGGGCAATTTTCTCCGGATTGAAGGCCGGAGCGGTCGCCGGTGTGATCTCGAATCCGTCGTGATTGTGCTCGTCGTGATTGTGCGGTGCACCGGGCATGGGCTCGAATCCGTCAAAGATCAAGTCTCCACGGATGTCAGCGGTTTAGTTCAAGTTTCCCAACCTGACCTGATGGCCAGGGGCGTAGCTCTCGATCTGTTCCAGATGGCCAAGCGAGTTGGCCCGCAGTGCGAAGCCGCCGAATACGAAGATCTGTCCAGGGAGGAAAACCTCACCCTGGACCGCATCGTTACCGATGATCGAAGGAGCCATCAAGCCTTATGGTGAAAGTACAGTGGAACTCTCAATGAAAGCAGCAATGTCAGTGTCAAAACCGGCGGATCTCGGGTAGGGGGTCCCGAACTGTGCGTCTAAGGCGGATGGTAACAGGAGGCGGGGGACACGATGTTTACCCAGGTTCGGGCCCTCTCGATGGAGGTAATACCCTACTTCCTGCTTGATTGATCTTGACGATATGAGTATTACAAGAGTTGATCTACCACGAGATCGTAGAGGCTAAACCCTAGAAGCTAGCCTATGGTATGATTGTTCTTGTCCTACGGACTAAACTCTCCGGTTTATATGGACACCGGAGGGGGCTAGGGTTACATAGAGTCGGTTACAAGGGAGGAGATCTACATATCCGTATTGCCAAGCTTGCCTTCCACGCCAAGGAGAGTCCCATCCGGACACGAGACGAAGTCTTCAATCTTGTATCTTCATAGTCCAGCAGTCCGGCCGAAGGATATAGTCCGGCTGTCGGAGACCCCCTAATCCAGGACTCCCTCAACAACCATCCCGAAGACTACATCATCATCGACGACACCGACTCCGACCCCGATAGTAGTGATGATGATTATGAAGACGAAGCTGGAGCAGATATCATGGAGTCCTCCATCGATCAAAATTTCTAGTGGACCACCATACTATTAGTAGTATTTCCCCCATGTATATAGTAGTAGTCTGAGCACTGTAATGATAGTTGGACCGATTGTATGCCCTTGTTTGAATTGATTTGGAGTGATATGAATGTGTTTGTCTCATGTGCATATGGATAGTGCTTTCTCACCAGACCTCATTCTATACTAATACCTCCCCTCTAAACCCATCAGATGCCTCCGAGACGTGACCCCGGATTTGCCTTCCCACCGGAGCTCACCCAGTTGATCGAACAACAGAACACCTAGATGCAGCTACTAGTCCAGAACCAAGGCAACAACAACAACAACAACCCACCGCCACCACCTCCAGTGGACAATTTAGCTCGTTTTCTGAGGTTGCAGCCGCCGGTGTTTTCCAGTAACACCGAGCCAATTGTTGCTGATGACTGGCTACGCAGGATTGGAAGGGAGTTGACCACCGCAGGTTGCACAGATGCTGAGAAGGTGCGTTTTGCCGCACATCAATTAGATGGACCCGCAGCCTCATGGTGGGAGAATTACACAGCCACTTTCCCTATAGCCAATGTCACTTGGGATCAGTTTTAGCAAGCATTCCGCACAGCACATGTCTCAACTGGATCTATGAGCATGAAGAAGCGTGAGTTTCGCAACTTACGCCAGGGAAATCGTACTGTGGGGCAGTACGTGGATGAGTTCAGTAAGTTAGCTCGCTACGCACCGGATGATGTGGCCACAGACGCCGCGAAGCAGGAGAAGTTTATGGAAGGACTGAATGATGAGGTGAGTATGCAGTTGATGGTAGCAACATTTGCTACCTACCAGGACTTGGTAGATAGGGCTCTTATGGTTGATCTGAAGCAGCGGCAAATTGAGAGCCGCAAAAGGAAGTATGGACAAGGGAAGTACAACTCAGGACCTCAGTAGAAGCCTTGTTTTACCCCGAACTCGGGAGGATATACCCATAACCATGGAGGCCATACTCACAATGGAGGAAGTTCGCATAACCACAGTGGCCCCAAGAATGGAAATGGGAATGGAGCAGGCAGCAACCATGTAACAACCTGGTTTTTGGCCCTTTCCTTTTTCTTTTAATTTAATTGGTTTTTGCTATGTTTTTCTTTTTGGAGTGGTTCTGTGGCCTTGCCACCTGGGAAATCATCCTCATGCCCCCTCCCAAGTGGCTCACCGTCCTAAAAACCTTGCCAAGATCATGTCACTCCACTGCTTGACCAAACCCTAATTTCTTTTTCTAGGGAAAATTCCTTTTTCTACTCAACGAATGACCTTGTCTGCCCTAGCTTGTGAAGCAACCTATATTTCTGTCCATCCAAAAATTCCCAAATAATTCTCATAATTTCTTTGGGTCATATATTGCTCAAATGTGCCCAAACTTTCCTGTCCTAGCCCAAGAATAATTCCCCAATAATTAATCTTCCTTTCTGTCCGGAGTGGAACTTTGTGAAGGAAGTGTCATTTATCTTATCTTGTTTGATCCCAAACATGTTGGGCATTCTTTTATGTCCAAATAATTGCCACATGCCAAAATTCAACTTTATTTGCCTAGCCAATCTTCCTCAGTGAGTTTTCAAAGTTTCTGTCAAACAGAAGCCACTTTGAAGGAAGTACTAGCTAGGAGAATCCAAATGAGTTGAAATTTTGCATGCCTCTTCTTGTGCTCATATTATCTCACTCCTACAAATTTCAGCCCCATCCAATCATCTATGTGAGCACAGGACCAAATCTTTGTTTCTGGTAAAATTTTCAGGTGGTGAAGCAAGTGCATTTTATATTGCTTCAAAAATCCTGAAAAATTACCAGATTGTTCTCCTACTTAAATAACTTCTCTCCACCAAATTTGGCACCATTTCACTTAGCCAATATTTCTCTAAAATTATGGAAAGTTTCTGGTCAGCAAGGATGTTTGTGAAGCAAGTACCATTTTGGTAACTCCAATTGGTATGAAATTTTTACAGATTCTTTCTATGACCAAATAACCAAGCCTTTGTCGGATTTCGGGTTCCGGCAGACCCTTAAGGTTCGAACTCTGGGGTGCGCGTGGAGATCCAACCCTCCACCGTCTCGTACCTCGCCGAATCGCAGGGACCTAAACTACTAAGAAGAACAGCGCAAGAGACACGAGATTTATACTAGTTCGGGACACCGTTGTGGTGTAATACCCTACTCTAGTCGTGGTGTGGTGGATTGCCTCTTGGGCTGATGAAGAATAAGATGAGGGAAGAACAGCCTCGAGAGTCTGTTCTTGGTGGGTGCGATGAACTGCTAGGTGGTGTCCCGTCGCTCTAGCTTGAGGATCGGGTCTCTATCTCTCTCTCTGGATCCCAAAAATGCCAGCCCGCTACTATGGTGGCTAGCTCTACTTATATAGCGAAGGCCTGGGCCTCTTCCCAAATATTGAGCGGGAAGGCGCCAATAATTAGCTATTTTGAAGGGAACAGCGGGTACACTTATCTGACTAAAGTTGGTCCTCGCTTTGCCAAAGGCTCTGGTGATGGCCTTTGCTTGGGCTCCACGATGACTCCGTTCCAGCCGTTGGGGCTGGTCTTGGTCTTGTTGCACAAGCGGGTGCCTTTGCTTGATGCTCTTGCTGCGCTTGCTCCTTTGCACCAAAGAGGAAGGAGGGGCGGCTGCTGGCTGGCGCCGATCTGGCGCCCTTGGTCGTCATGGCTTACGTCATGGGCACCTCGCGAGGTACCCTGCCTTGAACTCTCCGCCTCCTCATGAGCCAACTTTGACGAGGCCGTGCTCGAGAAGCTCTCGGTCGTCCGCCCATGAATCTTGGCCCTCGCGAGGTCTTAAGTTTGCGTTGATGAAGATGGGCGCCTGGGCCTCCTTTGAGCCACGCCGCAGCCGCAGCGAGCAAGTCTGGGACCCCATTCCCGAACGCCGACAGTAGCCCCGGGCCTGGCGCCCGAACTTGGCCGAGCGAGAGGCGAAAGGGCAAGTCTGAAGTTTCATGAGCCCTAACAGCTGCGGCCTTAGGCGCCAGCGTGGAGGTTGATTGGGCGTGGGCGACCTTTGCTCCCCACGACGCCTTGGTAATGCTTGCCCGGTTGACAAGTCCTTGCATGCATGGCGATCATGATTACGGTGATCGTGGTGGCCGACGGTTGGCCTTCGCCCGGCTATAAATGCGAACGGGCGTCGCCCTTCGATCTATCATACGCTTCTCCTCTTCCTTGTCTCATCTGGTTGCCATGGCTCCGATCCGCCGGTTCTCGTGGAAGAGAAGGAAAGGCTCCTCAAGAGGACCCTGACCCGCTCCCCAAAAAGCGGCTTGCTCTCAGTGTCAGGCAGGGCGCTCGCGAGGCGCCCGTGCCTGGTGCGGCGTAATCGCCACCAGGGTTTCCTCTTCCTTATAATGCGCGAATCGGTGGCCCTGAAGGAGGCGGCGCCGGGCGCCCGAAGCGGCGCGCCGCCCGGCCTTGGCGTGGTCACGAAGGTGTCGTCTTCCCCGGAGTTCACGCCGAGGCTCCTGCGGGAGTTCGTGCCCAGCGTCGCCGCGCCTCCCAAGTCTTGGATTCGTCTTCCTCCTTTCTTCGCCTCCATCGTCCGGCAGGGGAGCCTCAGGACTCTGGCTGCAAAGACGCCCGGCTGCGGCACCCTCGCGACCGTGGCGTAGGTCGCGATGGTGCCCCGGCGAGGTCTTCATGACTTGAGGCTGGGCGAGGTCGCCCGGTCTGCAGGGCGAGGGCGCCCTCACGATCCACCCGGAGTACAGACGGTGCCGGTGATGTCCTTCAAGCTCTTGACGCGGAGGGTCGTCGGCTGGAAGTGCTGCCCGGAGAGGCGGTCGGGGTCTGCTGTGGTGAGGCAGAGGCCGACCGACCACTCCCTCGGCAGCTTCTCGAGCGGCGGCGCCGGAGGATCCAGCGACTCCGCCCGAGCTCTTGGCGGCGCCGAGACGGCGGCAAGAGCTCTGAGCCCCGAGCTGCGCCGCTCCCGGAGCAGGGCGGGCTCGTCAGGCCGTCGCCGCTCCTGATCTGGATGGGGTTGGCTCCGGACCGGGTGGCCCACTGTTGGTGATGGCGTCTGCCACGGTGGTCCCAGTAGATAGGACTCCTTAGGATTCGCGTCTTTTATTCCTGCGAGGAGCCAGGAATGTACCCCGCGGGGGTTTGTAAGATATTTGTAGCTTCGTTTTTCAATATAACCCTTATTGTGAGGCAATGCGGGATGCTCATTCCGTTTTAGCGCAGTCTCTTCCTTTCGGACCTCGTGAGGGCTTGATGCTCTGCACCGACAGGTCCCAGTCCCAAGGCGGCTTCATCCATCGCTGGTATGCCAGGTCGTGATGCCGTGGTCAAGGCCAGGAGGTGAGCGGCCCGAGGTCTGGTAAGAGCCTCTGAGTCGCGATGCTCAGGGGGTCCCCCTTGGCGCCCAAGCAGCCATCATTCGGTGAGAAAGGGGAGCGACGTTGCTAACACGGGGTTGCATTGAGTGTGGGGGTGGTGTTGTGGTAACTAGTGTGCCCAGAGGGTGACTTATCTCGAGAGTTAGGACGATGCTTCCTGGCGCGGTGCCAGGTCCGTGCCTTGGCCGACGAGAGATTACGTAGCGAGGTCGCTTCGTGCTCCTTGGAGAGACCCTGCAGGTTCACCACAAAAGGAACAAGAGCTTGCCGGGGCGATCGTTAGTCCTGTCGTTAGTTGCTTTGGAGTGGCGCGAGAGGCCTCGCGAGGTGTGTCGGGGCACCCGTGAGCCTGCGCGGGACTCACGAGGCCCTACCTCAAGGCGGGTTGCGCCTGGCTCTGGGCCTTGTCTTCGAGTGTGTTCCTGCAAATTTGGCCAGATGTCGGTGCTCTACGTCTTCGGGTCCCGGCTCTCGGGCTGGTCTTAGCCGTCGCTGGCAAGCCAGGTCACGATGCCATGGACAAGACCAGAGGGTGAGGGCCGGAGAACTGGTAGGAGCCCTGAGTCGTGATGCTCAGGCACCCCCCCTTTAACGCACAAGCTGGATTAGATGGCGCAACTCGTCCTCGGGTCCGGCTCTCGGGCTGGTCTCTACCGTCATTTGGCAAGCCGGTCGCGATGCCATGGACAAGACCAGAGGGTGAGGGCGGAGAGCCGGTAGGAGCCACGAGTCGCGATGCTCGGGCACCCCCTTTAACGCATAAGCTGGGTGGATGACGGAACTCTCGTCCTCGGGTCCGGCTCTCGGGCTGGTCTCTACCGTCGGCGGCAAGCCAGTCGCGATGCCATGGACAAGACCAGAGGGTGAGGGCCGGAGAGCCGGTAGGAGCCCTGAGTCGCGATGCTCAGATACCCCCACTTTAACGTGCAAGATTCCGCCACCCAGGAAAAGGCACCAAATAACAAGCATGGTAGAGCGAGAGCATAATCCTAAGAAAAGGCAGGAAGGATACATGCCGCTGGGACTGGCCCGAGCGGCTTGGGGATGATGCGGCCCGAGGGCCGCCCCAGCATTGTAAGCTAATGACATGAAGTAAAAAGGGATACATGCCGCAGGGACGGACCCACGCGGCCTGGGAATAATGCGGCCCTGAAGGCGCTCCCAGCCAGAAATAAAACTTAAAGATGTCACCTGGTGATGTTGGGGATGAAGGGGTGTTGGTGTAGCAGGCTCGGTGGGCTGCGGGAGCCGATCCTCACGAGCCCCCAGGCCCAGGGGCCTTGGGAGGCTCCGGAGGCGTTGGCGGCTCCTCAGGGGCCATCTCCATCTCCGCCAGGGCTGCGGCGTGCTTGACCTCTTGAGCCTCCAGGATGGTCCTCATGAGACGCTGGTGTGCAGCAGCCGCGTTTGGCAGGCCATAAGGCATGCACACGTGGGCTGTGGGCGGACCCTGCAAGCGTCCCACTCGCGAGGGCAGGCGCTCTTGAGATGCGGCTCGGTTGAGCCTGGTATGTCGATCTGAGACGCAGCCCACCATCCTCGCTGGATGGGGGCCACAGTGGTAGGTGGCGGCTGCCCCTCATGACCCTTGACTCTGTAGCTCTGGATGGCCTTCTGGCGAACTCTTGAGGTTACGCCCTTCTGGTTTTGCTCCTGCTTGCGGGAGACGTGCTTCGAAACACGCCTCCACGTGGTGCCCAAGCGCCTCCCTCGAGACCTTGGCGAGGTCGGCGGCCCTCCATGGGAGAGCCCCCATGCCCTGCCTGAGGAGGACGCCGGGCGCGCCTTCCTATGCGATGGAAGGAGGCTCCCCCTGGCCCGATGCGGACCCGGAGGGGCCTGTCTCTTGAAGAGCCGGGCCGGTCGATGTCTTCTTCTTCACGGGGGCTGCCTCGGGAGGCATCCTGCTGTTGTGGTCTGGGTCTTCCAGTGATGCAGCCTGGAAGGCTCGCTCCAGGGAGCACACTGCGTCTCTTTCTTCACAGGGCACCGTGATGACCCCGCCGCTTCCTGGCATCTTGAGGACGTTGTAGCGATGGTGGGTTCTGACCATGAATTTGGCCAATGCTGGGTACCGAGGATGGCGTTATCTGGCGGCGAATGTGGGTGACGTCGAAGTCGATGAGCTCGGTGTGGTAGTCGTCGCGGGCCTGAAGGTGACAGAAGGCGGACCTGCCCGATCGGGACCGTGGAGCCGTCGGTGACTCGGAGAAGGGCTTGGTTGGCTGAAGTGGTGTAGGGCACCAAGATTGTTAAATGTCTCCACGGACGGGGCGTTGAGCCCTGCTCCGCCGTCGATGAGGTCTTGGTGACCAGCACGTTCTTGATGATTGGGGAGCAAAGCATCGGGAGAACTCCGGCTCTGGCTGCGACTTGAGCTGATCCGCTGAGCTGAGCGTGATGGCGCACGCCGACCACCTGAGAGGGCGCGTGGAGTCGAGCTTGGGGAGGACTGCATTCACTTCGCGGGTGAACTTCTTGAAGATGCGTTGAGAGGCTGTGGCTTGAGCTCCACCCAGGATGCAGGCGATCGCGCGCGCCTCCTGGAAGCCCCCAGCCCCCTCGTCTTGATGACGGTCTTTGATTCTCCTTGGCGGCAGCGGCAGCGGAGGGAGGCCTGCGTTCCCTTGCGGGCGATCCTCATGAGGCTGATCCCTCCAGCCTCCCTCGCGAGTCGGGTCTTGCCAGCGGTCCTCGCGAGGTTGGTCGTGCCATCCTTGGCGCGGGCCGCGGTCTTCCCAGCGTCCTGCATTTCTTCCTCCTCCTCGTCAGTAGCCCGTCGCTGCGCTTCGGGGCATCTGCCGACCCTTCCTTCAGCGCGGCCGGAGCTCTTGACATTCATTGGTGTTGTGGGTGTGGAGGTCGTGGTACACGCATACCGGCTGCCCTTGGAGGACTCGGGCTGATCTATGCCTCGCTTGGTGTCTGGTTCGGCCGCGAGCACGGCAGCCCCCTTGCGCTTCACGTCCTTGGCCTTGGACTTCTTCTCTTCGGGATCCGCGACCGGTAGCTCGAGGAGGGAGAGGCGCCCCTCCTCAGCCCTGGCGCACTTGGTCGCTAAGTTGAACAGCTCCAGGGAGGTGCACAGATCTTCGTGCATCGCCAGCTCCTCCTTCATCTTGACGTCGCACACGCCGTCAGAGAAGGCAGAGTTGATGGCCTCTTCCGTTACCCTGGGGATCTTGAGGCGTGCGTTGTTGAAGCGCTGGATGTACTTTTGCAGGGTTTCCCCTGGCTGCTGCTTGATTCGGCGCATGTCGCCACGGCGGTGGCGGTCGCGAGTACCACAGAAGTTGGCGATGAAGCGGTACGCATCTCGGCCGAGGAAGAGATCGTGCACAGGGCGATTCAGGAGCAGTGCGGGCTCCGTCCTTGAGCGCCATGGGAAACCAATTCGCCATGACCTTTTCATCCCCGTTGGCAGCCTTGATGCCCAGCTCGTAGAGCTGGAGGAACTCCGTGGGGTCAACCGTGCCGTCGTAGCGTGGAGGCAGGTCTGGCTTGAACTTGGCGGGCCACGCGACGCTGTGCAGCTCGGAGGTGAAGGCGCGGCAGCCCGCCGTGGCCGCGAGGGGCCTCGAACGGCAGAGAGCTTGGTCTTGTGGGCCTCCCTGCGCCGCGGCTGGGGGCAGCGCAGGGTCTTGGCGTCTTTGGAGTGGGGGAGCTCGGGCAGCTTCTTGCGGGCGAGAACTTCTTGGGAGCTCTGCTCTTGCAGCGCGGTGCTGGCGAGCAGGTTCCGCCCAGGATCTGCGCGCTTTAAACTGGCGCCGTCTTGAGGAGGAGGCGGCTGGCGCCCGGGAGCTTCATCGCCCGCAAGGCGGGCGGTGCGGTGCAGCGAGCGGATGGTGTGGGGTCGCCTCCTGCAGCGCGGACGAGCTCGGCGACTTCGGTCGAGCCATTCTTCGTGAACATCATCGGCAGGCGGTAGCGCAGAGCTCGTTAGCGCGATGAGTGCAGCTTCGGGCCTCCATAGCGCGAGGCGCGCGCGGACGAAACCAGCGGGTGGCGAAAGCGTGGCGGTGCGGCCCCCGCCTCATGGGCCGAGTCTTGGGGCGAGGCTTGCCGTTCCCGCCGGGCCGTGGCGGCGTTAGACGGCGGTGACGGAACGGCGAGGGCGCCCGCCGGCGGAGCCGTCTGGCGACATGGGAGGCGAAGCGGCTTAGCGCTCGCACGGCCCGGCGGACGTCGAACATGGTTGCGGTGGTCGGGAAGAACGCGGCGGCGAAAGGCGATTCGGTGCACCCTACAGCGCGCCAAATGTCGGATTTCGGGTTCAGCAGACCCTTAAGGTTCAAACTCTGGGGTGCGCGCGGAGATCCAACCCTCCACCGTCTCATACCTCGCTGAATCGCAGGGACCTAAACTACTAAGAAGAACAGCGCAAGAGACACGAGATTTATACCAGTTCGGGCCACCGTTGTGGTGTAATACCCTACTCTGGTCTGTGGTGTGATGGATTGCCTCTTGGGCTGATGAAGAATAGTACAGGGAAGAACAACCTCGCGAGGGTCTGTTCTTGGTGGGTGCGATGAACTGCTAGGTGGTGTCCCGTCGCTCTAGCTTGAGGATCGGGTCTCTATCTCTCTTTCTGGATCCCAAAAATGCCAGCCCCGCTACTATGGTGGCTAGCTCTACTTATATAGGCGAAGGCCCTGGGCCTCTTCCCAAATATTGAGCGGGAAGGGCGCCAATAATTGGCTATTTTGAAGGGGAACAACGGGTACACTTATCCTGACTAAAGTTGGTCCTCGCTTTGCCAAAGGCTCAGTGATGGCCTGCTTGGGCTCCACGATGACTCCGTTCCAGCCGTTGGGGCTGGTCTTGGTCTTGTTGCATCAAAGCAGGTGCCTTTGCTTGATGCTCTTGCTGCGCTTGCTCCTTTGCACCAAAGAGGAAAGGAGGGCGCTGCTGGCTGGCGCCCGACCGCGCCCTTGGTCGTCATGGCTTACGTCATGGGCACCTCGCGAGGTACCCTGCCTTGAACTCTCCGCCTCCTCATGAGCCAACCTGACGAGGCCGTGCCTGAGGAAGCTCTCGGTCGTCCGCCCCGCGAGGCTTGGCCCCTCGCGAGGGTCTTGAGTTTGCGTTGGTGAATATGGGCCGTCCTGGGCCTCCTTTGAGCCACGCCGCAGGCCGCAGGCAGGCAAGTCTGGGGACCCCCGTTCCCAGAACGCCGACATCCTTGCCATATTTGAGCTCAAGTTGATGCTCCATGTGAGTGCATCATCCAAATCTTATTTCTGGACCAAAAATGCAGTTGTGAAGCAACTATGACTTATCTTGGTCCAAATCTTCTCAAAATTACCAGGATGAAAGTCCTTCTTACCCTAAACCTTGTAGACAACTCCATTGCTCCCAATTCCCTTCCTGTTGATCAGTAGTTCTCGGCCAAGTTTACTGCAGTAAACTTCAGAGGTTACTTACCATTTAACCAGAGCAGTTTTTATCGATCTACCACCGTAGTTGAAACCTCCCCTGGAAGAACTTACCACTAGACAACAGGTTCCAGGTCATTTCCCCCGCTACATGCCAGTGCACGCGGTGACCGCGACGATGGCGAGCCTGTGCACGTGCTATGGGTGCAGTAGCCGCGCCCAGAACGTCGCCTAGCTCCGGCCCCTCCTCCTCTCATCGTCTTCGCGCTCGTGAGCATGTCCAACAGCTTCACCGCGTCATCGCCGTCCTCCTGGAGCCATCTCCCCCTCCGTAAGACCCTCCGCCAGCGCTCGTCGCCGCGCGCCCACGGGCGCACTGTGGCCGACCGAGCATTCAATGGCGTTTGGGTTCTTTCTCCACTGTGCGTTCGGCCTTCTTGCCCTGTGCACCTCTATAGCTCGTCCGTTGCCACCCTCGTCGCCTTCCCGCATCCTCCCATGATCGCTGGCCCTCGCCATAGTGTTGGCCGAATCCCCGCGGCGACACCCGAACTCGGCCTCCCTCTCCCGGCTATATATAGCCATCCCCGAGTGCTCCCGAGCACCTCACCAGCCTCCCCTCGCTCCACTATCCCTCCCCAGCCTCTCACACAAGCTCGAGAAGCTCTCCTGCCCTCCCTCTGCCGCCATGGCCACCGCCTCGGTCCTCCTAAATTTGAGCGAACCCGAGCCCCTCCCTCGCTCCTACCACCACCAGTAGACTGCCACCACTACTGCGACCATCCCCAGGTCCTCCCCCCTTTGCCGGAGCTACTTTAGCCGCGAGCCCAGCTCCACCCGAAGCCCTCCTCCGCCGCGTCTGGTGCCCTGCTCCTTCCCAACCTCCTCGACGTCCGTGCCCTACGGGGACGGCTTCGCCTCGGCCCCTTCTACGCGTGGGTGGTCCGGGCGCTCCGAACTGTGGCCGGAGCCGGCCGGACGGGCACCAGAACCGCACTCTTCCCTCTGCCCCGTCGGGCAAGCACGAGGAAGGAGATGAAGGCCCCGCCCCAGCTGGCCAGTGGGCCCTGGGCCCCACTTGTCGGCGGACAGGCGTTGACCCCTCCTGCCTAGCTGGATAAGTGACAGGCCCCACACCCCCTGGGACCCACACGTCAGCGACTCCAAGCCCGGTCCCGCCTGTGCCTAGTCAGATAAGTGGACACGTATTCTGGAGAGTACGTTTTCGTTTTTGGAAAGCGTATTTCTTTCCTTGTTTGGCCGGAATGCGTTTTCCCTTCTGGAAAATGTATTTTCTTCTACTGCGGCCATGGATGTGTTTTCACCATTCCGAAAGCGTATTTCTAATTTTGCGCCTCTGCCTTATCCATTCAGGGACCCGGCTGCGAATTTTATTTTTACAGAAAAGTACCTGATCTTCTATCCCTCATAACTTCACAACCGTAAGTCCGTTTGAGGTGAATCCAACACTCACGTCTTCGTCTTGTCGAGCCCTTTCTGTTGGTGTCCCTTTAATTATGTTTTAGCATACTAAAAATGACCATTTTACCCTTGCTCGTAAACAGCCCCTCCGGGAGAGGACTGTTTCTGGCGAATCTTTCCGCGGCTTAACCGCACTTATCCCCGGTGCCTTATTCATCCCCAGGCAAGCCACAACCACCATTTGCATGACAGCCATGCAGTAGCATTGGTTTTCAACTCGAATCTTTAATAACTGTATGCTTGTTTTGCTACCGCTGTCGTTATTTCGGTTATGCTTATGGATCAGTGGTTACTGTCATGCTATGTTTTCTTGCACTCTGTTATCATGTTCTACCTGCTAGTATTACTTTCATATTGGTCATGCTTGATAGCATGACATGTTGGGTTGGTCATGTTCTTCGGTGCATGACTAACGCCGGTTACCGAGTACCGTTGAATATGCATGGTTCCTTTGCTGTTAGTTGGATAAGTATTTACTCGGTAATGTTATTGATGTGTTCTTGAATGGTATTCAGTGTTGATGCTAGTGATCATGTTATGCTATGAGTAGTGTTATACTTGTGATATTCATGCTCGTCATTATGCCATGCCTAGTTGGATATGATTCATTGTTGATATGGAGGATAGTTATGTTGCACTCCATGCTTATGTTGACATCATACTCATGCATTGTAATTGCATCATGTTATTTTATCATGGCTCAACATATTTGCATTCAAGTTTAACCGGATTAAATTGAACTTGAACAACTGTTGGCTGAGTCATGGTGCCACCATATCGAGCTGACCAGTGCAACCACGCTTACCTTTATGGGAAGGTCCTAACTGGGTCTATTGTCGTGCCTCTCGCTGGTGCCTTCAACGAGGGAAGGTTATGGGCGCGCGCTACCCTGATCAGGTAGGCGGACATAAGCCTTGTGTGCCAGTTGTTGTTGTTATGGATCCTTGTCCCTGTTTGGGACCGTTTATGTTTTGCCACGACGGTGGCCGTTGGTGCCTTTGGTAGGCACGGGGCCACCCAGGACTTATCCCAGAGGGGAGTTTGTAGAAGTGGCCGAGAGGGTGTCATGGCAGTAGGACGGTTTTGTCGGAACGCCATTGGTCCACCCGAATGGGAGTGTGAGGCCATGGGTTCCGTGGTGTGGGTACAGTGCACTAACCTATGCAGAGTGTATACTAAATCTATCGATAGCTGTGCCCTCGGATAAGGGCCCAGTTCGTATCGGTCACACTATGAGTCAACAGTAATAATAATGATGTGTTTAATAACAACCCTGGTTCGGTGATGAGATAAGTTGGTTGTGATCGCTGGAAAGATCACCGTTTGAGATCAAGTGTTGGTCATGGTTGTGATCGCCGGAATGATCACCGTTTGGTTACAAGGTAACCGTTGAGCCCATAGTGGTTCCATTTGTGATCTGTAAATGATCACCGTGGTATCAAGGATACCGAGTTGTTGGATATTCGTGATGTTGTGCGAGAATCATGGGTAAAGATCAAGCTCCTTGTGGTTATTTAATGATTATTACGTATTGTTTATACCAAGCTTGATTTGATCCTGAGATGATCGTTTGATGTCCGAGGTTGGTAAGTGAGGCATGTGATGGTTACGAGGTAACCCGAGCAGAATAAGTGGTGCATATAGTGTCATCATGTTGCATGCTAGTATCAACAGATTTATATGTTCATGCCATGTTCGTATTGTTCTAGTTGTATCGTGTTCATGTTGTTCATGCCATGTTGTTCTGATGATATCATGTAATCTATGTTTAACCTGTAATTGCCATGCTGTTGTTTGTCTTGAATGCTTCTAGTTATTGTGAGCTTGCAAGTACATTCAATGTACTGACCTAGCGTGTCATGCCGGTTTTGTGTCATGCGGATTTGATTGCTTGCTTGTCGTGGTTTCAGTTAAATGCGAGCTAGGATAAGCGTTCAGCGAGTCCTGCTGGAGTGGAGTTCACCACCGTAAATCGTTGTTCCGCTGCTAGAAGTTTTTCCGCTGCTTCGAGTTGTTCTGCTGCTTGCATAGAGCAACTGAGGATGGCGTAGTGTCGCCGTGCCGATGTTATTCATTGTAATATTGGAGACCTTGTATTCATAATCGTGTAATAATAGAAAGCTGGTTTGTTCTATGCTAAGCAGTGCCGTATTCTAGAAGACTTCTCCTCGATCTCTGGGCTGGAATACGGGGCGTTCCGGTTTCGCTGAGCCGGAGTGCCACAACGCTTGGTATCAGAGCAGGTCTGGCTGTAGGACACCCTAGTCAGCGCGAGCGGTAGAAACCGGTAGTAATTGGTAGTATAGAGTCTACCTTGTTTATTGCATTTGGTTGATGCATTTGTTTGTTGCATAGCATGCATATAGCCTTAGTAGTTATTGCTAACAGTTTATGGTGAGTGTAGCTAGCATCAGTTTGGATCCACTACAGCTCAGCCTTTGCATTTCTCCAGTTTTCTTTTCTTGCTCTTTCTTCGGTGTTTGGTGTCATTTCTATCCCAATGGAGTGATGCCAAGTGATCCCGACACTGTTTGCAAAAATGGTGCTCAGGTATCTCGCCGATATCCTCCTTTCTGCCCCGCCTATCGTTTCTGTGATGGACATGCTTCTATCCCAAATCGCTCTTTCTTTTTGTCGTGTTGGCAACCCTTAATGATCTTAGTTATCAAGAAAGGGCAATGTCAGTAGCCTCAGTTTTCCCCCGCTATCCTATTCCTTGGACGAGTACGGAGCTTTTTCCGTCCGCTTGATAATAATGTGGTTGCAACCTTCGTGTCCCACTACAGATTTATCGAGTGCGTCCTCGCCTCTGAGCTAGTCCAGGTTGCTACCTTGCTAAGCTAGCACTTGGTGTAGCGCTGTTTACACCAATTCTTCCACACATTTAATCGTCCTCGTGCACACCGTCACAGCATGCTAGATCGTAGTACCGGAGATCCTGTGAGATTTGTGCGCTTAAGTAGGAATGCATATTGTGTGACTAGTAGTAATATGTGACATTGATTATGTGTGAATTGATTGTTGTGTGCTTTTGTTTAGTTGAATTTTCTTTTGATTCTTACTTTTTGGGCCCCGGTGCTACATTATTTTTCCCCTATAAAGATTTTCTCATCAACCGACACCGGACCCGAAGAATGAGCAAGGAGTTCGAATATTTGGAAACTTAGCTAAACAGAATGGAATTCTCAGCCGACTGCAGTAAAATGGGGAATATCTGATCTTGAGGCTGATAATCAATTTTGCATTAATATGCACTCCTCACCACAGTACGGATAACTCAAGTCTACATCAGTACAAAATACTCACAACAGTAATGATCAAGTCAGCAGCAAGACAAGTCAGGTACAAGATCAACGGTATATTTTCGGTCAAAGTTATGGATCATATATAAAATTTTGGCTCAGTAATTCATGATGCTTGAGATATGTTATCATCCGAAATAAAGTCAGAATGTGATATGCTCAAGGAAGACAGTCAAACAAATTTTCTCATGCAAATAATCAGCCACCAAATATTATGGGAGTGTGTGTAGATTTTAGTCTGCATATTAATATGAAGCTTTGGATGTAAGAAACTCAGTATTCTTTCACACGCTATCAGAAGAAATTTATGATGCAAGGCTCCTCGATTTTCCTCAACATGATACATGCACAATTTCCGGTCCAAGATACGCGGTCTTTCTCAGCAAGATACCTCGGTAAAAGCTTTTGATAGACGGAAATGATTTTTTCTCAACAAGGAGAAGCTTCTCAAGTACGGAACTCAGGCTTCTCCAGCACAATAATCAGACCAAGCTTCATGTGTAAGCTATAGAGCCTTCTTCTGCACGATACCTAGACAAAAGATTTGAGCAGAAATTAACAAGTCCTCAGCAAGCTACTCGGATGGCTTCTCTCGTAAGCCACTCAGTCCACATCAATACCACACTATGTACCGTCCTTAGAGATTATATGATGAGTTGGAAATATCCGGCAGTACATCTCAAGAGTCAGATCAGCAATATTTTGGTGAGAAGTACAAATCAGTCAAAACATATGTCTACCTCAAGGATCAAGTGTTCGGTTGCATATGATTCTTACACATATGGTGAGCATACATCCCCAATCATATCAGTCACACATACGAGGTATAGCAAGGATCCAACAAATATACCTAAGGAAAGTACGGATCCCACAGCCTCTTGAATCATGCAAATGAAGATAAACAGAGATACACATCTTATGTAATACAAGGATCTACAAGATCTGGATAAGACATCACAAAATAAACAGTCTTGACAGTGGCCACCAAGGCCAATATTCCCACACCAACAAGGAGATTTCATGAACTCTATTATGGTTGGCCTCAACAAAGAGCACTGTACAGCTACAAGCCCCGAGAATATGTCATATAAGTGCGGAACCCAAGCACCAGGGATAATGACAAAAATATTGCCCTAGCCACGACCATGGCCATACGAAGAATCAAGGATACATGTGGCCAACCTATTTCAGTAAGATATCTTGACAAAGAAAATCATGACCATCAAAAGGATGAGGCTGATAGCAACAGTATGATGATTTTTGCATGACCATCAGGGTCCGGATACCCAAGTGAGTTAGTGGCCAGATTACATATGGAGCCACAAAGGCATACCCTCAGTGGATTACTCTGCTCTACAAGGACTTCATGTTCCGCTGACCCGCTTAAAAAAATGGTTAGTGCGGAATATCGAAATCTGTTCCATCAAGTCCAAGATTCTTTTGCAACCTCAGCAGTTTGACTTCACCGATAGTGTAGAGCATCGCACAGCCTATAACCACATCTGGGTATACCGACAACATGGGTAAATCAACAATCGAATAATCAGCTCAGACCAGGTATATCCAGTTGTGTAACCTAGTACCCGGACAACCTGTCATGAAAAGTATCTTCCCACCAGCATACCTATCAGGACGGTCTCGAGATGTTAATATTTGTGGTATGTTACAGTTATAAGAATATACCCTGTTATATTTGTCACGACAAAAGGCAGCCAAATCTTTGGTAGATATCCCATGATCTGCCAAAGAAATAAATCAAGATAAGTCAGTACCACTTACGGACAGTCAGATCCCGTCAGAAAATGGCCATGATTCTCCGCATTTATTGAAACGAGAAGGCCTGCATTTATTTAAAGCAACCCCATGACAGAAGTAAAAAGGTTTTCATGAAAAAAAGAAATTTATACTCAGACTCATTGGATATCACCGCAGATATGAGACAATCAACGTCAGCAAAAGGATGTGGTATATGAGCAAAAACCTGTCAGGATTTGGGAAAGGTGATGCAAACCACCCCAGAGCAAGGGAAGAAAATCATATGAAATTTTTGGGGGAACAATAAATAAAGGAAAAAGGGTACCCGAGATGGAAACGGTGTCCTAAAGTCATACTTGTTCCCTGAGCAACCAAATCTCGAGGACGAGATTTCTTTAAGGGGGAAGGTTTGTAACAGCCTGGTTTTTGTCCCTTTTCTTTTTCTTTTAATTTAAGTGGTTTTTGCTCTGTTTTTCTTTTTGGAGTGGTTCTGTGCCCTTGCCACGTGGGAAATCATCCTCATTCCCCCTCCCAAGTGGCTCATCGTCCTAAAAACCTTGCCAAGATCATGTTACTCCACTGCTTGACCAAACCCTAATTTCTTTTTCTAGGGAAAATTCCTTTTTCTACTCAAGGAATAACCCTGTCTGCCCTAGGTTGTGAAGCAACCTATATTTATGTCCATCCAAAAATTCCCAAATAATTTTCATAATTTCTTTGGGTCATATATTTCTCAAATGTGCCCAAACTTTCCTGTCCCAGCCCAAGAATAATTCCCCAATAATTAATATTCCTTTCTGTCCAGAGTGGCACTTTGTGAAGGAAGTGTCATTATCTTATCTTGTTTGCTCCCAAAATTGTTGGGCATTCTTTTATGTCCAAATAATTTCAAAATTAAACTTTCTTTGCCTAGCCAATCTTCCTCAGTGATTTTTCAAAGTTTCTGTCAAACAGAAGCCACTTTGAAGGAAGTACGAGCTAGGAGAATACAAATGAGTTGAAATTTTGCATGCCTCTTCTTGTGCTCATATTATCTCACTCCTACAAATTTCAGCCCCATCCAATCATCTATGTGAGAACATGACAAAATCTTTGTTTCTAGTAAAATTTTCAGGTGGTGAAGCAAGTGCAATTTATATTGCTTCAAAAATCCTGACAAATTATCAGATTGTTCTCCTACCCAAATAACTTCTCTCCACCAAATTTGGCACCATTTCACTTATCCAATATTTCTCTAAAATTATGGAAAGTTTTTGGTCGGCAAGGATGTTTGTGAAGCAAGTACCATTTTGGTAACTCCAATTGGTATGAAATTTGTACAGATTCTTACTACGACCAAATAACTAAGCCTTGCCTTATTTGAGCTCAAGTTGATGCTCCATGTGAGTGCATCATCCAAATCTTATTTCTAGACCAAAAATGCAGTTGTGAAGAAACTATGATTTATCTTGGTCCAAATTTCTCAAAGTTACCAGGATGAAAGTCCTTCTTACCCTAAACCTCACAAACAACTCCATTGCTCCCAATTCTCTTCCTGTTGATCAGCAGTTCTTGGACAAGTTTACTGCAGTAAACTTTAGAGGTTACTTACCATTCAACCAGAGCAGTTTTCATCGATCTACCATCGCAGTTGAAACCTCCCCTAGAAGAACTTACCAGTAGACAACAGGTTCCAGCACATTCCCCCCGCTACACGCTAGTGCACGAGGTGACCGCGACGATGGCGAGCTTGTGCACGCGCTCTGTGTGCAGTGGCCGCGCCCAGAACTTCGCCTAGCTCCGGCCCGTCCTCCTATCATCGTCTTCGCTCTCGTGAGCATGTCCAACAGCTTCACCGCGTCGTCGCCGTCCTCCTGGAGCCATCTCCCCCTCCGTACGACCCTCCGCTAGCGCTTGTCGCCGCGCGCCCACGGGCGCACTGTGGCCGACCGAGCATTCAATGGCGTTTGGGTTCTTTCTCCACTGTGCGTTCGGCCCCTCTTGCCCTGTGCACCTCTGTAGCTCATCCGTTTCCTCCCTCATCACCTTCCCGCGCCCTCCCATGATCGCTGGCCGTCGCCAGAGCGTTGGCCGGATCCCCGCGGCGACACCCGAACTCGGCCTCCCTCGCTCGACTATATATAGCCATCCCCGAGTCCTCCCGAGCACCTCACCAGCCTCCCCTCGCTCCACTATCCCTCCCCAGCCTCTCACACGAGATCGAGAAGCTCTCCTGCCCTCCCTCTACCGCCATGGCCGCCGCGTCGGTCCTCCTAAATTTGAGCGAACCCGAGCCCCTCCCTCGCTCCTACCACCACCAGTAGACCGCCACCACTCCTGCGACCATCCCCAGGTCCTCTCCCCTTCGTCGGAGCTACTTTAGCCGCACGCCCAGCTCCACCCGAAGCCCTCCCACGCCTCGTTTGGTGCCCTGCTCCTTCCCAACCTCCTCGACCCCCGTGCCCTACGGGGACGTCTTCGCCGCGGCCCCCTCTATGCGTGGGTGGTCCGGGCGCTCCGAACGGTGGCCGGAGCCGGCCGGACGAGCGCCAGAACCGCGCTCTTCCCTCGGCCCCGTCGGGCGAGCATGAGGAAGGAGATGAAGGCCCCGCCCCAGCTGGCCAGTGGGCCCTCGGTCCCACCTCTCGGCGGGCAGGCGTTGACCCTGCCTGCCTAGCTGGATAAGTGATGGGCCCCACACCCCCGTGGGACCCGCACGTCAGCGACTCCAAGCCCGGATCTGCATCTTCCTAGTCACATAAGTGGACACGTATTCTGGAGAGTACGTTTTCATTTGAGGAAAGCATATTTCTTTCCTTCTTTGGCCGAAATGCATTTTCCCTTCTGGAACGTATTTTCTTCTACTGCGGCCAAGAACGTGTTTTCGCTATTCCAAAAGAGCATACTAATTTTGCGCCTCTGCCTTATCCACTCAGGGACCCGACTGTTAATTTTATTTTTACAAAAAAGTCCCTGATCCTCTACCCCTCATAACTCTGCAACCATAACTCCGTTTGAGGTGAATCCAACACTCACGTCTTCGTCTCGTCGAGCCCTTCTTGTTGGTATCCCTTCCATTATGTTCTAGCATACTGAAAATGACCATTTTGCCCTTGCATGTAAACAGCCCCTCCGGGAGAGGACTGTTTTCGGCGAATCTTTCCGCGGCTTCACCGCACTTCTCCCCGATGCCTTCTTCATCCCCAGGCAAGCCACAACCACCATTTGCATGATAGCCATGCAGTAGCATTGGTTTTCAACTTGAATCTTTAAACTGTATGCTTGTTCTGCTACCGTTGTCGTTATTCCGGTTATACTTATGGATCAGTGGTTACTGGCATGCTATGTTTTCTTGCACTCTGTTATCATGTTCTACCTGCTAGTAGTACTTTCATATTGGTCATGCTTGATAGCATTACATGTTGGGTTGGTCATGTTCTTCGGTGCATGACTAACGTCGGTTACCGAGTACCGTTTAATATGCATGGTTCCTTTACTGTTAGTTGGATAAGTATTTACTCGGTAATGTTATTAATGTGTTCTTGAATGGTATTCAGTGTTGATGCTAGTGATCATGTTATGCTATGAGTAGTGTTATACTTGTGATATTCATGCTCGTCATTATGCCATGCTTAGTTGGATATGATTCATTGTTGATATGGAGGATAGTTATGTTGCACTCCATGCTTATATTGACATCATACTCATGCATTGTAATTGCATCATGTTATTTTATCATGGCTCAGCATATGTGCGTTCAAGTTTAACCGGATTAAATTGAACTTGAACAACCGTTGGCTGAGTCATGGTGCCACCATATCGAGCTGACCAGTGTAGCCACACTTACCTTTATGGGAAGGTCCTAACTGGGTCTATTGTCGTGCCTCTCGCCGGTGCCTCCAATGAGGGAAGGTTATGGACGCGCGCTACCCTGATCAGGTAGGCGGACATAAGCCTTGTGTGCCCGTTGTTGTTGTTATGGATCCTTGTCCCCGTTTGGGACCGTTTATGTTTTGCCACGACGTTGGCCGTTGGTGCCTTTGGTAGGCACGGGGCCACCCAGGACTTATCCCAGAGGGGAGTTTGTCGGAGTGGCCGGGAGGGTTTCATGGCAGTAGGACGGTTTTGTCGGAACACCGTTGGTCCACCCGAATGGGAGTGCGAGGCCATGGGTTCTGTGGTGTGGGTACATTGTACTAACCTCTGCAGAGTGTATACTAATCTATCGATAGCTGTGCCCGCGGATAAGGGCCCAGTTCGTGTCGGTCACACTATGAGTCAACAGTAATAATAATGATGTGTTTAATAACAACCCTGGTTCGGTGATGAGATAAGTTGGTTGTGATCGCCGGAAAGATCACCGTTTGAGACCAAGGGTTGGTCATGGTTGTGATCGCCGGAATGATCACTGTTTGGTTACAAGGTAACTGTTGAGCCCAGAGTGGTTCCGTTTGTGATCCATAAATGATCACCGTGGTATCGAGGATACCGAGTTGTTGGATATTCGTGATGTTGTGCGAGAATCATGGGTAAAGATCAACCTCCTTATGGTCATTTAATGATTACTACGGTATTGTTTATACCAAGCTTGATTTGATCCTGAGATGATTGTGTGATGTCCGAGGTTGGTAAGTGAGGCATGTGATGGTTACGAGGTAACCCGAGCAGAATAAGTGGTCCATATAGTTTCATCTTGTTGCATGCTAGTAGCGATAGATTTATATGTTCATGCCATGTTCGTATTGTTCTAGCTGTATCATGTTCATGTTGTTCATGCCATGTTGTTCTGATGATATGATGTAAACCGTGTTTAACCTGTAATTGCCATGCTGTTGTATGTCTTGAATGCTTCTGGTTATTGTGAGGTTGGAAGTACATTCAATGTACTGACCTGGCGTGTCATGCCAGTTTGCAGGTCATGCCGGATTTGATTGCTTGCTTGTCGTGGTTTCCGTTCGTGTGAGCTAGGATAAGTGTTCCAGCCAGAGTCCCTGCGGAGTGGAGTTCACCACCGTCGTCGTTGTTCCGCTGCTAGAAGTTTTTCCGCTGCTTTGAGTTGTTCTGCTGCTTGCATAGAGCAACTGAGGATGGCGTAGTGTCGCCGTGCTGATGTTGTTCATTGTAATATCAGAGACCTTGTATTCATATTCGTGTAATAATAGGAAGTTGGTTTGTTCTATGCTAAGCAGTGCCGTATTCCAGAAGACTTCTCCTTGATCTCTGGGCTGGAATACGAGGCGTTATAGTTTCTCTGAGCCGGGGTGCCACAAACCAGAACCGCTCTAACCCAGTCGAACCCGCCAAGAAGGACCAAAGTCACATTACTTGTTTCAAGTGCGGGAAGACTGGACACTATGCCAATGAGTGTCCTGAAGCAAAGATTGGAAATGACAATGGAAGCTCTGGAAATAAGCCCAACCCTTTCAACAGGGGACAAGTGAACCACGTGAACGTGGAGGAGGTTGAAGAGCAGCCAAATGCAGATATCAGTAAGTTTTGGGTTAAGTCATTTATCGCTCTCGTTCTTTTCGATACTGGTGCATCGCATTCATACATTTCAAGGGGATTTGTGGACAAGTTTGAGCTACCCACCTTAGCCCTTAGGTCACCCATGCTAGTAAGCTCACCAGGTGCAGAGTATATGGCCAGCCGATGGTGTGATCGGATACCCTTGACCATTGGTAGCCATGTTTTCCCCTCAGACATAATAATTCTGGAGTCACAAGGATTCAATGTGATACTAGGCATGGATTGGCCATCTAAGTATGGAGGAAACATTGACTGTGCTAGTAGGTCAACTCTGCTCACCACCCCGGAGGGAAGAAGGATTAAGCATGTAGTCAGGCATGCACCAAGGAGGACCCAAGTCAATTCCCTCTCAGGAGTTGTTCACGAGGAAGTGCCTGTAGTGAAGGATTATCCGGATGTGTTCCCCGAGGAGCTACCAGGCATGCCACCGGATCGAGACATTGAGTTTTTGATAGAGCTATTGCCAGGCACCAGACTGATATCGAAGAGACCATACCGGATGCCCGCGAATGATCTGGAGGAGATTAAGAAGCATATCAAGGAGTTATTGGAGAAAGGTTACGTTCGACGAAGTTCGTCACCGTGGGGAGCCCCAGTGCTCTTGGTTGGGAAGAAGGATGGATCATTGAGAATGGTTGTTGATTATCGTGCATTGAACAAAGTGACGATCAAGAACAAGTACCCACTGCCGATGATCAATGATTTGTTTGATCAGTTGCAAAGAGCTAAAGTATTCTCCAAGATCGATCTATGATGAGGATACCACCAGTTGAAGAATCGAGAACAGGATATACCTAAGACGGCATTCACCACAAGGTACGGGCTATATGAGTACACGGTTATGTCATTTGGATTGACTAACGCCCCTGCCTATTTCATGAGTATGATGAATAAGGTGTTCATGGAGTTCTTGGACAAGTTTGTCGTGGTTTTCATTGATGATATCTTGGTATACTCGAAGAATGAATAGGAACACAAGGAGCATTTGCGTTTAGTCCTCGAGAAGCTCAGAGAACACCAGTTGTATGCCAAGTTTAGCAAGTGCGAGTTTTGGTTGAAGGAAGTTGGATTTCTTGGACATGTTATATCACGAGAAGGTATAGCAGTGGATCCTACCAAGGTTAAGTCAGTCACTGATTGGCTATCACTCACCTCAGTTGGAGAGATCCGCTGTTTTCTTGGACTCGCGGGATATTATCGGAGATTCATTGAGATTTTTCCAAGATTGTGAAGCCTATGACGGAGTTGTTGAAGAATGACGCTAAGTTCAAATGGACAGATGAATGTGAGGCAAGTTTTCAGGAGTTGAAGAAACGTTTGGTTACAACCCCAGTGTTGATTCTGCCGGATATACGCAAGGATTACCAAGTATATTGCGACGCTTCCCGCTTAGGACTTTGAGGTGTACTTATGCAGGACGGAAGAGTTGTTTCTTATGCCTCACGACAGCTTCGACCGCATGAGTTGAATTATGCCACGCATGATTTGGAGTTAGCAGCAGTAGTGCAAGCACTCAAAACCTGGAGACATTTTCTTATTGGAAACCTTTGTGATGTGTACACAGATCACAAGAGTTTAAAGTACATTTTCACTCAGAAGGAGCTGAACCTCAGGCAAAGGATATGGTTGGAGCTTATAAAGGATTATGATATGAAGTTGCACTATCATACATGCAAGGCCAATGTCGTAGCAGATGCCTTGAGCCGGAAGAGTTATGCCAATACCCTCATAAGCGGAGGATTGCCAAAGGAGTTAATTGAAGATCTCAGGGAGCTACGTTTGGAGATAGTCCCTAGAGGTTTTGTTGCAGCGATGGAGGTTCAGTGGATCTTATTGGGAGAGATTTGAGAAGCTCAGAAGGATGATAAGGAGATTGCTGAGATAAAGGAGAGGATGAGTAAAGGAAAAGCTAAAGGTTTTCGTGAGGATGAGCACGACACCTTGTGGTTTGAGGATCGTGTTTATGTACCCAATAATGCCGAGATCAGAAAGCTAATACTTCAGGAAGCTCATGATTCGCCATACTCGATACACCCCAGAAACACCAAGATGTATTTAGATTTGAAGAATTGTTTCTGGTGGACTGGTATGAAGAAGGATATTACAGAGTATGTAGCCATTTGTGATGTATGTCAGAGAGTGAAGGCAGAACATCATAAGCCAGCAGGATTACTGCAGCCTATGCCGATACCCGAATGGAAGTGGGATAAGCTTGGCATGGATTTTATTACCGGATTACCCAGGACCCGATCGGGATATGATTCTATTTGGGTAGTAGTGGATCGTTTGACCAAAGTGGCCCACTTTATTCCAGTAAAGACCACCTACACGAGTGCAAAGTTGGCCATGATATATATGACCAGGATCGTATGTTTGCACGGAGTTCCGAGGACCATCGTATCTGAGAGAGGAAAACAGTTTACTTCAAAGTTTTGGAATCAGCTGCACCAGACTTTGGGTACCAGGCTAGAGTTTAACACGACCTTTCATCCGCAGACAGATGGGCAGACCGAGAGAGTCAATCAGATTCTGTAGGACATGTTGAGAGCTTCTGTGCTAGATTATGGATCTAGTTGGGATGATAATTTGCCCTGCGCGGAGTTCTCATACAACAACAGTTATGATGGTCCCTTTCGAAGCTTTGTATGGAAGGAGGTGCAGAACACCGTTGATGTAGGATGAAGTTGGAGACCGTCAGTTGTTTGGACCAGACTTGATCAAAGAGCCGAAGAGAAGGTTAAGTTGATTCGAGATAGACTAAAGGTAGCTCAGTCCAGGCAGAAGAGTTATGCAGACTCAAAATGCAAGGAGGTAGTCTATGAAATCGGAGATAGAGCATATCTTTGTGTATCACCTCTGCGAGGAGTTAACTGTTTTGGAGTTAAGGGAAAGTTAGCCCCAAGATTTGTAGGACCATACCGAGTTTTGGAGCGTATGGGAGAAGTGGCCTACAAGTTGGAGTTACCCGAAGGACCGTCAGGAGTTCATGATGTGTTCCACATTTCCCAGTTGAAGAAGTACCATGCTGAGATGGCCAAAATCCCTCTGAGAGATACAATGCCCCTGGAAGCAATTCAGTTGGATAGTGATCTGACCTACGAGGAGAAACCAGTCAAGATTCTCGAGTTCGCCAGCCTAGTCACACGCAGCAAGGTTATCAAGTTTTACAAAGTTCTATGGAGCCACCATACAGAGGATGAAGCCTCCTGGGAACGAGAAGAAGATCAACGGAAAGACCACCCACACCTATTTTCTAGCCAACCCAAATCTCGAGGACGAGATTCATCTTAAAGGGGGTAGGTTTGTAACATCCCAAATTTTCAATTTGGAATGTTATACATAGGTCATCATATGCATATCATATTTTATTTGCATTTCGGTTTTGATCCTAGAAATTCTAAGCAACTCAAGGACCCACGAAGAGAGTTGGAGATTTTGTTTATTTTCATATTTGAAATTTTTCTCAACTTTGAAAAAAAGGATCACTTTGGTTTTAATTATTTTTCCCTTCGAAAATATTTCCAATATAACATTAAAAGAGAGGAGATAATATGACTTCTCCAAACTAAAAGAAATATTGAGGAAAATATTAAAAATCAAATAAAAAATTTATTCAGATTTTATTTGTTATTTATTTATTTATTTGAATTAGAAAAATATGCATTTTTTCAAAATTGCATTTTAGGCTAAGAAAATGTTCACTATGTTCTAAATATTTTATTTAGACCAGTGAAAATTGTTTTTGGTATTTTTAGAATTTCTTTTTATTTATTTAGGATTTTTTTCTTTCTTTCGGCGGTATTCATTTTTTATTTTAAAAAATAAAAATCTTCAGACCGATTGGGCCGAGGCCCAGCTGTCCCAGCGCGCCGTCGCCCTCCCACACTGACTCGGGAACGGAGTCCCGACCCGCCGCGCCGCTGCCGCCGTGTTCGAGCGGGACACCCGCTCCGGTGCCCCCTCCCGCAAGCAGCACCCCCCGACCTCCTATATAAACGCGCCGCCCCGCCGCCTTCTCCTCGTCCGCCACCGCCCGCACCCGCCGCCTGCCTGGTGCCCTCATGGCCGGCAGCCTAACGCCGCCGCCGCTGCCCGCCACCTCGCACGCGCTGCCGCTGCCCTGCCTCGCCGGAAGCCGTCGGAGCCGCCGAACCTCGCGGATCTCGCCAGCCGTTTTTTTCGGTTTAGGAAAAAACCATCCCGGTATTTTAGAAACCCTAGTTTCAGTTTTTATTGAGATCGGTTCAGTTCGTGTCATTTTTTGTTTCGTTATTTAGCGAGCGTTCGTTCGTTTTTAATGAACGCGTTCGTCCGTTCGTCTCTGTTAAAGAACGTTCGTGCCATAGTCTTTTTTTTCCACTAGGGACCTATCCGCGATTACTTTTATCGCAGATTAGCCCCTGATCTTCAGACCCTCGTAACTTTTTAACCGTTCATCTAAATCCTTTGAAACCAACGCCAAAATCTTTGTCTCGAGCCCTTCTTTCTCTTTAATCAACTTGAATATGGTTTTGACAATTTAAAATTTGGTTTCAAGAAGATTTGAGTTTGAAGTTCTTTTGACCGTAGTTTCAGTTCCGTAGCTCCGATTCGATCGATTCTTTTTGCAAATCGAATCTCTTTAGTTGAACTTTCAGATTTGGATCTTCTTATTTGAGTTTTACCCTTGCATCTCTGTTTGAGTGCTTATGTATGCTATTGTTTGTTTGCGATAGAATTCCCGGAGTGCGAAGCGTGCTACTACGAGTCTCTAGGGTTTGCGGAGCGTCAGCAAGGCAAGTAACACTTTGATCATACCCCTTTATTACCCAGTTTTTATGCATTAGTTTCAACGCTCAAACATTGCATGAGTAGGATCTGATTAACTTATGGGTACTGGGAAGTAGTTGATGAGGTAGAACATATTGCCCTTTTATATCAAACCCTTGGGAGTTACTTCTAAGCTATGCTTATTGCCATTCTATGCTCGTAGACGTGGATTGGGTTTGAGTGTATCGATGACAAATGTGATATTGTTAATTAATGGTTAACCTAAGGTGGCTACATAAACACACATCTGGGTGGATTGGTTGCGGGCACCTGGGGATGTACCAGTGCTCTCCTTTGGTTCGCCACCCAGGCTCAAAGGGATCATAAGATTATTCATGCTGGAAACTTCCGTGCGCAGCCACAAGCTATTATGGGCTCTAGCATAGTTGAGTACATTGCATGACCTCTTTCAGTGGTAGGCTAGCAGATGTAGGGGATGTAGGTTGGTACTGTCTACCCAGAGTAAAGAGTTAATGTTTCTGAAAGACTGTGTCTCGGTCATCCATTTGTCAAACACCATGTTGTGCGTGAAATCCAACGGAGGAGATCGAGTCTTGTGGGGAAAAGTGCGCAAACCGCTGCAGAGTGTATTAACTAATCATGGTTAGCCGTGGCCCCGGTTATGGACATTTTGAGTATCTGATACCTGGATTATCATGTTGATCTCATCACTCTAAATTAATTTGTTGGGTTGTTAATTACTGTTTAATTGGGATTGATATGGGGATTTACCTTCTCAATGTTTCAACCACCATGATAGTTAAATAAAATATATTCCTTTGTTGTAGGGAAAAATTGGCTTTTCGTAAAAATACTATAACCATAGAGCCTCCACCAGCCATATATGCATGTAGTGATAGCATTTACTCTGTTCATTGCTCTACTGTGTTATATTGCGAGCATATTCCATGTGCTGACCCATTTCGGGCTGCAACATATCATGTTGCAGACTTTTCAGACGAAGAGTAAGGTGCGCTAGGTCGTTGTCGTGCACTCGGCTATGCCGTTGGAGTTGATGGGCTCACTTTATATTCCAAGCCTTCCGCTGGTATCTTTTAGATGGCCTTAAGCCATATTTATTGTAATAAGTTCTCTTTTGAGACATTCGATGTAATAAGTGTGTGATTGAACTCTGTTATAAATCCTACAAGTACTGTCTGTCAGCATTACCGATCCAGGGATGACACTTAAACACAGAGATTTGACCGTCTGAGGTCGGATCGCTACATAACGCATATAGGTAGGTATGGTGGACTCATATGGAAAAACTTGGTTTAAAGATTTTGGATGGACAAGTAGTATTTCTACTTAGTACGTACAAGTGGAGGCTAGCAAAAAGATTGAGAAGCAACCAACCAAGAAACAAAAATTCTCATAAACGAGCATTAAGCATAACTAACACCGAATAATGCACCACAAGTAGGATGTAATTTCATTGCATAACTATTGACTTTCGTGCTTGCACAGGGAATCAAAACCTAAACACCAATATTCTTACTGAAGCATAATTACTCATCAACATGACTCACATATTGCTATCATCATATCTCAAAACTATTACAAAGAATCAAGTTTATTTTGTCCAATGATCTTTATGAAACTTTTTATTATATGCCCCTTGAATATCTATCACTTTGGGACTAATTAATATGTTGCCATTGCATATAACAAGCTCTCAACAAATTTAAGTGAAGAACATGAGCAAATTTTTATCACCATCTCTCAAAATAATATAAGTGAAGCACGAGAGAATATTTCTTCAAAATTTACTAACTCTCAAATTTGTCTATGTGAAGCATGAGACTATTTCATAATAAATTAAAGCACCATCGTGCTAAAAAAGATATAAGTGAAGCACTAGAGCAATTCCATGGCTCAAAGAATTTAAGTGAAGCACATAGAGCAATTCTAACAAATTATCTCTATGTCCACTAAGTGTAGCCCAGTTGAAAGAAGACAGAGATCATCTCTTCTTCAAATGCACTTCCAGTACCAGAGTTTGGGATTATTTACAGATCCAATGGTATGCAGGATTATCTGCCAGAGACTGCATCCCGGCTGCTAAAAGAAGTTTTCAAAAACCTTTTTCTTTGAGGCGGTCTATCTGGCAACATGGAATATCTGGATTACCAGGAATGACAGAATCTTCAGGAACATTAGGCCATCTTTTGGTGCTCGGAAGGCTAAATTCGTCCATGACATTACCTTGCACTCCCACAGGATGAAGGTGAAGGAAATATGCCCTAGACGCAATAATAAAGTTGTTATTTTATATTTCCTTATTCATGATAAAGGTTTATTATTCATGCTATAATTGTATTGATCGGAAACTTAAATACATGTGAGAATACATAAACAAAAACCATGTCCCTATATTAAGCCTCTACTAGACTAGCTCGTTGATTAAAGATGGTTAAGGTTTCATAACCATGTACATGTGTTTTTATTTGATAACGGGAGCACATCATTAGGAGAATGATTTGATGGACAAGACCCACCCGTTAGCTTAGCATAATGATCGTTCAGTTTTATTGCTATTGCTTTCTTCATGTCAAATACATATTCCTTCGACTATGAGATTATGCAACTCCCGGATTCGGGAGGAATACCTTATGTGCTATCAAATGTCACGACGTAACTGGGTGATTTTAAAGATTCTCTACAAGTATCTCTGAAGGTGTTTGTTGAGTTGGCATAGATCGAGATTAGGATTTGTCACTCCGAGTATCGGAGAGGTATCTCTGGGCCCTCTCGGTAATACACATCATAAGCTTGCAAGCAAATGACTAAGGAGTTGGTAGCGAGGTCATGTATTACGGGACGAGTAAAGAGACTTGCCGGTAACGAGATTGAACTAGGTATAAAGATACCGACGATTTAATCTCGGGCAAGTAACACCGATGGACAAAGGGAATTACGTATGTTGTCATAACGGTTCGACCGATAAAGATCTTCGTACAATATGTAGAAGCTGATATGGGCATACAGGTTCCGCTATTGGTTATTGATCAGAGAGGTGTATTGGTCATGTCTACATAGTTCTCGAACCCGTAGGGTCCGCACGCTTAACGTTCGTTAACGACATAGTATTATATGAATCATGTGATTTGGTGACCGAATGTTGTTCGGAGTCCCGGATGAGATCACGTACATGACGAGGAGTCTCAAAATGGTCGATAGGTAAAGATTGATATATAGTACGATGGTATTCGGACACCGGAAGTGTTTAGGGGGGTACCGGGTACTTATCGGGTCATCGGAAGGGGTTCCGGGCACCCCCGGTAAAAGATATGGGCCTTATGGGCCAAGAGAGGGAACGCACCAGCCACAAGGGGCTGGTGCGACCCCCATAGTAGGCCAACCTAGGAGGAGAAGGAAAGAGGGGAAGGGAAAGGAAAGTGTGGAGTAGGACTCCCCCTTCCTTCCCTCTCCCCCCTCTTTCCTTCCCCCTCGGTTATATATGGCGGGGGGGGGGGGGGCGGCTTTGGACGGACTCCAAAGTAGGATTCCTCATACTTGGGTGCCTCCTATGGCTGATCCTCCTTCCCTCCCACCTATATATATGTGGGTGGGGGGCGCCTAGCACACACCAGACAATTGCCTAGCAGTGTGCGGCGCCCCCCTCCACCGTTTACACCCCCGGTCATATTTTCGTAGTGCTTAGGTGAAGCCCTGCGGAGATAACTTCACCATCACCATCACCATGCCGTCATGCTGCTGTAACTCATCTACTACCTCGCCGTCTTGCTGGCTCAAAATGGCCGAGGACGTCATCGAGCAGAACGTGTGCAGAACGCAGAGGTGTCGAGCGTTCGGTACTAGATCGGTTGGAGTGCGAAGAAAGTTTGACTACGTCAACCGCGTTGTAAAACGCTTCTACTTACGGTCTACGAGGGTACGTAGACACACTCTCCCCCTCTTGTTGCTATGCATCTCCTTGATAGATCTTGCGTGTGTGTATTGTTTTCCACTCAACGTTTCCCAACAATGGCATCCAAGCCAGGTCTATGCGTAGATGATATGCACGAGTAGAACACAAAGAGTTGTGGGTGGTGATAGTCATACTGCTTACCACCAACGTCTTATTTTGATTCGGTGGTATTGTAGGATGAAGCGGCCCGGACCAACCTTACATGTCCACACACATGAGACCGGTTCCACCGTCAGACATGCAACTAGTTTTGCATAAATGTGGCTGGCAGGTGTTTGTTTCTCCTACTTTAGTAGAATTGATTTTTACTGCGACCAGTCCTTGAAGAAGGTTAAAACAGCAAACTTGATAAATCACCATTGTGGTTTTTGCCGTAGGTAAGAACGTTTCTTGCTAGATGCCCATAGCAGCCACGTAAAACTTGCAACAACAAAGTAGAGGATGTCTAACTTGTTTTTGCAGGGCACGTTGTGATGTGATATGGTCAAGACACTATGTGATATACGTTGTTGTATGAGATGATCATGTTTTGTAAGATATCAGGCAACCGGCAGGAGCCTTATGGTTGTCTCTTTATTGTATGAAATGCAAACGCCATGTAATTGCTTTACTTTATCGCTATGAGTTAGCAATGGTTGTAGAAGCACTAGTTGGTGAGACAACCACGATGCAACGATGGAGATCAAGGTGTCGAGCCGGTGATGATGGAGATTATGAAGATGCTTTGGAGATGGAGATCAAAAGCACAAGATGATGATGGCCATATCATGTCACATATTTTGATTGCATGTATTGTTTATCTTATATGCATCTTATTTTTCTTAGAACGACGGTAGCATTATAAGATGACCCCTTCACAAAATTTCATGGTACAAGTGTTCTCCCTGAGTATGCACCGTTGCTACAGTTCGTCGTTTTGAGACACCAAGTGATGATCAGGTGTGATAGACTCTACGTTCACATACGACGGGTGTAAGACAGTTTAGCACACGCAGAATACTTGGGTTAAACTTGACGAGCCTAGCATGTACAGACATGGCCTCGGAACATGAGAGACCGAAAGTTCAAACGTGAGTCATATAGTAGATATGATCAACATAGAGATGTCCTCCATTGATGACTGTCCCATCTCACGTGATGATCGGACATGGGTTAGTTGATTTGGATCATGTTAAATTAAGTGGGAGTTCATTAGTAATTTTATTAATTGAATTTAAATTTATCATGAACTTAGTCTTAATAGTTATTGCATATCTATGTTGTAGATCAATAGCTCGTGATATAGCTCCCCTATTTTTGATATGTTCTTAGAGAAAACTAAGTTGAAAGATGATAGTAGCAATGAGCGGACTGGGTCCGTGATCTGAGGATTATCCTCATTGTTGCACAAAAGAATTATGTCCTTGATGCACCGCTAGGTGACAGACCTATTGCAGGAGTAAATGTAGATGTTATGAACATTTGGCAAGCTCGATATGATGACTACTTAATAGTTTAGTGCGCCATGCTTTACGGCTTAGAACTGGGACTTCAGAAATGTTTTGAACGCCACAGAACATATAAGATGTTCCAAGAGATGAAATTGGTATTTCAGACTCATGCCCGTGTCGGGAGGTATGAGACCTCTGACAAGTACTTTGCCTACAAGATGGAGGAGAATAGCTCAGCCAGTGAGCATGTGCTCCGAATGTCTGGGTACTACAATTGCTTGAATCAAGTGTGAGTTAATCTTCCAGATAAGATATAGTTATTGATCGAATTCTCTAGTCACTATCACCAAGCTACTAGAACTTTGTGATGAACTATAATATGCAAGGGATGACGAAAACGATTCCCGAGATCTCTGCGATGCTGAAATCGGCGAAGGTAGAAATCAAGAAAGAGCATCAAGTGTTGATGGTTAACAGGACCACTAATTTGAAGAAAAAGGGCAAAGGGAAAGAAGGGAACTTCAAGAAAAATGGCAAGCAAGTTGCCACTCCCGTGAAGAAGCCCAAATCTGGACCTAAGCCTGAAGCTGAGTGCGTCTACTGCAAAGGGAATGGTCACTAGAAGTGGAACTACCCCAAATACTTGGCGGATAAGAAGGATGACAAACTGAATAAAGGTATATACGATATACATGTTATTGATGTGTACTTTACTAGTGTTCGTAGTAACCCCTGGGTATTTGATACCGATTCAGTTGCTAAGATTAGTAACTCGAAACAGGAGTTGCAGAATAAACGAAGACTAGTTAAGGGTGAGGTGACGATGTGTGTTGGAAGTGATTCCAAGGTTGATACGATCACCATCGCACACTCTCTCTACCTTTGGGATTAGTGTTGAACCTAAATAAATGTTATTTGGTGTTTGCGTTGAGCATTAATATGATTAGATCATGTTTATTGCAATACAGTTATTCATTTAAGTCAGAGAATAATTGTTGTTTTGTTTAAATGAATAAAACCTTCTATGGTCATACACCCAATGTGAATGGTTTATTGAATCTGGATCGTAGTGATACACATATTCATAATATTGATGCCAAAAGATGCAAAGTTAATAATGATAGTGCAATATACTTGTGGCACTACCGTTTAGGTCATATTGGTGTAAAACGCATGAAGAAACTCCATACAGATGGACTTTTGGAATCACTTGATTATGAATCATTTGATACTTGCGAACCATGTCTCATGGGCAAGATGACTAAAACTCTATTCTTCGGAACAATGGAACAAGCTAATGACTTATTGGGAATAATACATACCGATGTTTGTGGTCCGATGAGTGTTGAAGCATGCGATGGGTATCATGATTTTCTGACCTTCACAGATGATTTGAGTAGGTATGGGTATATCTACTTGATGAAACACAAGTCTGAAACATTTGAAAAGTTCAAAGAATTTTAGAGTGAAGTATCATCGTAACAAGAAAATAAAGTTTTCTACAATCTGATCACGCAAGCGAATATTTGAGTTATGACTTTGGCCTTCACTCAAAACAATGTGGAATTGTTTCACAACTTACCCCACCTGGAACAGCACATCGTACTGGTGTGTCCGAACGTGGTAACTGTACTTTATTGGATATGGTGCGTTCTATGATGTCTCTTACCGATTTTGCACTATCGTTTTGGGGTTATGCATTAGAGACAACTGCATTCACGTAAAATAGGGCACCATCTAAATCCGTTGAGACGACACCGTATGAACTATGGTTTTGGCAATAAACCTAAGCTGTCATTTCTTAAAGTTTGGGGTTGCGACACTTATGTCAAAAGGCTTCAGCCGGATAAGCTCGAACCCAAATCAGAGAAGTGCGTCTTCATAGGATACCCTAAGGAAACAATTGTGTACACCTTCTACCACAGATTCGAAGGCAAGATCTTTGTTGCTAAGAATGGACCCTTTCTAGAGAAGGAGTTTCTCTCGAAAGAAGTGAGTGGGAGCAAAGTAGAACTTTATGAGGTAATGGTACCTTCTCTCGAATTGGAGAGTAGCACATCAGAGAAATCTGTTCCCGTGATGCCTACACCAACTAGAGAGGAAGCTAATGATGATGATCATGAAACTTCGGATCAAGTTACTACTAGACTTCATAGGTCGAACAAAGAACGTTCCGCACCAGAGTGGTACAGTAATCCTGTCCTGGAAGTCATGTTATTAGACCATGGCGAACCTACGAACTATGAAGAAGATATGATGAGCCCAGGTTCCGACAGATGGCTTGAGGCCATGAAATCTGAGATAGGATCCATGTATGAGAACAAAGTGTGGACTTTGGTGGACTTGCTCGATGATTGGCAAGCCATTGAGAATAAATAGATCTTCAAGAGGAAGACATACGCTGATGGTAATATCACTATCTACAAAGCTCGACTTGTTGCAAAAGGTTTTCGACAAATTCAAGGGGTTTACTACGATGAGACTTTCTCACCCGTAGCGACGCTTAAGTCTGTCCGAATCATGTTAGCAATTGCCGCATTTTATGATTATGAAATCTCGCAAATGGATGACAACACTGCATTACTTAATGGATTTCTTAAAAGAAGAGTTGTAAATGATGCAACCAGAAGGTTTTGTCGATCCTAAAGATGCTAAGAAGGTGTGCAATCTCCAACGATCCATCTGTGGACTGGTGCAAGCATCTCGGAGCTGGAATATATGCTTTGATGAGGTGATAAAAGCATATGGTTTTATACAGACTTATGGTGAAGCATGTATTTACGAGAAAGTGAGTGGGAGCTCTATAGCATTTCTGATATTATATGTGGATGACATATTGTTGATTGGAAATGATATAGAATTTCTGGATAGCATAAAAGTGTTGGGGAATGTAGCATGTAATTTCAAAAAAAAATCCTACGATCACGCAAGATCTATCTAGGAGATGCATAGCAATGAGAGGGGGAGAGTGTGTCCATGTACCCTCGTAGACCGAAAGCGGAAGAGTTTGACAACGCGGTTGTAGTTGAACTTCTTCACGTTCCGACCGATCACGCAACGAACGTACGACACCTCCGAGTTCTGCACACGTTCAGCCCGATGACGTCCCTCGAACTCTTGATCCAGTAGAGCGTTGAGGAAGTTGATGAGTTCCGTCAGCACAATGGCGTGGCGACGGTAATGATGAAGTTATCCGCGCATGGATTCGCCTAAGCACTACGAGAATATGACCGGCGGCATAAACTGTGGAGGGGGGCACCACACACGGCTAAGAAACAATGTTGTGTATTCTAGCGGTGCCCCCCCCCACATATATATATTGGTGGGAGGGGGAGGGAGCAGTAGGAGGCGCGCCCAAAGTAGGAGGAATCCTACTTGGGGCCTAATCCTATTCGGCCTCCCCCCTTTCCATGTTTTTCGGAGGGAGAAGGAAAGCGGAGGGTAGAGAAGGAAAAGGGAGGCCGAATTTCCCCCTTCCTTTCTCTCCTCTCCCTTTCCTTCCCCCCTTATTCGTCCATGTATGGGGTGCACCAGCCGACTAGGGGCTGGTCTGTCCCGCCATAGGCCCAATAAGGCTCATATCTTGGCCGGGGGTGCCCGGAACCCCTTTCTGGTGACCCGATACATACCCGGTACCCCCGGAACACTTTCGATGTCCAAAAAACTATCGTACTATATATGAATCTTTATCTCTTGACCATTTCGAGACTCCTCTTCATGTCCGTGATTTCATCCAGGACTCCAAACAACATTCGGTCATCAAATCACATAACCATACAACATAAAATCGTCATCGAACGTTAACCGTGCGGACCCTACGGGTTCAAGAACTATGTAGACATGACCGAGACACCTCTCCAGTCAATAACCAATAGCGGAACCTGGATGCTCATATTGGATCCCAAATATTCTATGAAGATCTTTATCGGTCAAACCGTAATGACAACATACGTTGTTCCCTTTGTCATCGGTATGTTACTTGCTCGAGATTCGGTCGTCGGTATCATCATACCTATTTCAATCCATTTACCGGCAAGTCTATTTACTCGTTCCATAATGCATCATCCCACAACTAACTCATTAGTCACATTTCTTGCAAGGCTTACAGTGATGTGCATTACCGAGAGGGCCCAAAGATACCTCTCCAATACACGGAGTGACAAATCCTAATCTTGATCTATGCCAACCCAACAAACACCTTCGGAGACACCTGTAGATCATCTTTACAATCACCCAGTTGTGTTGTGACATTTGATAGCACACAACGTGTTCCTCCGGTATTCGGGAGTTGCATAATCACATAGTCAGAGGAACATGTATAAGTCATGAAGAAAGCAATAGCAATAAAACTAAACGATCATTATGCTAAGATAACGGATGGGTCTTGTCCATCACATCATTCTCCTAATGATGTGATCCCATTCATGAAATGACAACACATGTTTATGGTCAGGAAACTTAACCATCTTTGATTAACGAGCTAGTCTAGTAGAGGCTTACTAGGGACACTATGTTTTGTCTATGTATCCACACATGTATCAAGTTTCCGGTTAATACAATTCTAGCATGAATAATAGATATTTATCTTGACATAAGGAAATATAAAATAACAACTTTATTATTGCCTCTAGGGCATATTTCCTTCAGTCTCCCACTTGCACTAGAGTCAATAATCTAGTTCACATCGCCATGTTTTTCAACACGAATAGATCATATCGTCATGTGATTAACACCCATAGTTCACATCGCTATGTGACCAACAGCCAAAGGTTTACTAGAGTCAATAATCTAGTTCACATCGCTATGTGATTAACACCCAAAGAGTACTAAGGTGTGATCATGTTTTGCTTGTGAGAGAAGTTTAGTCAACGGGTCTGCCACATTTAGATCCGTATGTATTTTGCAAACTTCTATCTCTACAATGCTCCGCATGGAGCTACTCTAGCTAATTGCTCCCACTTTCAATATGTATCGAGATCGAGACTCAGAGTCATCCAGATCGGTGTCAAAGCTTGCATCGACATAACTCTTTACGACGAACTCTTTATCACCTCCATAACCGAGAAATATTTCCTTAGTCCTTTAAGGATAATTTTGACCGCTGTCCAATGATCTACTCCTTGATCACTATTGTACCCCCTTGCCAAACTCATGGCAAGGTACACAATAGGTCTGGTATACAACATGGCATACTTTAAAGAACCTATGGCGGAGGCATAAGGAATGACTTTCATTATCTTTCTATTTTTTGCCGTGGTATGGTTTTGAGTCTTACTCAACTTTACACCTTGCAATACATGCAAGAACTCCTTCTTTGACTGTTCCATTTTGAACTACTTCAAAATCTTGTCAAGGTAAGTAATCATTGAAAAAACTTATCAAGCGTCTTGATCTATCTCTATAGATCTTTGATGCCCAATATGGAAGCAGCTTCACCGAGGTCTTTCTCTGAAAAACTCCTTTCAAACACTCCTTTATGATTTCCAGAAAATTCTACATCATTTCCGATCAACAGTATGTCATTCACATATACTTATCAGAAAGGCTGTAGTGCTCCCACTCACTTTCTTGTAAATACAGGCTTCATCGCAAGTCAGTATAAAACTATATGCTTTGATCAACTCATCAAAGCATATATTCCAACTCCGAGATGCTTGCACCAGTCCATAGATGGACCGCTGGAGCTTGCACATTTTGTTCGCACCTTTAGGATTGACAAAACCTTCTGGTTGCATCATATACAACTCTTCTTTAACAAATCCATTAAGGAATGTAGTTTTGATATCCATTTACCAGATTTCATAAAATGCGGTAATTTCTAACATGATTGAGACAGACTTAAGCATCAATATGAGTGAGAAAATCTCATCGTAGTCAACACCTTGAACTTGTCGAAAACCTTTTGCGACAATTAGAGCTTTGTAGATAGTGACAGTACCATCAGCGTCCGTATTCCTCTTGAAGATCCATTTATTCTCACTAGCTTGCCAATCATCGGGCAAGTCAAGCAAAGTCCATACTTTTTTCTCTTACATGGATCCCATCTCAGATTTCATGGCCTCAAGCCATTTCGCGGAATGTGGGCTCATCATCGCTTCCTCATAGTTCGTAGGTTCGTCATGGTCTAGTAACATGAGTTCTAGAATAGGATTACCGTACCACTCTGGTGCAGAACATACTCTGGTTGACCTACGAGGTTCGGTATTAACTTGATCTGAAGTTTCATGATCATCATCATTAGCTTCCTCACTAATTTGTGTAGGCATCACTGGAACTGATTTCTATGATGAACTACTCTCCAATTCGAGAGAAGGTACAATTACCTCATCAAGTTCTACTTTGCTCCCACTCACTTCTTTCGAGAGAAACTCCTCCTCTAGAAAGGATCCATTATTAGCAACAAACATCTTGCCTTCGGATCTGGGATAGAAGGTGTACCCAACAGTTTCTTTTGGGTATCCTATGATGACGCACTTCTCCGATTTGGGTTCGATCTTATTAGGCTGAAGCTTTTTCACATAAGCATCGCAACCCCAAACTTTAAGAAACAACAACTTAGGTTTCTTGCCAAACCATAGTTCATACGGTGTCGTCTCAACGGATTTAGATTGTGCCCTACTTAACGTGAATGCAATTGTCTCTAATGCATGACCCCAAAACGATAGTTGTAAATCGGTAAGAGACATCATAGATCGCACCATATCTAATAAAGTACGGTTACGATGTTGGGACACACCATTACGCTGTGGTTTTTCCAGGTGGCGTGAGTTGTGAAACTGTTCCGCATTGTTTTAAATGAAGTCCAAACTCGTAACTCAAATACTCGCCTCTGCGATCAGATCGTAGAAACTTTTATTTTCTAGTTACGATGATTCTTCACTTGACTCTGAAATTCTTTGAACTTTTCAAATGTTTTAGACTTTTGTTTCATCAAGTAGGTATACCCATATCTACTCAAGTCATCTGTGAAGGTCAGAAAATAATGATACCCACCGCGAGCCTCAACACTCATCGGACCGCATACATCAGTGTTATTATTTCCAATAAGTCATTGGCTCGCTCCATTGTTCCGAAGAATGGAGTTTTAGTCATCTTGCCCATGAGGCATGGTTCGCAAGCATCAAATGATTCACAATCAAGTGATTCCAAAAATCCATGCATATGATGTTTCTTCATGCGCTTTACACAAATATGACCTAAACGGCAGTGCCACAAATCTGTTGCACTATGATTATCAACTTTGCATTTTTTGGCATCAATATTATGAATGTGTATCGCACGATCGAGATTCAGTAAGCCATTCACGTTGGGTGTATGACCATTGAAGGTTTTATTCATGTAAACAGAATAACAATTATTCTCTGACTTAAATGAATAACCATATTGCAATAAACATGATCTAATCATATTCATGCTCAACGAAAACACCAAATAACTTTTTTTTATGTTCAACACTAATCCCGAAGGTAGAGGGAGTGTGCGATGGTGATCGTATCAACCTTGAAATCACTTCCAACACACATCGTCACTTCACCCATAACTAGTCTCTGTTCACTCTGCAACTCCTGTTTTTAGTTACTAATCATAGCAACTAAACCGGTATCAAATACCCAGGGGTTACCATAAACACTAGTAAAATACACATCAATAACATGTATATCACATATACCTTTGTTCACTTTGCCATCCTTCTTATCCGCCAAGTTTTTGGGTTGTTCCGCTTCCAGTGACCATTTCCTTTGCAGTAGAAGCACTCACTTTCAGGCTTGGGTTAAACTTTGGGCTTCTTCACGGGAGTGGAAACTTGTTGGCCATTCTTCTTGAAGTTCCCTTTCTTTCCCTTTGCCATTTTTCTTGAAACTAGTGGTCTTGTTAACCATCAACGGTTGATGCTCTTTCTTGATTACTACCTTTGCTGATTTCAGCATCATGAAGAGCTTGCGAATCGTTTTCATCATCCCTTGGATATTATTGTTCATCACGAAGTTCTAGTAACTTGGTGATAGTGACTAGAGAACTCCGTCAATCACTATCTTATCTGGAAGATTAATTCCCACTTGATTCAAGCGATTGTAGTACCCAGACATTCTGAGCACATGCTCACTAGCTGAGCCATTCTCCTCCATCTTGTAGGCAACGTACTTGTAAGAGGTCTCATACCTCTTAACACGGGCCTGAGTCTGAAATATCATTTTCAGCTCTTGGAACATCTCATATGCTCCATGGCGTTCAAAACATTTTTGATGTCCCGGTTCTAAGCTGTAAAGCATGGTGCACTAAACTATCGAGTAGTCATCATACCGAGCTTGTCAAACATTCATAACGTCTGCATCTGCTCCTGCAATAGGTCTGTCACCTAGCGGTGCATCAAGGACATAATTCTTCAGTGCAGCAATGAGGATAATCCTCAGATCACAGACCCAGTCCGCATGATTGCTACTAACATCTTTCAACTTATTTTTCTCTAGGAACATATCAAAATAAATGGGGAGCTACATTGCGAGGTATTGATCTACAACATAATTTGTAAATACTATCAAGACTAGGTTCATGATAAATTAAAGTTCAGTTAATCATAGTACTGAAGAACTCCCACTTAAATAGACATCCCTCGAGTCATCTAAGTGATAACATGATCCATGTCACCTAAACCATGTCCAATCATCATGTGAGATGCATTTGTTTTCAATGGTGAACATCTCTATGTTGATCATATATACTATATGATTCACCTTCGACCTTTCGGTCTCAGTGTTCCGAGGCCATATCTGCATATGTTAGGCTCGTCAAGTTTAACCCGAGTATTCTGCACGTGCAAAACTGGCTTGCACCAGTTGTATGTGAATGTAGAGCTTATCACATGCGATCATCACGTGGTGTCTCGGCACGACGAACTGTAGGAACGGTGCATACTCAGGGAGAACATTTATACCTTGAAATTTAGTGAGGGATCATGTTATAATGCTAATGTCGTACTAAGCAAAATAAGAAGCATAAAAGATAAACATCACATGCAATCAAAATTTATGACATGATATGGTCATCATCATCTTGTGCCTTTGATCTCCATCTTCAAAGCACCGTCATGATCTCCATCGTCACCGGCTTGACACCTTGATCTCCATCGTAGCATCGTTGTCGTCTCGCCAACTATTGCTTCTCCGACTATCGCTACCGCTTAGTGATAAAGTAAAGCAATTACATGGCGATTGCATTTCATACAATAAATCGACAACCATAAGGCTCCTGCCAGTTGCCGATAACTTTTACAAAACATGATCATCTCATATAATAAATCATATCACATCATATCTTGACCATACCAGATCACAACATGCCGTGCAAAAACAAGTTAGACGTCCTCTACTTTGTTGTTGCAAGTTTTACGTGGCAGCTACGGGCTTCTAGCAAGAACCGTTCTTACCTACGCATCAAAACCACAAAGGTTTTTCGTCAAGTGTGATGTTTTAACCTTCAACAAGGATCGGCCATAGTGAAACTCGGTTCAATTAAAGTTGGAGAAACTGACACCCGCCAGCAACCAGTGTGCAAAGCACGTCGGTAGAACTAGTCTGATGAACGCGGTCATGTAATGTCGATCGGGTGCCGCTTCATCCAACAATACCGCCAAATCAAAGTAGGACGTTGGCGGTAAGCAGTATTACTATTATCGCCCGAAACTCTTTGTGTTCTACTCGTGCATATCATCTACGCATAGACCTAGCTCGGATGCCACTATTGGGGAACGTAGCATGCAATTTCAAAAAAGTTCCTACGATCTCGCATGATCTATCTAGGAGATGCATAGCAACGAGAGGGGAGAGTGTGTCCACGTACCCTCGTAGACCGAAAGTGGAAGCGTTTGACAACACGGTTGATGTAGTCGAACTTCTTCACATTCTGACCGATCAAGCACTGAACATACGACACCTCCGAGTTCTGCACACGTTCAGCCTGATGATGTCCCTCGAACTCTTGATCTAGTAGAGCATCGAGGAAGTAGATGGGTTCTGTCAGCACGATGTCATGGCGACGCTGATGATGAAGTTATCCGCGCAGGGCTTTGCCTAAGCACTACGAGAATATGACCTGAGGCGTAAACTATGGAGGGGGGCACCGCACACAACTAAGAAACAATGTTGTGTGTTCTAGCGGTGCACCCCATATATATATATATATATATATATATATATATATATATATATATATATATATATATATATATATATATATATATATATATATATATATATATATATAGAGGTGGGAGGGGGAGGGAGCAGCAGGAGGCGCGCCCCAAGTAGGAGGAATCCGACTTGGGGCCTAATCCTATTCGGCCTCCCCCTTTTCTATGTTTTCCGGAGGGAGAAGGGAAGAGGAGGGGGAGAGAAGGAAAGGGGAGACCGAATTGCCCCCTTCCTTTATCTCCTCTCCCTGTCCTTCCCCCCTTATTCGGCCATGTATGGGGCGCACTAGCCCACTAGGGGCTGGTGTGTCCCACCCTTGGCCCAATAAGGCCCATATCTTGGTCGGGGGTGCCCGGAACGCCTTTCCGATGAACCGATACATACCCGGTACCCACGGAACACTTCAGGTGTCCAGATACTGTCATCCTATATATTAATCTTTATCTCTCGACCATTTCGAGACTCCTCATCGTGTTCGTGATTTAATCCGGGACTCCGAACAACATCCGGTCATCAAATCACATAACCCATACAATATAAAATCGTCATAGAACGTTAAGCGTGCGGACCCTACGGGTTCAAGAACTATGTAGACATGACCGAGACACCTCTCTAGTCAATAACCAATAGTGGAACCTGGATGCTCATATTGGATCCCACATATTCTATGAAGATCTTTATCGGTCAAACCGAAATGACAACATATGTTGTTCCCTTTGTCATCGGTATGTTACTTGCCCGAGATTCGATCGTCGGTATCATCATACCTATTTAAATCTCGTTACCATCAAGTCTCTTTACTTGTTCCGTAATGCATCATCCCGCCACTAACTCGTTAGTCACATTGCTTGCAAGGCTTATAGTGATGTGCATTACCGAGAGGGCCCAAAGATACCTCTCCGATACACGGAGTGACAAATCATAATCTTGATCTATGCCAACCCAACAAACACCTTCAGAGACACCTGTAGAGCATCTTTATAATCACCCAGTTACGTTGTGACATTTGATAGCACACAAGATGTTCCTCCGGTATTCGGGAGTTGCATAATCTCATAGTCTGAGGAACATATATAAGTCATGAAGAAAGCACAGTAATAAAACTAAATGATCAATATGCTAAGCTAATGGATGGGTCTTGTCGATCACATCATTCTCCTAATGATGTGATCCTGTTCATCAAATGACAACACATGTCTATTGTCAGGAAACTTAACCATCTTTGATTAATGAGCTTGTCTAGTAGAGGCTTACTAGGGACACTATGTTTTGTCTATGTATCCACACATGTATCAAGTTTCCGGTTAGTACAATTCTAGCGTGAATAATAGATATTTATCATGACATAAGGAAATATAAAATAACAACTTTATTATTGCCTCTAGGGCATATTCCTTCAAAAAGGATACTTGAATATGAATTTTTCAATAAAAGACCTCAGTAAAGCTACTTATGTATTGGGCATCAAGATCTATAGAGATAGATCGAGACTCTTAATAGGACTTTCACAAAGCACATACATTGAAAAAGTTTTGAAGAAGTTCAAAATGGATCAGTCAAAGAAAGGGTTCTTGCTTGCATTGCAAGGTATGAAGTTGAGTAAGGCTCAAAACCCGACCACGACAGAAGATAGAGAGAAAATGAAAGTCATTCCCTATGCCTCAGCCATAGGTTCTATAAAGTATGCCATGCTATGTACCAGACCAATTGTGTTCCTTGCCATGAGTTTGGCAAGGGGGTACAATAGTGATCCAGGAGTGGATCACTAGACAACGGTCAAAATTATCCTTAGGACTAAGGAAATGTTTCTCGGTTATGGAGGTGATAAAGAGTTGTTCATAAAGGGTTACGTCGATGCAAGCTTTAACACCATTCCGGATGACTTCGAGTCTCAATCTGGATACGCATTGAACGTGGGAGCAATTAGCTAGAGTAGCTCCATGCAGAGCATTGTAGACATAGAAATTTGCAAATTACATACGGCTCTAAATGTGGCAGACCCATTGACTAAACTTCTCTCACAAGCAAAATATGACCACACCTTAGTACTCTTTGGGTGTTAATCACATGGCGATGTGAACTAGATTATTGACTATAGTAAACTCTTTTGGTGTTAGTCACGGCGATATGAACTATGGGTGTTAATCACATGGCGATTTGAACTAGATTATTGACTCTAGTGCAAGTGGGAGACCGAAGGAAATATGCCCTAGAGGCAATAATAAAGTTGTTATTTTATATTTCCTTATTCATGATAAAGGTTTATTATTCATGCTATAATTGTATTGATCGGAAACTTAAATACATGTGTGAATACATAAACAAATACCATGTCCCTAGTAAGTCTCTACTAGACTAGCTCGTTGATCAAAGATGGTTGGGGTTTCCTAACCATGGACATGTGTTGTCATTTGATAACGGGATCACATCATTAGGAGGATGACGTGATGGACAAGACCCACCCGTTAGCTTAGCATAATGATCGTTCAGTTTTATTGCTATTGCTTTCTTCATGTCAAATACATATTCCTTCGACTATGAGATTATGCAACTCCTGGATACCGGAGGAATACATTGTGTGCTATCAAATGTCACAACATAACTGGGTGATCATAAAGATTCTCTACAGGTATCTCCGAAGGTGTTTGTTGAGTTGGCGTAGATCAAGATTAGGATTTGTCACTCCGAGTATCGGAGAGGTATCTCTGGGCCCTCTCGGTAATACACATAAAAGCTTGCAAGCAAATGACTAAGGATTTGGTCGCCAGGTGATGTCTTACGGAATGAGTATAGAGACTTGCGAGTAATGAGATTGAACTAGGTATAAAGATACCGACGATCGAATCTCGGGCAAGTGACATACCGATGGACAAAGGGAATTACGTACGTTGTCATAACGGTTCGACCGATAAAGATCTTTATAGAATATGTAGGAGCCAATATGGGCATCCAGGTTCCGCTATTGTTTTTTATTAGAGAGGTGTCTAGGTCATGTCTACATAGTTCTCAAACCCGTAGGGTCCGCACGCTTAACGTTCGTTGACGATTTAGTATTATATGAGTTATGTGATTTGGTGACTAAATGTTGTTCGGAGTCCCGGATGAGATCATGGACATGACGGGGAGTCTCGAAATGGTCGAGAGGTAAGGATTGATATATAGGATGGTGGTATTTGGACACCAGAAGTGTTTTGGGGGGTACCGGGTACTTATCGGGTCACCGTAAGGGGTTCCGGGCACCCCCGACAAAAGATATGGGCCTTATGGGCCAAGAGAGGGAACGCAACAGCCAGAAGGGGATGGTGTGCCCCCCATAGCAGGCCAGCCTAGGTGGAGAAGGAAAGAGGGGAAGGGAAAGGAAAGTGTGGAGTAGGACACCCCCTTCCTTCCGTCTCCCCGCCTATTTCCTTCCCTCTCGGTTATATATGACAAGGGGCGGGGCTTGGGAGGGACTCCAAGTAGGATTCCTCCTACTTGGGCGCCTCCTATGGCTGCTCCTCCTTCCCTCCCACATATATATATGTGGGAGGGGTGCACCTAGCACACACCAGACAATTGCCTAGCCGTGTGCGGCGCCCCCCTCCACTGTACACCCCCGGTCATATTTTCGTAGTGCTTAGGCGAAGCCCTGCGGAGGTAACTTCACCATCACCGTCACCACGCCATCGTGCTGCCAGAACTCATCTACTACCTTGCTGTCTTGCTAGATCAAGAAGGCCGAGGACATCACCGAGCTGAACGTGTGCAGAACATGGAGGTGTCGTGCGTTTGGTACTAGATCGGTTGGAGCATGAAGAATGTTCGACTACGTCAACCGCGTTGTAAAACGATTCCGCTTATGGTCTACGAGGGTACATAGACACACTCTCCCCCTCCCGTTGCTATGCATCTCCTTGATAGATCTTGCATGTGCATAGATTTTTTTTGTTTTCCATGGAACGTTTCCCAATAGAAGGCCTCCCTTGTTGCTGCACTGGATCAATGCTTTGCCATGATCCCTGGTTGTTTTCATGTAATTGTTGTTGTAAATAGGTGGGCTCTCTAACCCCAATTTTAGATGGTTTAACTTACTTTACTTTAGCTTTATTGTAAGACTTTGTGTTCTGTGGTTTAATAAATGGCTATGGGGCTTTTGCCTCACAGTGTTCAGTCAAAAATCCTAACAAATTATGGCATCATTATGGCTTTCTCAAATAGGTGTGTCCAGCAAGGATGATCGCGACAAACCAAAAAGGAAAACAATCAAATACTCATATAATACAAGACGCTCCAAGCAAAACTCATGATATGTGACGAATAAAAATATAGCTCCAAGTAAAATTACCAATGGTCGTTTGAGGAAAGAGAGGATGCCTTTCGGGGCACCCCCAAGCTTAGTTGCTTGGTTCTCCTTGAATATTACCTTGGGGTGCCATGGGGCATCCCCAAGCTTAGGCTCTTGACACTCCTTATTCCTTCATCCATCGTGATCTGACCCAAAACTGGAAAACTTCAATCACACAAAACTCAACAAAACTTTCGTGAGATCCGTTAGTATAAGAAAACCAATCCTTACTTTAGGTACTATTGGAAACCAATTAATATTTTGTTATTGCATTATACCTACAATATTCTAACTTTACCATGGCTTATACCATTCGATACAATCCAAAGATTCATTAAAACAAGCACACAATGCAACGGAAACATTATTTGTCAAAAACAGAACAGTCTATAAAGACACGAATTTTACTCATACTTCTGTAACTCAGAAATTGTGACAATTTAGGACAACGTAGGAAATTTTTATATCAATCTTGTGTAAAAACTGCAGAAGTTTTTGTCGCTTCTGTGAATTTTAACAATTCTGCTACTAGACGCAAAAGTTTCTGGTTTCCAACAAGATCAAATCAACTATCACCCAGCATGATCCTAGAGGATTTAGTTGGCACAAACACTACATAAAACATACAAAACACAATCATAACAGTAGCATAATTGTGCAAACACTCAAGAACAGAAAGAAAAAGACTAAAATAAATTTTATTCATTGGGTTGCCTCCCAACAAGCGGTATCGTTTTATGCCCCTAGCTAGGCATAATGCATAGATTCAAGTATTGTCATCTTTGTTCTTTATTTCCACAGAGGTGTTCTTGGTAGAGGGTTTCTGAAATATAACTTGAATAACATTATGCATAGAAATGATAGCATTATCAAGTTGCCCATCTACATACCCCCTTTGATTCCCGGCTACAATCCAAGAATACTGTTGATTAACATCATTGAAAACTTGTTGGATCATATCCAAAACAGGGATTTTCTTTTTAAGATTCTCATCAAAGATTTGATTATTACCAAGAAAATTTCTCAAAACATAATCACTATTATAAAGGATCTCATCTATAATCGGTTTTTGATGGTTCATACCATAAAATTAAGGGATCTCCCTAGATTCCCGTACTATATGCTCAAATTCATTCTGCAAGAAAAGGGTGGCTATCTTTTTAGCCGTAGGATCTTTTATAATTGGTAATTCATAGAACAATCTTTGCAAAGTAGGATGCGTACAGATAAATCTATTCTCAAGTTTCAGAACTAGTGCTGAAATAGCTTCCGTATTAGTTTTAGTTCTTTTAAGTATAGGAGCATCATCCCAAGTCAGAGTTCCAACACAATTAAAGAATTATTGGATGGTTTATTTCCCTATAACGTTCCATTGTCCCAAGACAAAAGTTTTACAATCCAGATTACCAGAACGTCCAATTTTAGGAGTTCTGCCATCCTCTGTTTCTGCCATACCAAAGTCACTCATGATGAAAAATTCGAAAGTGCAAGCAAGCAAACTAAACAGATTTGACGAGAAAAAGCAAACAAAAAGAAGGCAAATAAAAGGGCATATATTTTTGTGCTTTTCACAAAAACATTTTAGAAGTGGGGGAGATGAAAACGAGAGGAAAATGACAAATAATGAAAATTGCAAGGAGATGAGATTTGTGATTAGGAACCTGATAGATGTTGATGATGTCTCCTCGGCAACAGCGCCAGAAATTTCGTTTGATTGCTTGTATCCGCGTCGGTATTTCCCCAAAGAGGAAGGGATGATGCAGTACATCAACAGAAAGTATTTCCCTCAGTTATGAAACCAAGGTTATAAATCTAGTAGGAGAACCAAGCTACACTATGTAAACGGAACCTGCACACAAAGAACAAATTCTTGCAACCCAACGCGTAAGAGGGGCTGTCAATCCCTCCTTGGTAAAAAGATAGACTTAATAGTATAAGTTTGGATGAATAGATATGATGAAAACAAAAAATAAAATAAACAAAGAAAAAGTGTAGCAAGTTATTTTGGGGTTTTTGGAAGAATAGATATGAAAAGAATATTATAGAAAATAGTCTCGGGGGCCGTAGATTTCACTAGTGGCTTCTCTCGAGAAAATAGCATATGGTGGGTAAACAAATTACTTTTGGGCAATTTATAGAAGAGCAAATAATTATGACGATATCCAAGGCAATGATCAAATACATAGGCATCACGTCCAAGATTAGTAGACCGACTCCGACCTTCATATACTACTATTACTCCACACATCGACCGCTATCCAGCATGCATCTAGTGTATTAAATTCATGGAGAAACGGAGTAATGCAATAAGAACGATGACATGATGTAGACAAGATCTATTCATGTAGGAATAGACCCCAACTTTTTACCCGTAATAGCAATGATACATGTGTGCCTTGCTACCCCTTCTGTCACTGGTTGAGGACACCGCAAGATCGAACCCATCACAAAACACCTCTTCCCATTGCAAGAAAAATCAATCTAGTTGGCCAAACCAAACCAAAGTTTCGGAGAAGAAACATGAGGCTATAAATAATCATGCATATAAGATATCAAAGAAGACTAAAATAATATTCATGGATATAGATCCGATTATAAACTCGGAATTCATTGGATCCCAACAAACACACCGCAAAAAGTCATTACATCAAATATATCTCCAAGAACATCGAGGAGAACTTTGTATTGAGAATCAAAAAGAGAGAAGAATCCATCTAGCTACTGCCTACAGACCCGTAGGTCTGTGCTGAACTACTCACGCATCATCGGAGGGGCACCAATGAGGATGATGAACCCCTCCATGATCGTGTTCCCCTTCGGCAAGGTGCCGGAATTGGGCTCTAGATTGGATCTCGTGGTTCTGGAACTTGCGGCGGCTGGAATTGTTTTTCGTCGACTCCCCTAGGGTTTTTGGAATATCTGAGTACTTATAGAGCTGAGTGACGGTGGAGAATGTCTCTGTTGGCCCCACCACCCATCATCCTGGTGGGTGGTGGGCCCCATGGGCCTCCCGCAGGTGTTTCCTTGACTCCCAAGTTGTCTTCTAGTCCAAAACAAATCTCCAAAATGTTTCGTGGCATTTGGACTTCATTTGGTACTGATATTCTGTAAGTAAAAAACAAGCAAAAAAGAACAACTGGCACTGAGCACTATGTCAATAGGTTAGTCACAAAATATGATATAAAGTTGCTATAAAATGATTGTAAAACATCAAAAGAATGATAATATAACAGCATAGAACAATAACAAATTATAGATACATTGGAGATGTATAAACAGGCACCCAGTGAAAAAACCATGACAATACATCCCTGATAGAAATTAACCATGATCCATGAAATAAATTTGCAATGGTTAATTAATGAAATTTGGCATGGCCATAGTTATCTTCTAAAAAGTGCATCTTAAGTTTTGCGAATGATGAAAGGAAAACAACACATCTTAAAGTTTGCCATCTCAAACTCGATCTTGATTTACCCGTAGCAAGATATCTTAAAGAGTTGCCTTGGCGAAAATCACATTGTAGATAATTTAAGTAATGGATAGCCACCGAGTGAAAAAAATTGACAACACATCCCTTATAGAAATTAACCATGCTCAATGAAATAAATTTTCCATGGTTAATTAATGAAATTTGAAATGGTTTTGTAAACTATACATATCATGGCTATGGGGTAAAGTTACCGTGGGACTGTAGAGTTAATTTTCCATGGAGTACAAATTAAAATTACCATGGGCTATGAAATTTAAATGGCCATGTCTATAAAGGTAATTTCCTCGGAATATGTAAAAAATGCCATGTCTAAACACTTAAGTTGCCACTATGTTATTTCCTGGAGGTGCCCCACCTACTAATTCAACCTACCTAATTGTTTAGCACAAAAAAGGAGTTGCCCCACCAAGTTAGAAACCCAGATCGATAGAATAGTATCATCGCAAGTAGTAAACTATGAGGGAACAAGTATAAGAATTGCCACATAAAGTCGAACACATCGAAACGGACAAGATGGGAGTGAATAATATGATGGTAGTGGCCAAATTAGTATAGCTACAAAAAGGCATTATTCAGTTCACATTTATTGGCAAAATTGCATTAGTGGTAAAACGTCGCTTGTGTGTTGACCAAAATAAACATGACATTTTTGCCGTGGCAAAGTTTAAAAATTGGTTCTATGAGCAATTCTCTAAACATGCCACATGATCAAATACAGAAAATTGCGAAGCTAAGTACAAAGCAACACACATGGTACATACAAAAGATTTTCCATCACCTCATTCAAGTAAAAAAAATAGAGGATAGGGAGGTCGCGGTCGTGGCTGCCACTGCCTAGCTCCTGAAACCCCGACCATGGATTCGACGTGCAAGATGCCTCTGGGCATCGATCCGAAAGGGGAGGAAGGAGAGTAAGACACAACTCACCTTGGGGATGGCGATGGCGAGCTCGGAGGGGACCCGGGTAGCAGGATGACGCCGGGAGCGAGGTGGATGAATTGCGAGTATAAGCGGACCACAACAAGCATGGACTGCCAACAACTTTGTAGCACGACGAAGCAGAGGAACACCACGTAGCTATAACGCCCTCCCCAATCATGCGGTTGTAGGGTGTGTCGCTCCTGTGGCTGCATCAACGCTTCATCGTGGGCTCCGCCAGTGAACTTATCCAACATGGCCACCTCCTCGAGCCGCGCTGCATCAGCGTCGCCCCAGCTGTTGTGGGAGAGGATCTCACAGGTGATACGTCTCCAACGTATCTATAATTTTTTATTGTTCCATGCTATTACATTATCTTCTTGGATGTTTTATATGCATTTATATGCTATTTTATATGATTTCTGGGACTAACCTATTAACCTAGAGCCCAGTGCCAGTGCCAATTTCCGTCTTTTCCTTGTTTTTGAGTTTTGCAGAAAAGGAATATCAAACGGAGTCCAAATGAGCTGAAAATTTACGGTGATTTCTTATGGACCAGAAGATGCCCCTGAAGCAAAGGAGTTGGGCGAGAAGAACCACGACTCCACAACGGTGGAGGGCACGCCCTCTGACCTTGTGGGCTCCTCGTGGACCCCCTGACGTGAGACCGATGCCAAAAATTCCTATAAATACAGAAACCGCCGAAAAGAAACCTAGATCGGGAGTTCCGCCGCTGCAAGCCTCTGTAGCAACCAAAAACCAATCGGGAGCCCGTTCTAGCACCATGCCGGAGGGGGAAATCATCACCGGTGGCCATCTTCATCATCTCGACGCTCTCCATGATGAGGAGGGAGTAGTTCACCCTTGGGGTTGAGGGTATGTACCAGTAGCTATGTGTTTGATCTCTCTCTCTCTCTCATGTTCTTGATTTGACACGATCTTGATGTACCGAGAGCTTTGCTATTATGGATTGAGTTTTCCCTTTTGAGTTATCTTATCGGATTGAGTCTTTAAGTATTTGAGAACAGTTGATGTATGTCTTGTGCTTATCTGTGGTGACAATGGGATATTCACATGATCCACTTGATGTATGTTTTGGTGATCAACTTGCGGGTTCTGTGACCTTGTGAGCTTATGCATAGGGGTTGGCAAACGTTTTCGTCTTGACTCTCCGGTAGAAACTTTGGGGCACTCTTTGAAGTTATTTGTGTTGGTTTGAATAGATGAATCTGAGATTGTGTGATGCACATCGTATAATCAAACCCGCGGATACTTGTGGTGACATTGTAGTATATAGGTGACATTAGGGTTTTAGTTGATGTATATCTTTTAGTACGAACTCTAGAACTATTTGTGACACTTATAGGAATAGCCCAATAGATCGATCAGAAAGAATAACTTTGAGGTGGTTTCGTACCCTACAATAATATCTTCGTTTGTTCTCCGCTATTAGTGACTTTCGAGTGACTCTTTGTTGCATGTTGAGGGATTGTTATATGATCTAATTATGTTATCATTGTTAAGATAACTTGCACTAGTGAAAGTATGAACCCTAGGCCTTGTTTCGAAGCATTGCAATACCGTTTTCGCTCACTTTTGCCACTTGCCACCTTGCTGTTTTTAAAATTTCAGATTACAAAAACCTGTATCTACCATCCACATTACACTTGTATCACCATCTCTTCGCCGAACTAGTGCACCTATACAATTTACCATTGTATAGGGTGTGTTGGCGACACAAGAGACTCTTTGTTATTTGGTTGCAGGGTTGTTTGAGAGAGACCAGCTTCATCCTACGCCTCCCACGGATTGATAAACCTTAGGTCATCCACTTGAGGGAAATTTGCTACTGTCCTACAAAACTCTGCGCTAGGAGGCCCAACATGAGTCTACAAGAAGAATGTTGCGTAGACATCAACAGGCAATAGTGGCATCCTGAAAGAATTGCTGCTATCCGCCCTCCCGAGGCTATGGTCGCATCAGCACCTCTTCGCTGGTGCGAACACGCCACCACCTCCCAAAAGGAGGTTACCAGGCGGAGTCCCGGCGGCAAGGGTGCTGATGTCGACTTGTGCTACTTGTGAGCTGCGTTGGGATTTCCTTGAAGAGGAGAGAATGAAGCAGTATAGTAGAGATAAGTATTTCCCTTAGTTAAGAACCAAGCTTATCAATCCTCTAGGAGAACCACACATAACCTCGTTGTCAGCACCTACACACACAAAAGCAAATACTTGCACCCAACGCAAACAAGGGATAAGGGCGGAGCCAGGATTTAGACATAGGGGGGCAAGCAAAGTTGGAAAAATACCACTTCAGTGCTATAGAGTATAGGCACGTGCTAGTTAAATTTGAATTAGTTATATAATATCCATGATTTTCAATAAAATAAAGTACATTAACAATTTCATTAGAAGAGAATTGAGTTCTGAATCCCTTTCAAAGAAAATTTTCATGCAATGCTCAAGGAAGTCGTCTCTCATTTTACTTTGAAAACATGTTCTTGACAATTAGGTTGAAATAATATTTCTGGTTTTTGGCGACCCTTTTCTATTGATAAATATAAATATTAAAAATGACATCACAAGTCACATAATCAAAAGAACTGAAATTTGATGTACAAATTTGATAGGTATAAGGTGAGAACTGATCGAGATGAGTAGGCAGTTGTTAGTTGTGCTAACCTTGGCTAGTTGGCCGGAGAATTAACGAGCTCATGATTGCACCGACGTCGTCTATGATCTCATCTGGAATTGATCGCTGAAATTTGCAGGAAGTGCAGAAAGTAACGAGGATGTACGGCAGAGCCAATTTTCTTGATCATTTGTTAGTTGCTAATTGTGCAGATCTAATATCCTAATACAATCAAGCATCAATCACAGAGGGCAGTGTTTAACTGGAAGACCTAGCTTTTTAAGGAAACGTCAATTCCTAATTAGCCGATGAGGCCGAGAGTGGGATTTTTTAGCTAGATGTGGGCTTACTTATATAAAACACTACCTTATGGGCCTTCTCTATTCCTTTCTTGATTTTATGTTTGAATAGGGGAGCAATACGCCTAATCACCTAATATTCTCGCTAGTTTATAAAAAACTAATATTCTCGCTAATTACTACTGTCTCATAAACGAAATCTACATCGATAGGGGGGAGGGGGCAGGCCCCTGCTCGCCCCCCTTGTCTCCACCACTGCAAGGGGGGTGTCAATCCCCTCGGAGTTATTTGCAAGGATCAAGTCTCGTAGAGGTAAGTAATAAGATAAATTGCAAAACAAAGTAAAATAAATAAAAGTGCAACAAGGTATTTTGTGTTTTTATATATGATTGAAGTAGACCCGGGGGCAATAGTTTTCACTAGAGGCTTCTCTCTCGAGCACATAACATATGGTGGGTGAACAAATTACTATTGGGCAACTGATAGAAGAACGCATAGTTATGACGATATTCGAGTGCCCAGTGCCCAGTCCCAGTTGATGTTTTGTCCTTGTATTTACATTTACAAAAAATCAATGCCAAACGGAGTCCAAATGGAACGAAAAACTTTTTGATGATTTTTCTTGGACAATAAGACACTCAGGAAGATTCGGGAGGAGGCCAGAAGGGCCACGAGATGGCCACAAGCTCGGAGGGTGCACCCCCAAGCTTGTGGGCCCCTCGTGGCACTTCCAACCCTAAAATTTCTTCTATAAATACCAAAATATTCCCCGAAGACCAGAGGGCACACCAAAAATACTTTTCCGCCACCGTAAGCTTCTGTTCTCATGAGATCCCATCTTTTGGCCTTTTCTGGTACTCCGCCGGAGGGGGATTCGATCATGGAGGGCTTCTACATCAACCTTGCTTCCCTTCCGATGATTTGTGAGTAGTTTACCACAAACCTACGGAAAGCTTCTTCTCTCTGTTTGTTCTTCAATACAATATTCTCCTCGATGTTCTTGGAGATCTATTTTGCGGTGCATTTGTTGAGATCCGATGAATTGTGGGCTTATGTTCAGATTATCTATGAATATTATTTGAGCCTTCTCTGAACTCTTTTATGCATGATTTATATAGCTTTGTATTTCTCTCTGATCTATTGATTTGGTTTGGCCAGCTAGATTGATTTTCCTTGCAATGGGAAAGGTGCTTTAATCAGTTCAATCTTGCGGTGCTCAATCCCAGTGACAAAAGGGGACATGACACATATTTTTATTGTTTGCCATTAAGGATAAGATGGGGGTTATTCATATTGATTGGATTTTTCGCTCTATATCATGTCATCTTGCTTAAGGTGTTAGTCCATTCTTGTTAACTTAATACACTAGATGCATGCTGGATAGCGGTTAATGTGTGGAGTAATAGTAGGAGATGTATGCAGGAGTCGGTTTACTTGTCTCGGACGTGATGCCTATATACATGATCATTGCCTTAGATGTCATCATAATTATTCGCTTTTCTATCAATTGCTCAATAGTAATTTGGTTACCCATTGTAAGCTTTCTTTCAAGAGAGAAGCCTCTAGTGAAAACTATGGCCCCCGTGTCTATCTTTTATCATATTATTTTCAGATCTATGAAACCAAAAACACAAAAATACCTTGCTGCAATTTATTTACTTTTATCTTATTTTGCAATTTTACTTATCTTTTATACATATCACTATCAGATCTCATCCTTGCAAGAAACCGTCAAGGGATTGACAACCCTTTTTATCACGTTGTGTGCAAGTATTTGTTTGTTTGTGTAGGTGCTATCATTGGAGACTTGTGTGTTCCTCCTAGTGGATTGATACCTTGGTTCTTAACTTAGGGAAATACTTTACTCTACTTTGCTACATCACCCTTTCCTCTTCAAAGGAAAAACCAACGCAAGCTCAAGAAGTAGCAGGAAGAATTTCTGGCGCCGTTGCTGGGGAGGATCTACATCAATCATACCAAGTACCTATCATAAACTCTCATCTCTTGCGTTTACTTTACTTGCCATTTGCCTCTCGTTTTCCTCTCCCCCACTTCTAAATGTTTTTAGAAAAATACAAAAATATTTGCCTTTTATTTGCCTTCTTTCCGTTTGCCCTTTTCGTTTGCTTCTTGTTTGCGCATGTGTTAGATTTCTTGCGTTGTCATCATGTCTGGATCTGAAAAGCTTATCATTCAAAATACTAGTGAATATCTTAAGGAAGAATTTGAATCTTGTGTTCTTAATCATGATCCTCCTGAAACTGAAACTCCCGGTCATCTTAAAACAAAGATCTATCATGTGGGTGATGGGAACATTATTGGAAAGAATATTATTCAGGAATTCTTTGATTGCACGGGAGTCATGCATATAGATAGGGGATCCATTCTTCATAATACAAATTGCTATGTGGATTCTATTTCCGTCCTTGTGATTAAATTAGAGAGAGAATTTTTACATATTCATCCGGCTTTACAAAAAATGTTTTACGAACTCCCCAACATACACGATCCTAAGGCTAAGAAAATTGCTACTGTCATCCTTATGCGTGAATTTGGTTACATAATTTGAGAAGCTAGAGAAATCTTCTCTTACTATAATATAAATTTTGAGCATTCCCCAATAGAAGAAATTATCCATGATATAATAAGTAATACGTAGTTTGGAATCTAAGGATTACTTTGCTTTTAGTAATAATCTAGAAAAAAGTGTCCCTTATGCTTATGATAAATTTGATTGGATTGACGAGATGTCTAGGGAACCAATTAAAGATGAGATACATTTTTTATATGAAGATGTTTATGGTGATGACCCTGACTATGAAATTATGAATGTAAAAATTACTAAGGAAAGTCCTTTCCATAAATTAAGCTCTCCCGCTAGAAAAGAAGAACATGAGAAAAGAAATCTACTAAGATTGTTTTGAGGATTTTATTAGGAAGGAATTGAATACCAAAGATGACAATACCTAGATCTATGCAATATGCCTAGCTAAGGGCGTAAAACAATAGCGCTTGTTGGGAGGCAACCGAATGTTATTTTTTTTGTTCTATTTTTTTACAACTACACAATTATGCTACTGCTATGATTGAGTTTTTTATGTTTTAATTAGTGTTTTTCCCATGTAAGACCTTTGGGATGATTTGGAGCATAGTTGATTTGATTCTATGAAAAAATAGAAACTTTTGCGCCTAGTTCTGGAATTTTGTAAATTCACAGAAACATGTTTTTGATCTGAGTTTTTTACACAAGATTGATATAAAAATTTCCCAAGACTTCCTATTTTTTCAGAATATTAAGAGTTACAGAAGTATGAGCAATTTTCGGTTATTATAGACTGTTTTACTTTTGACATATTCTGTTTTCATTGAGTTTTTCTCTTGTTTTGATGAATCTATGGGTAGTATTAGGGGGTATGAACCATGGTAAAGTTGGAATACAGTAGATATAATGCTAATATGAAATTGGAATGAGTTTACAACAGTACCTAAAGTGGTGATTTGTTTCATTATACTAATGGATCTCATGTGTTTTCTGTTGAGTTTTGTGTTGTGAAGTTTTCAAGTTTTGGGTGAAGTTTCGATGGACTAAGGAATAAGGAGTGGCAAGAGCCTAAGCTTGGGGATGCCCAAGGCACCCCAAGGTAATATTCAAAGAGAACCAAGCGTCTAAGCTTTGGGATGCCCCGGATGGCATCCCTTCTTTTGTCTACAATCCATCGGTAAATTACTTGGGGCTATATTTTTATTCACTACATGATATGAGTTTTGCTTGGAGCGTCGTGTATTATATGAGTATTTTCTTTATTTGATTTTTAGTTTACCACAATCATCCTTGCCGGACACACCATTTTGAGAGGGACACACATTATTCGTGAATTTACTTGAATATTCTTTGAGCTTCACTTATATCTTTTGAGCTAGGAAGTTGCTCTAGTGCTTCACTTATATCTTTTAGAGCACGGTGGTTCTATTTTAAAGAAATTGATGAAATCTCATGCTTCAGTTATATTATTTTGGGAGTCTTATAAATAGTATGGCAATTTTCTTGGGTTATGAATTTTGTCCTAATATGATGGGTATTCAAGAGGGAGATAATAAAATCTTTCATGAAGATCATTTAATATATGAAAAGTTTGATTCCTTGCTATTGTTTTGAGATATAAAGATGGTGATATTAGAGTCATGCTAGTTAGTATTTGTGGTTTAGTAAGAATATTTGTGTTCAGGTTTGTGATTCCCGAAGCTTGCACATATGGTCCCTCATTATGCGATGAAATTGGAGCATGATTTATTATTGATTGTCTGCCTTTGCGTGAAGGTCGGGGCGCGATGTGGTTAATTCCTACCGACCTCCCCCCTAGGAGCATGCGTAGTAGTACTTTGCTTCGAGGGCTAATAAACTTTGGCAATAAGTATATATGTGAGTTCTTTATGACTAATGTTGAGTCCATGGATTATACACACTCTCACCTTTCCGCATTTTGCTATCCTCTTTGGTACTGTGCATTACCCCTTCTCACCTTGAGTTGTGGCGCAAACTTCGCTGGTGCATCCAAACCCCGTGATATGATACGCTCTATCACACGTAAACCTCCTTATATCTTCCTCAAAACAGCCACCATACCAACCTATTATGACATTTCCATAGCCATTCCGAAATATGTTTCCATGCAACTTGCACCGTTCCGTTTTATTATGACTAACATACCATCATTGTCATATTGCCTTGCAAGATCATATGGTTGGCATAGTGTTTGTGGCTCCATCACTATTCATATTTTTTATAATGTCACACTAGATCATTGCACATCTCGGTACACCGCCGGAGGCATTCATATAGGGTCATATTTTTGTTCTAGTATTGAGTTGTAAGTAAAAAGAACTGTGATGATCATATGCATTATTAGAGTATTGTCCCAGTGAGGAAAGGATGATGGAGACTATGATTCACCCACAAGTCGGGATGAGACTTGATACGTCCATTTTGCATCATGTTTTTATGTTGATATTTATTGCATTATGGACTGTTATTTCACATTAGGGTGAAATACTTATGCCTTTTCTCTCTTATTTTCCAATATTTTCATGAAGAGGGAGAATGCCGCCAGCTGGAATTCTGGACCGGAAAGGAGCAAATCTGAGATACCTATTCTGCACAACTCCAAATGTCCTGAAACTTTACGAAGATTTTTTTTGGAATATATAAAAAATAATGGGTGAAGAAACTATAGAAGGGGACCCACCAGGTGGTCACAAGCCCGGGGGGCGCGCCCCCAGGACTTGTGGCCCCCCTGCCCATCGTCTGGTGCCCCTCTTTTGCTATATGGAGGGTTTTGACCTAGAAAAAAAAATCAGAACAAATCTTTCGGGACGAAGCGCCGCCGTCTCGAGGCGGAACCTGGGTAGGCACAATCTAGAGCTCCTGCAAAGCGATTCTACTAGGGAAACTTCCCTCCGGGTGGGGGAAACCGAAGCCATCGTCATCACTAATGATCCTCTCATCGTGTGAGGGTTAATATCCCTCAACATCTTCACCAGCACCATCCCCTCTCAAACCCTAGTTCATCTCTCGTATTCAATCTTTGCCTCAAAACCTTAGATTGGTACATGTAGGTTGCTAGTAGTGTTGATTACTCCTTATAGTTGATGCTAGTTAGTTTACTTGGTGGAAGATCATATGTTTAGATCCTTAATGATATTTATTACCCCTCTGATTATGAACATGAACATGCTTTGTGAGTAGTTAATTTTTTTCCTGAGGACATGGGAGTAGTCTTGTTATAAGTAATCATGTGAATTTGGTACTCGTTCGATATTTTGATGAGATGTATGTTGTCTTTCTTCTACTGGTGTTATGTGAACGTTGACTACATGACACTTCACCATGATTTGGGTCTAGGGGAAGGCACTGGGAAGTAATAGGTATATGATGGGTTGCTAGAGTGGAAGAAGCTTAAACCCTAGTTTATATGTTGCTTCGTAAGGGCTGATTTGGATCCATATGTTTAATGTATGGTTAGATTTATCTTAATTCTTCTTTCGTATTTGTGGATGCTTGCGAGAGAGGTTAATCATAAGTGGGAGGCTTGTGCAAGTAAGGACAGCACCCAAGCACCGGTCCACCCACTTATCAAATTATCAAAGTAGCGAACTTGAATCATATGAGCATGATGAAAACTAACTTGACAGTAATTCCCATGTGCCCTCGGGAGCGCTTTGCTTTATATAAGAGTTCTTCCAGGCTTATACTTTGCTATAAAAAGGATTGGGCCACCTTGCTGCACCTTTGTTACACTTGTTACTTGTTACCCGTTACGAATTATCTTATCATCAAACTACCTGTTACCGATAATTTCAGTGCTTGCAGAAAATACCTTACTGAAAATCGTTTGTCATTTCCCTCTGCTCCTCGTTGGGTTCGACACTGTTACTTATCGAAAGGACAACGATAGATCGCCTATACTTGTGGGTCATCAATACTCTTTTCTTGCGCCGTTGCCGGGGAGTGAAGCGCCTTTGGTGAGTGGAATTTGGTAAGGAAAAATTTATATTGTGTGCTGAAATTTATTGTCACTTGTCACTATAGAAAATAATCCTTTGAGGGGCTTGTTCGGGGTATCTTCAACTCCACCGGAATGACAAAGAGTTACTCCTCAACCTACTGCACCTACTGAAAATGTTTATTATGAAATTCCTTCGGGTATGATAGAGAAACTGCTAGCTAATCCTTATGCAGGAGATGGAACGAAACATCCCGACTTGCACCTTATATATGTGAATGAAATTTATGGATTATTTAAGCTTGCAAATTTACCCAGAAATGAAGTCAAGAAGAAGGTCTTTCCTTTATCTTTGAAGGAAAATACATTGACATGGTATAGGCTACGCGATGATATTGGGGCTTGGGACTACAACCGATTGAAATTTCATCAAAAGTTTTACCCTATGCATCTAGTTCATCGTGATCGGAATTGTGTATATAATTTTTGTCCTCGTGAAGGAGAAAGTATCGCTCAAGGTTGGGGGAGGCTTAAGTCAATGGTATATTCATGCCCAAATCATGAGCTCTCGAGAGAAATTATTATTCAGAACTTTTATGCTCGGGTTTCTCATAATGATCAATCCATGCTCGATACTTCTTGTACCGGTTCTTTTATGAAGAAGACTATTGAATTCAAATGGGATCTCCTAGAAAGAATTAAACGCAACTCTGAAGATTGGGAGCTCGACGACAGTAAAGAGTCAGGTATAAACCTTGAGTTTGATTGTGTTAAACCTTTATGGATACCGATGCTTTTCGTGAATTTAGCACAAAATATGGACTTGACCCTGAGATAGTAGCTTATTTTTGTGATTCATTTGCTACTCATGTTCACCTCCCAAAGGAGAAGTTGTTTAAATATCATCCTCCCAATGAAGTAAAAGTAGTAGAACCCATTGAAGCTAGAGAAGAAAAAACAACTTATAATGCTGATCCGATTATTACTACTGCTTACATTGAGAAACCACCTTTTCATGTTAGGATAAAACAACAAGCTAAAGCTTCAGTTGTGGTTCGTAAGAGTTATACTAGAACACCTAAGCCCCCTGAGTAAATTAAAGTTGAACCTAGTGTTTCTATGGTTAAATATCTCTTGGTTGAAAATATTGATGGGCATGTTATTTATTTTTGTGATGAAGCTACTAGAATTCCCAAACCTGATGAAAAAGATAAACGTAGACCTGTTGTTGGCATGCCCGTTGTACCTGTTAAAATAGGAGATCATTGTTATCATGGATTATGTGATTTGGGAGCTAGTGTGAGTGATATCCCATTTACATTATATTAATAAATTATCTATGATATTGCACCTGCTGAGATAGAAGATATTGATGTAACTATTAAACTCGCAAATAGAGATACTATTACACCACTTGGGATTGTTAGAGATGTTGAAGTCTTGTGTGGGAAAATAAAATACCCTATTGATTTTCTCATTACTTGGTTCCCCACAATATGACTTTTGTCCCATTATATTTGGAAGACCTTTCTTGAATACGGTAAATGCTAAGATAGGTCGTGAGAAAGAAATTGTTAGCGTGAATTTTGGTGATGTGTCTCATGAGTTTAATTTCTCTAAGTTCCATAGACAACCCCGTGATAAAGAATTACCTAGTAAGGATGAAATTACTAGTCTTGCTTCTATTGATATGCCTCCTACTGATCCTTTAGAACAATATTTGCTAGACCATGAAAATGATATGCATATGAATGAAAGAAATGAAATAGATGAGATATTCTTTAAACAAATGCCTGTTTTGAAACATAATTTACCTGTTGAGATTCTTGGAGATCCTCTACCACCCAAGAGCGATCTTGTGTTTGAGCTTAAACAATTACCTGATACTCTGAAATATTCATATCTTGATGAAAAGAAGATATATCCTGTTATTATTAGTGCTAACCTTTCAGAGATGATAAAAAGAGATTTTTGAAAACTCTCAAGAAGCACCGTGCTGCTATTGGATATACTCTTAATGATCTTAAGGGCATTAGTCTCACTCTATGTCAGCATAAAATCAATACGGGACCTGATGCTAAACCAGCTATTGATCACCAACGACGATTGAATCCGAAAATGAAAGAAGTGGTAAGAAATGAAATACTGAAGATTCTGGAAGCAGGTATAATCTATCATATTACTGATAGTAGATGGTTAAGTCATGTACACTATTTCCCTAAGAAGGGAGGTATTAATGTTGTCGCAAATGATAAAAATGAACTTATCCCACAAAGAATTATCACGGGTTATAGAATGGTAATTGATTTTAGGAAATTAAATAAAGCTACTAGGAAAGATCATTATCCTTTGCCTTTTATTGATCAAATGCTAGGAAGACTATCAAGACATACAAATTTCTGCTTTCTAGATGGAGATTATGGTTTCTCTCAAATACATGTGTCGCAAGAGGATCAAGAAAAAACCACTTTTACATGCCCTTTTGGTACTTTTGCTTATATACCTATGCCTTTTGGTTTATACAATGCACCTGCCACCTTTCAAATATGTATGACTGCTATATTCTCTGAATTTTGTGAAAAGATTGTGGAGCTTTTCATGGATGAATTTTCCGATTACAGGACTTCTTTTGATGATTGCTTAAGCAACCTTGATCGAGTTTTGTAGAGATGTGAAGAAACTAATCTTGTCTTGAATTTGGAGAAGTGCCACTTTATGGTTAATTAAGGAATTGTCTTAGGGCATAAAATCTCCGAAAGAGGTATTCCCTCTATTTTTATATACAAGGCCACGAATTCAGATTACAGGTACCAATGTAAATTAATACCTGCTTTGCAAGTCAAATTTTCTTTTTGTTTACTGTGATCATTAATACGCCGCATGCATGCAAAGAAACTGAGTGGAGGAAGTAGCTGACTGTATGCATGCAAGTATTAAACATGTTGCTACTACGAGAAAATATCATTAATTTTGCCTTGATTACTGTTTGTGGCCTTGTATAGATGCAAAATGTATATTCCATAGTGGCCTTGTATAAGTAAATGGAGGGAGTATTGAAGTTGATAAATCTAAAGTTGATGCAATTGAAAAAATGCCGTGTCCTACAGATATCAAAGGTATATGAAGTTTCCTTGGTCATTCTGGTTTCTATAGGAGATTTATTAAAGACTTCTCTGAAATTTCTAGGCCTCTTACTAACCTTTTGCAAAAGGATGTTCCATTTGTTTTTGATGATGATTGTTTAGAAGCCTTTGAAATACTTAAGAAATCCTTAATCTCTGCACCTATTATTCAACCACCTGATTGGAACCTACCCTTTGAAATTATGTGTGATGCTAGTGATTATGCTGTCGGTGCTGTCCTAGGGAAAAGAGTTGATAAGAAATTAAATATTATCCATTATGATAGTAAAACTCTAGACAACGCTCAAAGAAATTATGCTACTACTGAAAAAGAATTCTTAGTAGTTGTGTTTGTTGTAATAAATTTAGAACTTGCATTGTTGACTCCAAAGTAATTATTCATACTGATCATGCTGCTATTAAATACCTAATGGAAAAGAAAGATGCTAAACCTAGACTCATTAGATGGGTTCTCTTGCTACGAGAATTGGATTTATATATTGTTGATAGGAAATGAGCTGAGAACCCCGTAGCAGACAACTTGTCTAGGTTAGAAAATATTCTTGGTGACCCTCTACCTATTGATGATAGTTTTTGTGATGAATAATTAGCTGTCATATATGCTTCTCGTAGTACTCCATGGTATGTAAACTATGCTAATTATATTGTTGCTAAATTTACCACCTAGTTTCACATACTAGCAAAAGAAAAAGTTTTTCTGTGATTTAAGACATTAGGTCTGGGATGACCCACATCTATATAAAGGAGTAGATGGTGATATTAGACGTTGTGTACCTGAGCATGAATAGGAATAGATCCTACGGAAGTGCCAGTCCGAGTCATACGAAGGACACCATGCTGGAGATAGAACTAGACACAAGGTATTACATTCTGGTTTTTATTGGTCTACTCTTTTCAAAGATGGTCGTAAGTTTGTCTTGTCTTGTGATGAATGTCAAAAAATTGGTAACATCAGTAGACGTCAGGAAATGCCTATGAACTATTCACTTGTTATTGAACCATTTGATGTTTGGGGATTTGATTATATGGGACCTTTTTCCTTCTCCAATGGGTATACTCATATTCTAGTTACTGTTGATTATGTTACTTAGTGGGTAGAAGCTATCTCGAGTAGTAGAAGCTATCACACTTCTTGTGTTCTAATTAAAGTGTGAATAACACTTGTATTATAATGCTTAAAGAAGTTATTTTCCCGAGGTTTGGAGTCCCTAGATATTTAATGATTGATGGTTGTTCACACTTTATTCATGGTGCTTTCCGTAAATTGCTTGCTAAGTATGATGTCAACAATAGAATTGCATTTCCTTACCATCCTCGGTCTAGTGGTTAAGTAGAATTAAGTAATAGGGAAATAAAATTAATCTTGCAAAAAACTGTTAATAGATCCAGGAAGAATTGGTCTAAGAAACTTGATGATCCATTATGGGCTTACCAAACTGCTTATAAGAATCCTATGGGTATGTCTCCATATAAAATGGTTTATGGAAAAGCATGCCACTTACCTCTGGAACTAGAACATAAAGCTTATTGGGCAATTAAAGAACACAATTATGACTTCAAGCTGGCTGGTGAAAAGAGGTTGTTTGACATTAGCTCCCTTGATGAATGGAGAACCCAAACTATTTAAAGGAAAGGTTAAAAGATGGCATGATAAAAGAATACAAAAGCGGGAATTCAATGTATGTGACCAAGTCTTGCTGTACAATTCTCGTTTAAGACTTTTTGCAGGAAAACTTCTCTCCAAATGGGAAGGTCCATACATTATTGAGGAAGTGCATCGTTCCGGTGCCATCATGATCAACAATGCTAAAGGTAATAATCCGAAGGTGGTGAATAGGCAAAGAATCAAACATTATATTTTAGGTACGCCCATAAATGTGGAAACTAATATTATTCATACCACAACACCGGAGGAGTACATAAAGGAAACCTTCCAGAACACGCCTGAACCCTGAAAAGGAGTAGGCATGTGATACAGTAAGTGAACCGACTCCAAAAGTCTCGTAAAGGCAATTTACTCCATTTAGGAATATTAAAAAATTAGAAAAATAAAAAGTAGCCCGAATAGTGCACGAGGAGGCGACAAGCCGTGGGGGCGCGCCCTACCCCCCTGGGCGCGCCTCCCAGGCTTGTGGCCAACTTGTGTGCCTTCCGAACTCCGTTTTCTCTCGGATTACTTGTTTGGCACAGGAAAAAATCATTATATAATCTTCCAAAGGTTTTGACCACCGTATCACGACAGTATTCTCTGTTCTTGTTTCAAGCTATTTTTCTGACAGATCTAGATCGCCATGTCATCTCCAAGCGCCCCCAAGGACAAGTTCTACGAGAAGGTCATCAACCCTTACCTTCAGGAGGTGATGCATCACCCTAAAACCATTGAGACGCGTGAGGGGGTGCTTCACATCCGGGATGTTCAAGGGCCAAAGAAGACCGGAACCGTGGAGACCAGGCTTCAAGCGGTGGAGCAGGAGATCTTCTGGTGCCAAGGGATGGTGGAACGCAGACTCAACCCCAACCACTCCATGATCACGGAATTCACCTGCGACCACAAGCTGGATGCCGCTAATATTGGGGAGGCTATCTTCAAGCTTCATGAGCAGATAGAGCACAAGCGCAGATCTACGACTTGCAAAACCAGAACTGTGAGTATGAGTATAGATTTAGAAGGATGAGTTTGGCTGCAGATTTGAGGATTCTGAAGACTCGTTCATCTTTCTATGATGAGGAGCGTATGCCTTGGAAGACTGAAGACAAGCTTCCCACATTATCAACTTCATCATCACCACCTCCGAAGAAGGAGACTTGAGTACATGGGTATGGGCACTCCCCTTGGCTTGTGCCAAGCTTGGGGGAGCTGCCCCGGTATGGTATCACCATCACATATTTATATTTATAGTTTACTTTAGTTCAATCCTTTCGGTTAGATTTTGATCTAATAGAATAAAAAATTAGTATGCTCAAGTATTTTTAGTTTTGCTTCGTGATCTATCTATGTAATCGAGTGTGAGAGTTATTTTATAAAGAGTAGTTTTGAGTAAGGGATTCGATTTCTTGTTTTGATCTTAAAATAGAAGAAAAAGAATAAAGAAATAAAGGATTATATAATAATCTTATGGAGAGTGATGACTTCACATATAAGAAGTATGAGGATTTAAACTTGTTGAAGGTTGACAAAAAAAGTATTGGTTATTGTTGCAATTAAAAGGAAGTAATAACGAAAGAGAGGTTTGCAAATAAATATATTATCTTGGACATCTTTTTATGATTGTGAGCACTCATTAAAATATTATATGCTAAGAAGTTGAGGTTGGACAAGGAAGACAACGTAATGCTTTATGTTCCCTTGTATCCAAATAGAAGTTATATTGTCATGGATCCTCCAACATGTTGACCTTGCTTCTCATCCTATGTTGACAAAAGACTTCCGCACCAAGTAGATATAATACTTGTTCATCCATAAACCCTTAACCCAGTTTTGCCATGAGAGCCCACTATATCTACCTATGGTTTGAGCAAGATCCTTCAAGTAAGTTGTCATCGGTGCAAGCAATAAAAATTGCTATTTAAATAGGTATGATATATTAGTGTGAGGAAAATTAAATTTATACGAACTTGTGATGGGGAAGAAATAAAAACGAAGAACTGCATAATAAAGTTCTTTATCAAAAGCGGCAATATAAAGTGACGTTATATTGCATTAATATTTCATGCATCCAACCATAAAAGCGCATGACAACCTATGCTTCCCTCTACGAAGGGCCTATCTTTTATTTTATCATTTAACTTTATACAAGAGTCAGGGTGATCTTCACCTTTTATTTTATACTTTTTCTTTTTGGCAAGCACTATATGTTGGACAAAGATCTAGACAAACATATCCACTGGGATATAGGTGATCATAAATTATAATTGTTGACATTACCCTTGAGGTAAATAGTTGGGAGGCAAAACTATAAGCCCGGTGACGCCCGGATAATTAGGCTACAGTAATCCCACGTTAACGATGCCATGTCACCACGGTTACTGTTGTTAATCTCGCGTTAGTTCAAAACCGATTCAAATTCAAATTTGAATTTAAGTCAAACAATAAAAGTTTCCAAACATTAAAACTAAAATGCTCTGAACATGTCCAATAGTTCATGGGTAATAATGGTGGAGAAACCACATTTTAAAAACATGTTTAAATGCTCAAAAGTAATTAACACAGTGGCTAAAACAATTAAATAAATGACTTTGTATTTTATAAAGTCCTAAACTAATTAATTTGGAAGTCAAGTTTTTTATGGTAGAGGCTTAATTTACAACACTAATTCAGGCGCTAATTATTTATCTTAATAGAGTTGAAATAAATTGGAAGTTAAAGGAAAAAAAGAAAAGAAAAACAAAACAAAAAGAAAAAGAAATAAAGGAAACCCATTCTTTGGGCGTGGCCCAGTAGCCATCGGCCAACCAGCCGCCCAACCGCCGCCCCTACTATCCATAACGCCCCCATGACACCTGAAACCCTAACCCCCTCCCCACTCGCTCCCACTCCCCCTCTCCCGATCCGATCTGGATCGGGATCGATCCCCCGCAGCTCGACCCCCGATGCCGATGATCTCCCCGTCGCCGCCCTGGATCGCCGCCACCTGCCATTGTTGTTGCCTCCTCGCCCCTCCTCTCCATCGCCAAACCGCCTCCCCATCGCCATGGCGCCGCCCCGTCGTCCTTGTCTCCTCCTCGCCGGACGCGACCTCAAATCCTCCCCGAGCCCGTTGCCTTAGTCCCCGCGCCCCGCCGTGAGCACCACACCTCCCCGTCCCCTCACCTCACAAGACGCTGCTTCCCCACGTGCGCAGCGTGCAGGCCCGACGTCTGCCTCGTCGCGCTCACCACACGCAAGGCCCCACCGCCTTCGGCGCCGTGCCACCGCGACCTGCGCCTCGCCCTCCCAGCAGCGTCGCCACCTGGCGCTTCCTGCCCGCGCCACACCGCACCCCGGCTATCTCTGCCAGACTCACATGGCCGCTATCGCGCGCCGCGCGCCCGCCTCCCGCTGCCCTTGCTCACCCGCTGCCGGCGCTTGCCGGCGGTGCCCCATCGGCTGCGCCCGGGCTCGCCTAATCGCCGCCCACGCGCCAAGACGCTCTCGAGGCTCGCCAAAGAATCGCGCCGTTAGCCGCTATGCCCCTACGGGCCGATGACAAGGGGCCCCACCCCGAGCGATTAAAAAAGAAGTTAAAAATAAAATAAAAATAAATAATAAGTAAATAAAAATGTAATTAATTAATTAATTAACTTAATTAATCCTATTTAATTAAAATATTTTAACATTAGTTACCTTATTGACTAATTAATAGGTTGATTAGGTTTTTGTACCTATGACATGCGGGACCCACACGTCAGCGACCCAGTCAACACCTCTGTTGACTACTGACGTCAGCATAAACTATTCTGGATAATGTTGAATTAAATTAAATAAATAAATTCTAAAAACGATTTAGAACTTTAGAAATTAATATAAAATAATCTGTAGCTCGGATCGAAAAACTTTCTACATGAAAGTTGCTCACAACGACGAGACGAATCCGGATACGCAGCTTGTTCGTCCGCGAGACACCCCTAGCATATCGAACACACAACTTTCCCCCTTTGGTTCATTTGTCCGAAAACACGAAACATCGGGGATACTTTCCCGGTTGTTTTCCCCCTTCGTCGGTATCACGTATCCCTGCGTTAGCTCACACCTGGCACCGCGTATTGCCTTGTTATATTTTGTGATGCCATTGTTTGCTCTGTTATTTATTTGTTTCCCCTTCGTTGCTTCTTTTTGGTAGACTCCAATACTGCGATAGACCCCGAGACCTTTGATGCTTCGGTGTTCGACTACGGCTACTCTTCCGAAGATTCCTTTCGTCTGCAGAGCTTCCAGGCAAGCCCCCCCCCTTGATCACCAGATATTGCCTATTCCTTCTCTATACTGCTTGCGTTAGAGTAGTGTTGCATGTTACTGCTTTCGGTTAATCCTATTCTGCTGCACAGCCTGTCCATGCTACTACTGTTGTTACCTTTACCTGCAATCCTAAATACTTAGTATAGGATGCTAGTTTTCCATCAATGGCCCTACATTCTTGTCCGTCTGCCATGCTATACTATCGGGCCATGATCACTAGGGAGGTGATCACGGGTATATACTATATACTTTATATACATGACACATGTGGTGACTAAAGTCGTGTCAGCTCGTTGAGTACCCGCAAGTGATTCTGATGAGGGGGCTGAAAGGACAGGTGGCTCCATCCCGGTAGAGGTGGGCCTGGGTTCCTGACGGCCCCCGACTGTTACTTTGTGGTGGAGCGACAGGGCAGGTTGAGCCCACCTAGGAGAGAGGTGGGCCTGGCCCTGGTCGGCGTCCGCGGATACTTAAAAATAACACGCTTAACGAGTTCTTGGTATTTGATCTGAGTCTGGCCATTTGCTCTATACGCACTAACCAACTACGCGGGAAAGTTATGGGCACTCGACGTCGGGGTATCAGCCGAAGCCTTCGTGACTTCAGCGATTGAGCGGCACGCGCCGGATTGGAACGTAAGCCTGCTCTTGTATTAAGGGGGCTAGTTCTGCTTCTGGCCGCCCTCGCAATGTGCATGTGTGCAATGGGTGATGGGCCCAGACCCCTGTGCCAAAGGATTTAGATCGGCGTGTTGACCTCTCTGTTGTACCTAGGTAGGGCTGCGACGTGTTGATCTTCCAAGGCCGGGCATGACCCAGGAAAGTGTGTCCCGCCAAATGGGATCGAGCGTGTTGGGTTATGTGGTGCACCCCTGCAGGGAAGTTTATCTATTCGAATAGCCGTGTCCGTTGGTAAATGGACGATCTGGAGTTGTACCTTGACCTTATGACAACTAGAACTGGATACTTAATAAAACACACACCCTTCCAAGTTCCAGATATAACCCGGTGATCGCTCTCTAACAGGGCGACGAGGAGGGGATCGCCGGGTAGGATTATGCTATGTGATGCTACTTGGTGAACTTACCATCTACTCTCTTCTACATGCTGCAAGATGGAGGCTGCCAGAAGCGTAGTCTTCGATAGGACTAGCTATCGCCCTCTTATTCTGGCATTCTGCAGTACAGTCCACCGATATTAGCCCTTTACACAGATACCCATGCATATGTAGTGTAGATCCTTGCTTGCGAGTACTTTGGATGAGTACTCACGGTTGCTTTTCCCTCTTTTCCCCTTTCCTTCTACTGGTTGTCGCAACCAGATCTCGGAGCCAGAGCCAGACGCCACCGTCGACGATGACTCCTACTACATCGGAGGTGCCTACTACTACGTGCGGGCGGCGACGAAGGTCGAGTAACTTAGGAGGGTCCGAGGCGGGAGAGGCTGCGCCTCTTCGATCTATATCCCGGTTTGTGCTAGCCATCTTATGGCAACTTGTTTAACTTATGTGCGTACTCAGATATTGTTGCTTCATTGACTCATCTATGATCGAGCACTTGTATTCGATCCCTCGAGGCCCCTGGCTTGTATTATGATGCTTGTATGACTTATTTATGTTTTTAGAGTTGTTTTGCGATATCTTCCCTGAGTCCCTGATCTTGATCGTACACGTTTGCGTGCATGATTAGTGTATGATTGAATTGGGGGCGTCACAAGTTGGTATCAGAGCCTACTGCCTGCAGGAATCCCCCTTTCCAACTCCTTGGCCGATGTCGAGTCTAGACATTACAAAACTTTTACTAACATGGCTGTGAGTCTTATGGGCCCACGTCGCCATTGGGTGGTATTAGGATCTTTTATTCCTCGTATACTCTGGCATTCTAATCTCTCTTCTATTCGGATTAAATGATTTTTAAAATCGTACTTTAGGTTCTCGAAAATACTTTCTTCTGGAGAGCCCCTTCAGTCCAGATGATCGCCGGCTGCACCACAAGATTTTGAAGTTACTCCCCGATACTCTTTTGAGACTTTGTGCCCGTTGCTTTTCCAATTCCATACCACCAAAATATCCCTATGGATAAATACATACACTTGTCGTTCTTACTTTTATTCCCAGTTGGTGTTCTTATTACAAGATACCTTGAAATCCTCTCTATTGTTCCGAGAATATTTTGTGCCTACTGCCTTGCAGTTCCTTGCCACCTGGATACCCGTATGGATAATTTCTCGCCCCTATCGAGTATCCGCTCATCCCCAGTTGTTCATGTGTTTCACAATGGTCTTAGAAATACTGTTTGATCCTTCAAAAAATCCTTAGTAGCTTATTGCTCTGCAATACTTGTCTGCTTGCATTATGGATGCTTTCCATGTCTGGCAATATTCGTTAGTATCCTTAGGCACCATCATTTTGATCCTATTGATTCAACATGAGTGTGAATGCACACAATCATTAGTTGATCCTTTTAAATTATCTTTCCGGCTCAGACGTCTTTTTAAACATGAGCTAGATCTCGACCAATCAAAGTGCCATCGATTGTACCCCTAAGGCTATTCAACTTATCCATCCCTAATCAGAGCATTGCTTCTGATCCCTTGTCTTGGAATTCATAATTCCTTTGCGATCGAGATTTGAATTAGTTAGTTGTTTCTATCATATGATCTCCTTGAATTCTTTCTTCTTCTGGTTGAGTACCGATGCTCACATTAGATCCCATATGGACCACCAGATCCTTTGTTGGATTTTACCTGACAACGCCCTTCATATTCAATAACCTTGTGAGCCTTTCCTCGGATACATAATGCCTTTGGTAAATTGTATCCTCTGCTTTCTCAACCATGCTCTGTCTTCGAGCTTGAGTTAATTACTCCTAAAGATTGTGGTATATGATTCTAAGATGCCCCGATGGGTTGAACCTATACCTTTTCTAATCTGTAAACCCGAAACTTCTACGGTCATACTCTCTACGGTGTTATGCGGATAAAATTTCAACACTGCAACTTCGTCAAAAATGAGAAGTGAATGAAAGTTTATGCATTGGAAAAGTGGGAGTCGACCTTGAACTTTGTGTTCATGCGCATGGACACAATGTAGATTTTATCATTAAAGCTTCTCTTAAATTAATTTTTCCTTTGGCATAAGTTCATTTTATATTTGGGATCTGGCATTTTGCAATCGTGGTTCCGACCATGTTTTCCTTTAAATACCATTTCTCGTGCAAGTTTAAGCACTTGTCTTCTATAGAGCAATAGCCCGGTCCAACCTCTACTTTGATCTGTCGTCGAGTATTACCCCCTGGTATCTCGAGATTATCACAAAACTGCATAACTTCTTATGAGTTCTTCATCAAGTACTACATTCTCACTGATTCCATTTTTTTCACGGGCTCTGAGTTATTAGACACTCAAAGACACCAATAAATGAATCGAGATCGCACCGTGATTAAATAACTCTTGGTAACCTTCATTACTTACGAATTTGAACTCGATCACGGAAGTCCTAGCCTGCTCGGCTATATCATTATCATGCTAAACTTTAACTGTGCTACCTGGTCCTTAATCCCGGAGCACAACTTTCGATGATGAGCTAAGCTTACGTCGATCTTCCTCGTCATATCAGTTCGCCTTGAACAACAAGCTTGATTTCAAGTTTGTGTCGTACCCTTGGTTCCAATAACCTTTCGCCTCACCATTCATTTGACTTGATGTCATCGCCGATCGATTACATCTTGAAATCTCTCGACAAAATTTGTCGTGATCATTATCAACATCTTGACTCCTTCCTGGAAATCAATTGAATTCATGATGAGAAATACCATCCTTGCCCTCGATGATTTGTGTCATCATCGACCACCTTATTGCCTTCCGTTCAACACAAACTTGTTCATGTTTTGTTTATACCTTGAATTCCTTGCTATCCAGCATTTGTTGTCCTTTACCTTGGAGTATTACCATCTTTTTATGTCAAGAATGTCGTGAGAATTTCATCACCTCTTAAGAATTCTTGATACAGGTGATACTTCTTGCCATATCCGTTCATTCCTTGGTCCCCGTGTTGTTTCTAACCGGAATATCGACAACTAAACTATGATGTGTGAATTCAAAAATTCTAGCAACCCTATTGATTTGAAGTTAATGGCCAACCGTTCGTTCTTAGACTATTGGTTATTGGATCACCATTCTAACTTGATGATGTTCCCTAAGCCCATATTTCGGGTGCACCTTTCAACCAGTGTTTAATCGCGTATGATTTCCTCGAGCATACATCATTATATCATTTTATCTGACAAATGTTATATCCTTGTTCACATAATTGTGGAAACCCATCCTTTCGGAATCTCGATGAATTGTCGCTGAGTTCATCAGCTACCTCCTTATCCCTTTAGTGGTTTAATGACGAGCTCTTGTTCTGGAACTCGCTTCCGTAGTACATTTCCCGAGAATCTTACATTATCATCTCGTCAATTTGTGTTGCAACTTTTCTTCTCTGGCACCCTAAGTCGGAGGTATCCTGACACTCATTAGATCTGAACCTTGGACAGATATGATGGTTGGAACATATTTTCAAGAGTTATAACATTGGTATTTATATGACTCGGTAAGGTGATGTCATGCCTAGCACACCTGACCGGAGGACCTATTGTTATAGTTTCCTTTTTAGCAAGGTTAACCATTCTTCCATGAGGAAACTTATTCTATAAGTTGTTCCTCATGAATCCTTTGTATATCCAAGTCCAACCTTTGCTTGAAGACCATGTCAATGCTATCTCGAAGCATGTCCGTGGTACTCTGATTTTTTAACAAGAACATTTGAAGCCCAATGCTAAATGATTCTTGCTCAATTATCCAAACACCGTTGTATGGGTAATGTCATGAAATTTCTCTCCCCTTACCTAAAGGGTTTTCTACATTACATTTTGTCAAGGATATCATGCTTTGCTTGCCCTTGGGAAGGATATACCCTTGAAATGTGTGTCTAAACACACTTTCCTTTCCCTTGTTCTGTTTAATCTGATAATCGTATTTTCCTTTCCATTGGTTGGTTTAACGTTTCTTGTGATTTATATGATCTAAGCAGTAATATTCTCCTGCTTATATAAACACCTCGATGTACAACTCTATCAGTAAGACCCTGTTACTATTGTTGATGATATTCCGGTAAGCCATCGATGGACGAGAACTTTGCCTATTGGTCCGCCTCGTTCAACGAGCAGGAAAATGGTTCTCTTCGTCCCTCGCCCTTGGTACCGATGTTGTTGCCGACATAATCGACAGGCTACCCTTTGACATGCCTTGCTTGCATGATCACGCAAGACGTCTCCACCCTTCCAACTTTTAACCCACTGGTGGGCCCATAATCCACATGGTGGGCCCATAATTGCATGATCACGCAAGACGTCTCCACCCTTCCAACTTTTAACCCACTGGTGGGCCCATAACCCACATGGTGGGCCCATAACCCATAGTTCCACATGATTGAATCCTGACTCTCCTTACACCCCCGGTTTCCAAAGTTAATTCCTTGTAGTTGGCCTCGTATGTGATTCACGAGCCAACTTTCGAGAGATCATCAATTTTGGTATCAGAGACAATACTTATTACCATTGCTTTGAATCTCTTTTTACGCCCTGTTTCAGGCATCGAACGATCGCCTCCCCGCTCGAAACTTCCCATGTTACCTCCTTACTTTGCTCTCGATACTTCCATAAGTTTCAATTCGAGAGTTACTTTTGCCACATTCCTCGACGTTATCGACCAGAGAGTCGACCTTGCAGAGGTCTGTTCTCCCGGTATGCCCACCCTTTATTCTTCCGTAAGTACGATGGAGTTCCTAAAGAAAGGATGCCGACTTCATCATGATGACCTGAAGCAGAGAAATGAAGACATCAATGTATTGGACTGGCCTCTTCGAGAAGAGCAAGCCAGGATGAGAAGACCCGCTCGATTCGTTACCAAACCTTCCCCCCCTTTCACTACCTCTTAAATCGCGGGACGAGATTTCTTGTAGTGGAGGAAAATTGTGATGCCCGGATAATTAGGCTACAGTAATCCTACGTTACGATGCCACGTCACCACGGTTACTGTTGTTAATCTAGCATTAGTTCAAAACCGATTCAAATTCAAATTTGAATTTAAGTCAAATAATAAAAGTTTCCAAACATTAAAACTAAAATGCTCTAAACGTGTCCAATAGTTCATGGGTAATAATGGTGGAGAAACCACATTTTAGAAACATGTTTAAATGGTCAAAAGTAATTAACACAGTGGCTAAAACAATTAAATAAATGACTTTTGTATTTTATAAAATCCTAAATTAATTTATTTGGAAGTCAAGCTTTTTATGGTAGAGGCTTAATTTACAACACTAATTTAGGCGCTAATTATTTATCTTAATAGAGTTAAAATAAATTGGAAGTTAAAGGAAAAAAGAAAAGAAAAAGAAAAACAAAACAGAAAGAAAAAGAAATAAAGGAAACCCCGCTGCTAGGTCGTGGCCCAGCTGGCCACCGGGCCAACCAGGCCGGCCCAGCCGCGCCCCCTACTATCCATAACGCCCCCACGACACCCGAAACCCTAACCCCCTCCCCACTTTCTCTCACTCCCCCTCTCCCGATCCGATCTGGATCGGGATCGATCCCCCGCAGCTCGACCCCCGACGTCAGCGATCTCCCCGCCGCAGCCGTGGATCGCCGTCGCCTGCCGTCGTCGTTGCCTCCTCGCCCCTCCTCTCCGTCGCCAAGCCGCCTCCCCAGAGCCACGGCGCCGCCCCGTCGTCCTCGTCTCCTCCTCGCCGGACGCGACCTCGAATCCTCCCCGAGCCGTTGCCTTAGTCCCTGCGCCCCGCCGTGAGCACCACACCTCCCCCCCCCCCCCCCGCGCATGCGCTTCCCCATGTGATGTGCACCATGCCGACGCGTAAGGCGTGCGCGCGCCACCGCACCGCCGCGCTCTCCTTTCGCCTTCGGCGCCGCGCCACCGCGACCTGCGCCTCGCCCCAGAGCACGTCGCCGCCTGGCGGGTCCCGCCTCGCCGCCAGACCCCGGCTCCCCGCCAGACTACAGCCGCCATGCGCCATGGCCCATTGTCGCCTGCCCTTGCTCGCCATTGCCGCGTTCGCCATGCAGGTGCCCCATCGGCTCTGCACGGGCTCGCCTAATCGGCGCCGAGCGCCAAGACGCCACGGGCCCCCGACAAAGAATCGCCCTTTAGCCCGCTATGCCCCTATGGGCCAATGACAAGCGGGCCCCACCCCCCAGAACGATTAAAAAAAGAAGTTAAAAAATAAAATAAATAAATAAATAAATAAATAAATAAAAATGTTAACTAATTAATTAATTAACTAACTAAATTAATTAACTCAATTAATCATGATTAATTAAACTAATTAAACATTAGTTACCTAGTTAACTAATTAAACTGATTAATAGGTTGATTAGGTTTTGGTACCTATGACATGCGGGACCCACGCGTCAGCGACCCAGTCAACACCTCTGTCGACTCCTGACGTCAAGCTGATGTCATGCTGATGTCAGCATGCACTATTCTAGATAATGTTGAATTAAGTTAATTAAATAAATTCTAAAAATGATTTTAGAACTTTAGAAGTAAATATAAAGTAATCTGTAGCTCGAATCGGAAAACTTTCTACATGAAAGTTGCTCAGAACGACGAGACGGGATACACAGCCCGTTTGTCCGCCACACACCCCAAGCATATCGAACACACAACTTTCCCCCTTCGATTCATTTGTCCAAAAACGCAAAACACCGGGGATACTTTCCCGGTTGTTTTCCCCCTTCGTCGGTATCACCTATCCCTGCGTTAGCTCACCCCTGGCACCGCGTATTGCCTTGTTATATTTTGTGATGCTATTGTTTGCTCTGTTATTTATTTGTTTCCCCTTCGTTGCTTCTTTCGGTAGATTCCGATACTGCGATAGACCCCGAGACCTTTGATGCTTCGGTGTTCGACTACGGCTACGCTTCCGAAGATTCCTTTCGTCTGCAGAGCTTCCAGGCAAGCCCCCCCTTGATCACCAGATATCACCTATTCCTTCTCTATACTGCTTGCATTAGATTAGTGTATCATGTTACTGCTTTCGGTTAATCCTATTTTGCTGCATAGCATGTCCTTGCTACTACTATTGTTACCTTTACCTGCAATCCTAAATACTTAGTATAGGATGCTAGTTTTCCATCAGTGGCCCAACATTCTTGTCCGTCTGCCATGCTATACTATCGGGCCATGATCACTAGGGAGGTGATCACGGGTATATACTATATACTTTATATACATGACACATGTGGTGACTAAAGTCGGGTCAGCTTGTTGAGTACTCGCAAGTGATTCTGATGAGGGGGCTGAAAGGACAGGTGGCTCCATCCCGGTAGAGGTGGGCCTGGGTTCCAGACAGCCCCCGACTATTACTTTGTGGTAGAGCGACAGGGCTGGTTGAGCCCACCTAGGAGAGAGGCGGGCCTGGCCCTGGTCGGCGTCCGCGGATACTTAAAAATAACACGCTTAACGAGTTCTTGGTATTTGATCTGAGTCTGGCCATTTGGTCTATACGCACTAACCAACTACGTGGGAAAGTTATGGGCACTTGACGTCGTGGTATCAGCCGAAGCCTTCGTGACGTTAGCAACTGAGCGGCGCACGCCGGATTGGAAAGTAAGCCTGCTCTTGTATTAAGGGGGCTTGTTCTGCTTTCGGCCGCCCTCGCAACGTGCAGGTGTGCAATGGGTGATGGTCCCAGACCCCTGTGCCATGGGATTTAGACCGGCGTGCTGACCTCTCAGTTGTGCCTAGGTAGGGCTGCGACGTGTTGATCGTCCGAGGCCGGGCATGACCCAGGAAAGTGTGTCCGACCAAATGGGATCGAGTGTGTTGGGTTATGTGGTGCACCCCTACAGGGAAGTTTATCTATTCGAATAGCCGTGTCTCTCGGTAAAATGACGACCCGGAGTTGTACCTTGACCTTATGACAACTAGAACTGGATACTTAATAAAAACACAGCCTTCCAAGTGCCAGATATAACTCGGTGATCGCTCTCTAACAGGGCGACGAGGAGGGGATCGCTGGGTAGGATTATGCTCTGTGATGCTACTTGGTGAACTTACCATCTACTCTCTTATACACTACAAAAAAAGACACATTCCATTACATTTTGGGCCGAACAAAAAATATTTTGTCATACATATGACACTTCTATGACGATAATTGTGACAAAACCCGGTATTATCATAGATGTGGTGGGCTCCTACTTCTATGACAAAAAATCATGACAGAAAATGGGCTTTTAAGTCTCGGGCGGGCCGGAGACCCAGCTGCATGACATTCTTTGGGCGTCCATGACGGAAAAACCGTGGTAGAAGCGAGGGGAGGAAAATTTCGGGTAGTTCCCGTTACGGTGGGAGGTCGGGGCGAAGCGATGCATCGTTTTCTCGTACACGACGCTGCTGCGTGTGTGCGGCGTTGGATCTAAATGAATCCGAAGCGAGGCGTTGGGCTCTAACGAACCCGGCGATTGACCGCAGCTACGCGTTCTTGAACTCGGCGATCGATCGATGGCTGTTAATCAAGCCGATCGAGCAATTCTTCGCATCGCTGCTAATCAAGCCGATCGATGCTGCCTCAGGATGAGCAGTGGCGCTGCGGGGGTTTGGATGAACAGTGAGAGGTGGCGTTGCCTCTGGGATGAACAGGACCCCGTGGTGTGGTGGAGGGCTGGATGAACAGTAGACAGTGGAGGGGTGCCCATGGAGGGTGATACGTCTCCGTCGTATCTACTTTTCCAAACACTTTTGCCCTTGTTTTGGACTCTAACTTGTATGATTTGAATGGAACTAACCCGGACTGACACTGTTTTTAGCAGAATTGCCATGGTGTTGTTTTATGTGCAGAAAACGAAAGTTTTAGGAATGACCTGAAACTCCACGGAATATCTTAGAATAAATAATAAAAAATCCTCACCAAAGATGAAGACCAGGGGGCCCACACCCTGTCCACGAGGGTGGGGGCGCCCCCCGGGCGCGCCCCCTACCTCGTGGGCCCCCTGGAGACCCTCCGACGCCAACTCCAACTCCATATATTGGCTTTCGGGGAGAAAAAATCAGAGAGAAAGTCTCATCGCATTTTACGATACGGAGCCGCCGCCAAGCCCTAATCTCTCTCGGGAGGGCTGATCTGGAGTCCGTTCGGGGCTCCGGAGAGGGGGATTCATCGCCGTCGTCATCATCAACCATCCTCCATCACCAATTTCATGATGCTCACCGCCGTGCGTGAGTAATTGCATCATAGGCTTGTTGGACGGTGATGGGTTGGATGAGATTTATCATGTAATCGAGTTAGTTTTGTTAGGGTTTGTACCCTAGTATCCATTATGTTCTCAGATTGATGTTACTATGACATTGTATGCTTAATGCTTGTCACTAGGGCCCGAGTGCCATGATTTCAGATCTGAACGTATTATGTTTTCATGAATATATGTGTGTTCTTGATCCTATCTTGTAAGTCTATAGTCACCTACTATGTGTTATGATCCAGCAACCCCGAAGTGACAATAATCGCGACCACTCCCGGTGATGACCATAGTTTGAGGAGTTCATGTATTCACTATGTGCTAATGCTTTGTTCCGGTTCTCTATTAAAAGGAGGCCTTAATATCCCTTAGTTTCCAATAGGACCCCGCTGCCACGGGAGGGTAGGACAAAAGATGTCATGCAAGTTCTTTTCCATAAGCACGTATGACTATTTACGGAATACATGCCTACATTATATTGATGAACTGGAGCTAGTTACGTGTCACCCTATGTTATGATCTGTTACATGATGAACCACATCCGCATAATTATCCATCGCTGATCCGGTGCCTACGAAGTTTTCCATATACTGGTTTACGCTTATTTACTTTTCCGTTTACTCTGTTATCATCACTACAAAATACCAAAACATTACTTTTGCTGTCTTTACTTTTGTTACCGTTACCACCACTATCATATTACTTTGCTACTAAACACTTTGCTGCAGATATTAAGTTTCCAGGTGTGGTTGAATTGACAACTCAGCTGCTAATACTTGAGAATATTCTTTGGCTCCCCTTGTGTCGAATCAATAAATTTGGGTTGAATACTCTACCCTCGAAAACTATTGCGATCCCCTATACTTGTGGGTTATCAAGACCTTTTTCTGGCGCCGTTGCCGGGGAGCATAGCTCTGTTCTTTGAGTCACTTGGGATTTATATCTGCTGGACACTATGAAGAAGTTGAAAGATGCTAAGACAACAATTTATCCTCAACTACGAGGGGAGGTAAGGAACTGCCATCTAGCTTTGCACTTGATTCACCTTCTGTTATGAGTAAGCTAGCGACACCTAAACCTGCTTCTGCTATGAATTCTGATATGTCGCATGTTATTGATGATGCCACTTCTTCTATGCATGATACTTATGATGAAACTACTTCTATGCTTGATACTACTGTGCCTCTTGGTGAATTTCTAGATGAACAAATTTCTAGGTCTAGAGAAAGAGAAATTATTGAAACTGAACACGATGATGTTAGTAATGATGATAATATGCCTGCTATTCCAGAGGGTTATCTTTTTAATGTTGAATCTACTGAAGCTATTCTTGCTTGCCAGGATAGTCTTGAACGTAAGAGGTTGCTAGTTAAATTGAGTAAAGAATCTGTTAGAGGTAGGATGAGACCCGACCCTGCTTTTGCTACTTCACCTATCTGTGTTCCCGATCAGGATTATTATGATTTTTTTGTTGATCCAGATATAATTACTTTGGTTGAATCTGATCCTTTTTATGGCTATGAATCTGAAACTATTATGGCACATCTTCGTAAGTTAGATGATATAGCTGCCCTGTTTACTAATAATGAGAGATTGCGCTACCTTTATTTACTCAAAATATTTCCGTTCTCATTAAAGGGTGATGCTAAGATATGGTTAAATTCTCTTGATCCTGGTTGTGTGCAAAGTCCCCAGGATATGGTTTATTACTTCTCTGCTAAATATCCCTGCTCATAAGAAACAAGCTGCTTTGAGGGATATATATAATTTTGTGCAAATTGAAGAAGAGAGTCTCCCACAAGCTTGGGGGAGGCTTCTCAAGTTACTTAATGCTTTCCTTGATCATCCTCTTAAGAAACCTGAAATACTTGATATCTTTTATAATGGACTAACCGATGCTTCCAGAGATTACCTGGATAGTTGTGCTGGTTCTCTTTTCAGGGAAAGAACACCGGATGATGCTGAAATTTTATTGAATAATATGTTGACAAATGAAAATAATTGGACACCTCGTGAGCCAACTCCCGAGCCAGCTCCCGAGCCAATTACTGAGCCTATTCCTAAACCAACTGCGAAGAAGAGAGGTGTTCTATTTCTCAGTCCCGAAGATATGCAAGAGGCAAAGAAATCTATGAAAGAAAAAGGTATTAAAGCTGAAGATGTTAAGAATTTACCACCTATTGAAGAAATACATGGTCTTAATTCACCGCCTGTTGAAGAAGTATATGATCTCAATTACTTATTTACTGAAGAACCTCCCGATATCCCGACACAGGTAGTAAAGGTAAATTCTCTCTATAGATATGATAAAGCTGAAGTCCCTTGTACTAAAATTGCTAGTCAGTGCTTGGATGAGTTTGATGACTTTGTGTTTAAGCAAGATGACTTTAATGCTAATTTTGGTAGATAATTAAAACAGAATACCTTTATGATTAAACGCTTGAGTGATTATATGGCTGATATTAGAGGTGAACTTAAACTTGTTAGCAAACATGCTTCTATGGTTACCACTCAAGTAGAACAAGTACTTAAAGCTCAGAAAGAAGTGCTTGATGAAATGAATAGTAAGAAAAATGATTATGCTGTTAGAGTGGCTACTAGAGCTGGTAGAATGACTCAGGAACCTTTGTATCCTGAAGGCCACCCTAAGAGTATCGAGAAAGATTCTTAGAGAAATAATGTTGATGTACCTAGTTCTTCTAAGAGGAAGAAAAAGAAAAATGATAGAACTGTGCAAACTTCTAGTGAACCTATTGCTGAACCACCGATAATCCAAATGATATCTCTATGTCCGATTTGAAACACAATCTGTAATGAACACGAACCTAGTGGAAATGTTAATGATAATGTTCATGATGATGCTCAACCTAGTAATGATAATGATGTAGAAGTTGAACCTGCTGTTGATCTTGATAACCCACAATCAAAGAATCAATGTTGTGATAAAAGAGACTTCGTTGCTAGGAAACATAGTAAAGAAAGTGAACCATGGGTTCAGAAACCCATGCCCTTTCCTCCCAAACCATCCAAGAAAAAGGATGATGAGGATTTTGAGCGCTTTGCTGAAATGATTAGACCCATCTTTTTGCGTATGCGAATGACTGATATGCTCAAAATGAATCCTTATGCTAAATATATGAAAGATATTGTTACAAATAAAAGAAAGATACCGGAAGCTGAAATTTCCACCATGCTTGCTAATTATACTCTTAAGGGTGGAATACCAAAGAAACTTGGAGATCCAGGAGTACCTACTATACCATGCTCCATTAAAAGAAATTATGTTAAAACTGCTTTATGTGATCTTGGAGCCGGTGTTAGTGTTATGCCTCTCTCTTTATATCATAGACTTGACTTGAATAAGTTGACACCTACTGAAATATCTTTGCAAATGGCTGATAAATCAACTGCTATACCTGTCGGTATTTGTGAGGATGTGCCTGTTGTGGTTGCAAACGTTACTATTTTAACGGACTTTGTTATTCTTGATATTCCCGAGGATGATAGTATGTCTATTATTCTTGGAAGACCTTTCCTTAATACTGCAGGGGCTGTTATTGATTGCAACAAAGGCAATGTCACTTTTCATGTTAATGGTAATGAGCACACGGTACACTTTACGAGGAAACAACCTCAAGTTTATAGTATCAACTCCATTGGAAAAATTCCATCGATTATATTTGGAGGTTTTGAATTTCCTCTTCCTACTGTCAAGAAGAAATATGATATACTTATTATTGGGGATGTCCATATCCCTGTTGAGGTAACATAGAGTTATTCGAAATTTCTCTGGTTCCATGATTATCGGAATGAATTTGTTAACAAGACTTGATCAACCTTGTTAGTGGATTCCTTTTGATGAGCATGAGATGGATGAAACTAGAAGCACAACCTTCTGTACCCTCTTTTTATTTTCTGTTCTTTAGTAGAAATAAAATAAAATAGTATTTTTCTGTCTGTCACCCGACTTATCCATGCAATATAAAAATATCCTGAAAATAAAAGTCCTAAGAATGCCATGCCAATTTAATATGATTTTTCGGGAATATTTGAGGATTTTTAGTGCAAAAATTACCGCGAGGGGAGCTGCCACCTGGCCACGAGGGTGGAGGGCGCACCCCCCTGCCTCGTGGGTCCACGTGGCCCTCTTCCACTTATTCCTGCACCCATCTTCTTCCTCTGCCTCACACAAACCCGAAAAACCAACTCAAGCACGAGTTCCAGCCCCCGTTGCTGTGATTTTCGATCTCCTTGCTCAAAGCACCTCTCGCAAAACTGCTTGGGGAGATTGTTCCTTGGTACGTGACTCCTCCATTGGTCCAATTAGTTTTTGTTCTAGTGCTTTATTCATTGAAAATTTGTGCTGCATAGGTGACCACATTCTTGAGCTTGCATGTCAAATTTATATGGTTCCAAGTAGTTCTAATGCTTGATATGCTCTAGGCACTTGTATGAGTAGTTGCTATCAGTTTTATTGAAGTTGGTTCACTTTTGTTTGAAGTTACTAAAAATTTCAGATTATTTCAGAAATAATGAAGAGACTTTTGAGGGGCTCGTCGAGCCAAAGCTCTAAGGAGAAAGAAAAGGAAGAAGAACAGAAGCCCAAATTTAATTTGCCTCGCATCACGGAGGTTCGGCCGTGTGAATGGCCTTCCGATGACTTCTTGAGGAGAGCCGGGATTTATGAGGATTTCTATCTATTGATTGAGAACGCCGGCCTCACCAACTTCCTCCGCGACCAACATCATCAGTATCTCTTACTCACAAATACTTTTCTGCAGAACTTCTACTTTTTCCCTAAGAAATCACCTCCAACAGTAGAGTTCCATTTATATGACGTTGTTAAGGAAATGCCATTAGCTGAATTTTGCGAGGTTTGCAACATACCCTTTGAGGGCAACTTAGATGAACAACACCGTAATGAAGTAGAAGCTTTCATTGACACTATCACAGTGGGAGAAACCAGGAAGGTTTCTGATGCAAGAATCACTACCATACATTTTCCTGTTTTACGTTATTTTGTCTTATTTGCTAGTCGTTGCTTGATTGGTCGCGGGAACTGTGGGAACCTTAGCATTCCTGATATTATTATTTTGTTCCATGGTTTATACCGCAATAACTCTATTAGTATGGGTGGAATTGTTGCTAGACGGTTAAGTCTGAACCGCACTAAGGGCCCCATCTTTGGGGGCATTTATGCTTCACGCCTAGCTGAATATTTTGAAATACCTATTAGGCATGAGGACAAAGAAGAAACAGCGCTGCCCCGTGCTTATTTAGATTATAAGAGTATGCTAGCGCATGATTTCTTGTTAAGAGTCGCGAAGGGGAGCTTAAATATAAATTGTACTTTGATAAACATCACCCTGAGACTATTACTTTGCCTGCTCCCTCTTTGTTTAACTTGTCTACAGGTCTTTACATTGTTCTGTGGGCGGCTGTTCAAGCCTATCGGGATCCTGCACCAGCCCCGGAACTGGAGCCACAAGATGAGCCTCCACGAATGTCTGTTTATTCTTGGGATCTTGAGGCGGTTGCCAGCCAGTGGAAGTCAGAGTCCTCTTCATCACATTATGATCCCAACTATTCTTCATCGCAGTACGACCCCAGCTACACCTACGGGTATCAGCCAGGCTATCCCTGGCAATAGACCAACTTAGGCCAAAAGCCTAAGCTTGGGGGAGTACGTATTTCCCACCGACATTACATTCATGTTCACGCACACTCATTGCTAGATGTCGGTGCTCATACTCTTTCACTGTAATATCCATGTTAGTCTAAATTTCTTTTTCCTGCATTCTTCTTGTGTGTTTAATAAACCTTAGAAAAACAAAAAAAATTATTAGTAGTAGTTTATTACCTGCTTGTAGTAGAATTAAAAAGAAAAACCCAAAAATATTTCCCATTCTTCTTTTGCTTGTTGGGAGCTTTTCCGTGTAAATAGTTTCCATTTCTTTTCCTTTCTTTGGGAGTCGAGAAGACCATATTGAAAATGCTTAGTGGCTCTTATATGCATTATCGTTTATTTAACTTAGAGCCCATATTACTTGTCTTCTCTCTTGAGTTGAATGCTTGCAGATTCCAGCTTAGTCCAATGCACGTGCACTCTTATTATTATACACACTGTTCGGTCGTGCAAGTGAAAGGCAATAATGATGATATATGATGGACTTATTGGGATGAGAAAAGCTGGTATGAACTCGACCTCTCTTGTTTTCGTAAATATGATGATTCATCGTTCCTGATTCAGCTATTATGAAGTAAACATATTTGCAATGACATTTAGAGATTATAGTTGCTTGTGCCATGCTTGATTAGCTATGAGTTATAATGGTTTACCTTGCATGCCAACATGCTATTAGAATGATTATGATATGGTATGATGGGATGGTATCCTCCTTTAAATGAATTGAGTGACTCGACTTGGCACATGTTCACGCATGTAGTTGAATCAAATCAACATAGCCTTCATGATATTTATATTCATGGTGGATTATATCCTACTCATGCTTGTATTCGGTGTAAATTAATTTTAATCATGTTTACGACTGTTGTCGCTCTCTCAGTTGGCGGCTTTCCAGTCTTTTGCTAGCCTTCACCTGTACTAAGCGGGAATACTGCTTGTGCATCCAAACTCCTTAAACCCCAAAGTTGTTCCATATGAGTCCACTATACCTTCCTATATGCGGTATCTACCAACCGTTCAAGTAAATTTGTATGTGCCAAACTCCAAACCTTCAAATGAAATTCTGTTTTGTATGCTCGAGCAGCTCATGTGCAACTAGGGCTGCCTATATCTTCCATGCTAGGTGGGTTATTCTTAAGAGGAGTGGACTCCGCTCCTCATTCACGAGAAAGGGCGAACGGGATGCCCAGTCCCATGATCCAAAAAGATCAAAGCAAATCAAAATAATTAAACAAAACTCCCCTTGGGACCCGTTGAATGTTGGAGGCACTCGTTGTTTCGAGCAAGCCATGGATTGATGCTTGTGGAGGAGGGGGAGTATAAACCTTTACCATTCTGTTTGGGAACTGCCTATAATGCATGTAGTATGTTGCGTTGACAGTGAAAGTATGCCGCTCAAAATATAATTTATCTCTATTTCAAAATCGAGCTCTGGCACCTCTACAAATCCCTGCTTCCCTCTGCGAAGGGCCTATCTATTTACTTTTATGTTGAGTCATCACCCTTCTTATTAAAAAGCACCCGCTGGAGAACACACTGTCTTTTGCATTCATTATAATTGGTTTATATTGGGTATGACTTGACTGAATCTCTTTTACAATGAATTACAATGTTTAGCCAGTCCTTGATCTTTAAAGGTGCACTGCATTTATGTTTTATGGTCTCGTAAAGGGCTAGCGAGATACCATTTTGTTATATCATGTTATGATTATTTTGAGAAAGTGTTGTCCGAGTTTTATTATTATGGCTCGCGAGCTGATTATATTATTGATATGAGTAATTGTGAGACCTACGTGTTATTGTGAGTATGGTTAGTTCATAATAATTGCTGAAACTTGGATGTTGGCTTTTCATGTTTACAACAACAAGAGCAAACAGAGTTTGTAAAAGTTTTTCTTTTTCTCTTTCAGTTTGTCAACTGAATTGCTTGAGGACAAGCAAGGGTTTAAGCTTGCGGGAGATGATACGTCTCCATCGTACCTACTTCTCCAAACTCTTTTGCCCTTGTTTTGGACTCTAACTTGTATGATTTGAATGGAACTAACCCGGACTGACGTTGTTTTCAGCAGAATTTCCATGGTGTTGTTTTATGTGCAGAAGCCAAAAGTTCTCGGAATGACCTGAAACTCCACGGAATATCTTAGAATAAATAATAAAAATCCTCGCCAAAGATGAAGACCAGGGGGCCCACACCCTGTCCACGAGGGTGGGGGGCGCGCCCCTTCCCCCTGGGCGCACCCCCTACCTCGTGGGCCCCCTGGAGACCCTCCGACGCCAACTCCAACTACATATATTGGCTTTCGGGGAGAAAAAAATCAGAGAGAAAGTTCCATCGCGTTTTACGATACGGAGCCGCCGCCAAGCCCTAATCTCTCTCGGAGGGCTGATCTCGAGTCCGCGGGGCTCGGAGAGGGGATTCGTCGCCGTCATCATCATCAACCATCCTCCATCACCAATTTCATGATGCTCACCGCCGTGCGTGAGTACTTGCATCGTAGGCTTGCTGGACGGTGATGGGTTGGATGAGATTTATCATGTAATCGAGTTAGTTTTGTTAGGGTTTGATCCCTAGTATCCATTATGTTCTGAGATTGATGTTGCTATGACTTTGCTATGCTTAATGCTTGTCACTAGGGCCCGAGTGCCATGATTTCAGATCTGAACCTATTATGTTTTCATGAATATATGTGTGTTCTTGATCCTATCTTGCAAGTCTATAGTCACCTACTATCTGTTATGATCCGGCAACCCCGAAGTGACAATAATCCGGACCACTCCCGGTGATGACCATAATTTGAGGAGTTCATGTATTCACTATGTGCTAATGCTTTGTTTCGGTTCTCTATTAAAAGGAGGCCTTAATATCCCTTAGTTTCCAATAGGACCCCGCTGCCACGGGAGGGTAGGACAAAAGATGTCATGCAAGTTCTTTTCCATAAGCACGTATGACTATTTATGGAATACATGCCTACATTATATTGATAAACTGGAGCTAGTTCTGTGTCACCCTATATTATGACTGTTACATGATGAACCACATCCGGCATAATTATCCATCGCTGATCCGGTGCCTACGAGTTTTCCATATACTGGTTTACGCTTATTTACTTTTCCGTTGCTACTGTTATCATCACTACAAAAATACCAAAAACATTACTTTTGATGTCTTTACTTTTGTTACCGTTACCACCACTATCATATTATACTTTGCTACTAAACACTTTGCTGCAGATATTAAGTTTCCAGGTGTGGTTGAATTGACAACTCAGCTGCTAATACTTGAGAATATTCTTTGGCTCCCCTCGTGTCGAATCAATAAATTTGGTTTGAATACTCTACCCTCGAACACTGTTGCGATCCCCTATACTTGTGGGTTATCAGAGGGGTGGTTGAACAGGACCCCGTGGTGTGGAGGGCTGGATGAGCATGAGCGGTGGAGGGTGGTTGAAGCGATGGCCGGTGGAGTAAAGCGATGGAGGCTGGATGAACAGGAGCCCGTGGAGGCTGGAGGAGGTCGACGGTAGCCCGTGGAGGATGGAGGAGGTCGACGGTGGAGATGAACAGTATCCCGTGGAGTCCCGTTTTGCGGTACGCCACACCCCTCCCGATGAACAGGACCCCCGTTTCGACCGTAGGAGGTCCGTTTCGTCCGTTTTGCGGTACGCCACACCCCTCCCGATCAACAGGACCCCGTTTGACCGTGTAGGAGGTCCGTTTCGTCCGTTTTGGCGATACGCCACACCCTCTCGATCAACGGGACCCCGTTTCGACCGTAGGAGGTCTGTTTCTCCGTTGCTGAGACGCCACACCCTTCCCGATCAACAGGACCCGTTCGAACGTAGGAGGTCCGTTTCCTCCGTTGTGCGGTACGCCAGGCCTCGTTTCCATCGCCTGTTCCGTCCAAGCCCTCCCGATGAACACGACCATGCATTCCGCTCCAACCCAGGCGATTGGCTCCCACGCGTTCCGTTGCCTCCCCATGAACACGACGCATTCCGTTGCCTCCCCATGAACACGACGACGACGTTGTTTCTCCGTTCCGACCCAGCCATGTACACGAGCCCTCACCGTACGCATGCGCGAGTAGGCATTCGAGACCCCGCCCGTATGTACACATACGTGGCCGTATTTTCTTTCTTGCACCCTGGCCGTTGTACGTACATGTACATGTTACGTGCGCGCCTCTACTACGACACGTGCGTGCCTCTACATCCACTAGTATATATGTATGTACATGTTCGCGACCATAATGACAACGCTACGTACGCTTCGAGCAGGTGGGTCCCGACTGTCAGGCACTTCCTTGCCTGCGAAGATGTAGCTGGTGGGTCCCAGCAGTCATGGGGGCGAATCGTTTTGGTTTTTTTTGCCCGGACGCACTTCCTTGCGTGCGAAGATGTGGCTGGTGGGTCCCAGCAGTCAGGCGGGCAAATTGTTTTTTTTGCCCGGATGCACTTCCTTGCGTGCGAAGGTGTAGCTGGTGGGTCCCAGCAGTCAGGAGGGAAACATTTTTTTTGCGAAATACGGTGGCTCGTCCGGTGGGTCCCTGCTGTCAGGTGGAGGAATCATTATTTCCACGTAATAAGGAGGCACTTCCTTGCTTCGGCCGTGGACCCAGCTGTCAGCCTCTCCACATACAGTCCACGTCCGATGGAAGTCATTCCTTGACCACATTGACCACGCCGCGCCGAGAGCACCAGGGCGGTGGACGACGGCGAGGCCAAGGAAGGGGATGACGCGGAGCCGGTGAAGACGCGGCAGTGGATGCCCATGCGGAGAGGAGTATGAGGGTTCACTCGTTCGGCTGCGGTGTGAGGCTGCCGTCGCCACAGGGCCTGGCCAGCGGTGGGAATAGTAAGGGGCGGTGAGGCCTCTGCGGCAGCACAGCCAGCCACGGGAGGCAGGAGCAGGCGGCTCGACCGGCGCTGCTTTGGGCGGCTGGAGCAAGAAGACCAGAGGCTGAAGAAGCACTACAGCCGTTGGATGGACATCGTACGGTCACTGGAGCTAGAATTGTTCATATTTACTAAGTTGACAAAGCCCTCCGTCCCCGTCAACTTAGTAGGCCCACAAGTCAGCCTCCCACCAAGGTGGGTCCCAGCTAGCAGGGGGAGTATTCATTTTTTTGTGCGTAATAAAGAGGCACTTCCAGTGGGTCCGAGCTAACAGCGGGGGGAACGTTTTTTTCGCAAATTACGGTGGCCCGTCCGATGGGTCCTAGCAGTCAGGGGGGAAACGTTTTTTTCGCGAAATAAGGTGGCCCTTCCGGTGGGTCCCTGCTGTCAGGTGGAGGAATAATTATTTTGCGCGTAATAAGGAGGCACTTCCTTGCGGCCGCCGTGGACCCAGCTGTCAGTCTCTCCACGTACAGTACTCTTCCGATGAAATTCGCTCGTTGACCATGTTGACCACGCCGGGCCTAGAGCACCAGGGCGGTGGACGACGGCGACGCCTAGGAAGGGGACGACGCGGAGCCTGGGAAGACGCAGCAGTGGAAGCCCGCGCGGAGAGGAGTACGAGGGTTCACTTATTCGGCTGCGGTGTGAGGCTTCCGTCACCGTAGAATAACAGGGGGTGTGGGTGAGTGGAGGTATGTCCTGGCCAGCGGTGGGAGTAGTATGGGGGAGGTGAGGCCTCCGCGGCAGCACAGCCGGCCACGGGAGGCAGAAGCAGGCGGCACGACCGGCGCTGCTTTGGGCGGCTGGACCAAGAAGACCAGAGGTTGAAGAAACAGTACGACCGTTGGATGGACATTGTACGGTCACTGAAGCTAGAATCGTTTATATTGACTAAGTTGACAAAGCCCTTGGTACGCTCCAACTTAGTAGGCCCTGAGTCAGCCTCCAAGCAGTGCGCCCGGATGTCGTGGGAGGAATCATTTTTTGGGTGGCCAAAGCTAAGAATATCCGAGATTGAAGAAGAAGCACGACATCCGTTGAATAGACATCCAATAGCCACTGCTGCTAGAACCCTGTGTTGACTATAATAAGTTGACAAAGCCTTGCATACGCGTCAACTTATTTTTTTTAGGGGACACGTAACTTAGTAGGCCCACAAGTGTGTGGCAGAGAACTTATAGCCCATTTGCGTTTTGTAAGAATGTATAGCCCATTTTTGAATTCTAATGGAATTTACAACAGCCCATTTACAGTTTGTTAAAAGTACAACCCATTTTCTAGCTAGGACAATGATTAATAATTTCAACAAACCGTTGAAGACAGAATTCTATAAAATTTCCCACATTTTGATGGGATCCGAAATATTTTTATCCCGAAATTTCTAGTCAGATTAAATATAAATTTGTATTACGTAAAAATCCAAAGAAACATTGCACGCGCAACAATGAAAATTTAAGATTTTCAAAATCCATAAATAATATTTTATAAACTAATTTCATGTTTGGTGCATTTTTTATAGTTACTGCCAGTTTTTATAATTACATCCCATTTATTATTTTTTAAAGCCCATTTTCTTGTTAAGCCTAATGCATCCCTCCTAGGAAAGATTTGCAGCCAGTGAGCAGAGAATAACAAGTTGACCTTGCACAGGTATTCCTCAAAAGACGTATAGCTGGGCTAGCCATTTTCATCTTGAAAAATTAGTATCCGGGCTGGATATCGGCACTGGCTAGACGCAGACAATACGCCATGATTAATACCCTACTCTCCTTTGAACAACAACGAAATCATCGCCAAGAAAAATTCTGCGGTGCTCACGCCTCAAAAACACAAATCTTCGCCGAGCTGCTTGGTCCCAGCTGTCGGCCGCACCTTGTGCAATTCTCTCGTTTATATTGACTACATAGGTTGACAATGGTGTGGGACCGTGATGTCAGGAAACCAGGAGAAAGCAAAAAAAATAGTTGTACATAATAAGGAGGCACTTGCGTACATACAGCTATGGCCCTAGTGGGCCCCTAGTGTCATCCAGTCAAAGTAAAGTCATCTCCTGAATCCTCATGTTCATTGACCATGTTAACAATGCTCGGCGCCACGGCGAGCACAACAACTCGAAGGACAATGGAGAGGGCCTCGCGGGCCCTACGGAAGTCTGAGACAGCGCCCGCTGCTCATTCAGGAAGCCAGGATCATCGGACACCTATGAGCACCTTCGAGAAACTGAGACCACATGAAATGGTAAGGCCGCGCTTGGGAGCTCTGGTTTATTTCAAACCTGTATTAACATACAAGTGTAATTTACTCATCATCGAAAACAACGCGTAAAATACAGGCGTAATGAAACCGAGGGCCCGAGGTCTGTAAGTAAAACCGGCAGGTTACGCGTTTAACTTGAGAGACCAGTGTATATTTTACGAGCACTACTATATGGACGACATTACCAGACGATACATGCAAGACGTGCATATCATGCCATCCATGGGCAAAGCTGAAACAACAGCTAACGGTTGGATTAGCAATCGTCCGAGTGTCGTTCAGCGTTTTTATCGTATGTGAAGTACTTCCGATATTTTACTAGTCGAAATCGACCAACCAAGCGCCTTCTCCCGAGACCATCTTCTTTAATTTACAAGCGTCAGTTTTACAAGCGGTTTTGGTTGGAAGACGACGATCCAATCACGGCCTAATATCATGAGTTTGTCGGAAGATCATATGGTTTCACGTCTAACCTACCCGACTTGTCGTATAGGCTATTAATGAAACATCAGATAATGAACTTCTTAAGCATGGAAACAACAGAAGAGGATGATCTTCCTAACAAGAAAATCACTGACATTAGATCGACATGCAAAACAATACGAAGCATTATTCTCAGGAGGCACGGTGAACAGCTCGTGATGTCGCATGCCACAACATTCCAACCTCAACTTTGCAATCAAACACAAGGCCTGGCATTACATAGACAATATTCAGAACAAACTCTTAACACAGGAATATCTCAGCAGAGTAACTATTTACTTCTAAACTGAACACGTGAATAGGAAAAACACTCGACGCTGCTCACAAAGAAGGGCATCCCACTCAAAAATATCAAATGCATGTCTTCCGCTAACATTAATGGGCAAATTTTGACAAGGTTTTCCAATTCCAATATATTAAACTAACGTCTTCTTGCTAACATCAATGATTAAACTTTGACAAGCCCATTCAAAATATGCAATGCCTATGATCGTGGAGTCCTGTCGCTTCTTGCTAACATTAATGATTAAACTTTGACAAGCTTTTCCCATTCAAAATATGTAATGCCTATGATCGTGGAGTCCTGTCGCTTCTTGTACTTGTTTGGGCACTTTTTGCCCAGGGCACTCCACGTGTTGTTAAATTGCCAATGGTCTCTGCAGACTAGTCATGTCACCGTGTCTAATATTTATGGCACCGGTGAAGCAATGGAGGATTCGTGCCAAACTAAGAAAAGGTGAAATTGGCACCTCTTTTGGCCTACATAGTGGAAGGCCTAATACTCTGTAAAGCTTCTCGGTCATTCCTTCTGTAATGTAGCACAAACAGTGACTGCTTCTTTCTGCAAAGTGGAACGACCAACTAGACCCAATAATGCAGCAGTTTGCCTTGGACAAACTGGCTCTTATTGTGCAGTTGAACTAAAATCAAAGTCGGAATAAAACCGAGCTTTAATTTTGATATCCCTGTAAGCAACAAAAGGTATAAGGGAAACAATTACTGAGAAATAACGGTTGATGACTTGTACTCCCAGAAGAAAAACATCTACTTATCTACCTTATCTTAATGGGAAACAAAGCAGGAGAGTAGCAATTCTCAATCAGTGTGATTCATTCATATTAACTGAGACATTCTCTTAACAATGCCTTGTTTCAACATGTATAAAGAACGAAAAAGAAGAAAAGTATCATTCCTAAAACAATGCGACTGATTCATTTTAACAGAGACATTATCTTAACAATACCTTGGTTAAACATGTAGAAAGAACTACAAAGCAGGATAGTACCATTCCTAACAAGTGTTGCAGTTTTGAACTAAGATTCAGTAGTTAATTAATTTAGAGTGGCATTGCTTAATTTTACCAAAGCAGCATTAGATTAACAAAAGCATAAACAGTTCCAGGGGAGAGTGGGCGCAACAACAAGTATGTGCTTCCATCTACTTATAAAGGGGTGATGCAGAGTTTGTTGTAACAAAGCAACAAGCATCATGTCCGTGTTGGTCCCATTTTGTTCACTACTTAATGGGAAAAGACAGCAATACAATAGCTTCAATTCAACATTTATTTAAAACAGTACCAATACAAGTAGCACAACATCTCAAAGCACTTTGCACAATCATGTGGATGAAGGCCTGTCTTGACCTTTCATGAGACCACCAGGATAAAATACGAATCTGCCAACACGAATAGGAAATCCAATCTCGTTTTGTGCGCTTGCACTCAAATCAAGCAAAGTGTTTCGTAGCGAAGAAAAATGTCATAATAGCAACAAGTTGAATAGATATCCCTGTTTAAACAGAGGCAAAAAGGAATCAATGATGGCTAATAAAGGAGGATGAAACATGCGCCACAAAATGGTAATCCCGCCAATCCCTAGCAAGTGTTGCAGTTTTGAAATAAGATTCAGAGTTAATTCGAGAGTGGCATCAATTATTGGCTTATAATGGGGTGATGCTGAATTTGTTGTAACAAAGAAACAAGCATCATGTCCAGGTTGGTCCCATTTTTGTTCACTACTTAATGGGAAAAGACAGCAATACAGTAGCTTCAATTCAACATTTATTTAAAATAGTACCAAAACAAGTAGCACAACATCTTAAAGCACACTGCACATCATGTGGATGAGACCAAGATTTGAAACAACTCGCCACGAAGACTGGAAACAAATCTCGATCTCCTTTTGTGCAGTTCCAAAAAAATTAAGCAAAGTCACCGGTGTGACATTCAAGTTGAACTGCACAAAACACTCTTAAAACATAAGTGATTCAGTAACGAAGCAAAATGTCGCAATAGCAACAAGTTGAATCGATACCCCTGTTTTAACTGAGGCAAAAAAGGAAACAATTACTTGCCGATAAAGGAGGATGAAACAAACGGTGACAGAAAGAAGCATCTAACTTATCTTGGATGGAAAACAAAGTAGGATAGTAGCATTTCTAAAACGGTTGCATTGATTCATATTAACAGAGACATTCTGTTGAAACAACACTCGTTAAAAAATGTAATTTACTTTTAACAGTGGCATTGCTTCAATTTTTCGGCGGCATTCTTAGATTAACAACAGCAAAATAGCTGTATGGGACATGCCAGCACCATGTGCATCCACACGTATAAATGGGTGATGCAGAGTATCTAGCCAAGCAGCATATATGTGTTGGTCCCATATTTGTTCTCTTTGAACCTTTTTCCTAAGTGAGGGCAGCAAATCTAGTCCTGCACAAACTACCCGACCCACCAGTTTCTTTCCCTTTTCAACAAAGAGATCGGTTCCTTACAGATGTGTGTACTGGGTTACCCCCTTTTTCCCTTTTCGACCTACAAAGCGGCTGGATAGCCAGTCTATACTACTTTCCGCCCCTCCTTTCCTCATTGAACCATGTCCTAGATTCTTGCTCCAGCCCACCGCACCCTTCTTTCCTCTTTGAACCAAGACCTAGATTCGACTACAGATCAAAAAAGATCCACATGCAGCTAGAGCAACGACGGTTTCAAAGAAACTTATATCTTAGGGTCGTCGGGATGTGGCAAGGCGTGCAGCGGGAGGCCGGATATGCCCACACTACGTACGACAGCGAGAAAGAAGGGGTCGGTGGCCCTCCCGCACAGGCGCTGGGTGAAAGAGAACAACGCAGTCGGCAGTGGATTGCCTCCCTCGCCGAAGGCGATAGAGTGAATGTTGCACCTCCTCCCCTTCCCGATGCGACGGGATACGGACGCCTCCTTCACCAGCTGTGAGGGGGGAGAGAGAGACAAGAGGCCAACACAGTCTTGTTTAGATCTGGTGAAGAGAGGGTGAGAGACCATGAATATAGCAAACCCTAGAAAATGAACGCTGAGCCTCCAGCGTGTAACATATATGTAGTGCGGCGAGCGTGTGGAGAGTGCAAACCCTAGCGAACAAGCGCCGAGGCTCCCGCTTATATATATACTACTGTAGTACGGATTGAGCTCCGGTGCCTTCATCACACACTGCTTTTGGCTGTGTGACGGTGAGCCAGCCACATTTTGGGCCCACCTGTCATAAACCAAAAGGCAGGTGCACTAAGTCAATGAAGCCGCGTCCATATAGTACTCTCGTGTATGCGACTAATATATACTAGTGGAGTGGTTTTCTTATTCTCTCCATAACAATCATTTTAAATTATATACGCAGCAATATTAACGTACAGCATCTCTTGTTTGCGCACGTCCGGACCGCTGCCACGGGCGGTCCTGACCAACCCGAACCCTCTTCATCACCCGCGCGTGCTTCCCACCCGAAACGGTCAGTGCCACATTCATGCCCGGCCAGAGCGGACGCGACCTCTCACTGGCACCGGCATTGAAGCGGCGCGCCGGCCGAGAGAGCGTCGCCCGCGCCGCTTCCGGGTGCACGCGGCTGCTCCGCGTTCAAAGGTCGCAATAGCCGGCTACAACATGCATGTAAAAAGTTCTTGGGAGTCCGTGCTATAGCTAGCTGTCCTCCCCCAACTCGTCAATCTCTTCCAGTAGTGCTAGTAATCCATGGCGCGATCCATCGGCAAGCAGGCGGGAAAGTTATCGTATACTCGGTTTGCGGTGAGTGGCATGCCGAGTGACCGTGTGGGGTCGAGCCGTGGAGGGTGGTGAGACACGAACACAACAGACGTGATTTGAACATTGGTTTTGCTCGATGGCACGATCCAACGAAACGAAATGTTGGTTTCTCTCCGTTTCCATTCTTTCTCCGGAAAAACGAAAACTTTCCACTCCATTTTCATTCCTATTCCAAGGTTGCCCCGTTACAACATTCCATCAAATACAAAGGAAAACTAACACGCATGCTGATGCATCTCAATGATTCACAGATCATAGCCAATATTTACTTCACAACTAAAGAAAAAAGTTGTGAGAGCGTGTACGAAAGAAAAACTACTGATGGGGTCACTACAACTTAAACCCTAAACCCTAAACATGATTTAATTCCCTGGCCAGGTAGAACCTGTCGAAGGAAAGACGGTTGGCACCCTCGGATCATACGATGCTTTTGTGCAGTTCCACTAAAATCGACCTGAGCTTCCCTGATGGCAAAGATATTGAAGAAGTGTGAATAGAATAATAGTACTAGCACTAGTTCATGAGACATAAACTCATCACAAGTAGAAGCCGGTAGAAGTAGAGAAAGGTCGACATGGAGATGGAGCTACGGCAGTGGAACAAGCCGGCTCCAAAAGGAAGATGGACTACCTGGGACGTCGGGCTGTAGCTAGAAGGGCGGTTGGGATGCGGCATCAGCCCATACCGCGGTGACCCCCGATTGGGACGCACCGACTGTGGGTTTTCTCCCTCGCCGATGTCGACTGCGTCTACGCAGAACATTGTTCCCTTCCCCCAGCTGCGGGATCAGGCTCGTCGTTCTATGCTTGTGAAGAGAGCAACCTTAGCAAGCAGGCTTGTAGCTTAGGCTCCTGCTAGTGTATATATAGTGGTTTTCTTTTTCTCACCATATCAACCATTCTATATTGCGTAGTCATTCAAGAGTGAAATCATGGTTGCTTCTTCCGAGTAACTTACTGTGTGATTTGACTGCTCCTTAGTGGCCCCTAAACGTACTCCCCTACGTGTATGCAACAGATCCACGTACACATGGGCATAAAAATGCGCGTGGCGCCCTAATGCATGCATGTCCGAGCACACGACGGAACACACACGGTCACGCTAAGTCCTCAACCTACGTGCATGCACACACATACTCGGTCGGGGTGAGCTAGTGACCGTATAAACACCGGAAAATATATATATTGAGCGCAATGGCGTATTATGAAGTCCATGACCGTATTTTTACAAATATACAGGATGAGACGGTGTATTTATCTCGTTTGAAATTAAGCCATAATAACCAGAGAGGAGGCAGTATGGACTAGCATTACTTTGCTGTGTCCCGTCAACTTGCCGAACAAGGAGAAGGTTGCAGGACGGGAGAAGCTTGCGCGCGGTGGCTCGCAGGACAAGGAGAAAATTTTGACTAATGCAAGCTCTCCTTCTCTCAGGCGGTGGACGTGCAACAGTTAATTAAGTGTCAGATTGCCAGAAGCATACACTATACTACTAGTGCTACTATTGTTCGACTTCCCGAATAGGCAAACAGCCAAGCGCAAAGTTTACTAGTACTAGTACTACTACTATAGTCTATAAAGGTACTACTATACTAGTACTAGGAACCGGATGGAGGAGCGTCTGCACTCTTATTATAATTTTAAAATGTGATAAAGCAATCTTCAACACATTTGGTTATCTTCGAGGGTTCTCGCATGTGATGATGGAAGTTGATTCCATGGAACACTCGCCACAATTCTCGCTTAATTCTGGCTCATATCCTGTTACAAATAGTAGCGCTCGGTAATATTTCCTCTTTTTTTGTTATTAAGCATGTAAACAGGTCAGCAAACCTTGCGGCACATCTTCGTGCGAACCGTGCTTGCTGCACTTTGAATGTGGCCGAGAGCTGGCTTGATGAAACACCTCGCTTCCTACTTCTTTTTTTGCGGGGTACCTCGCTTCCTAGTGACCAGTGTCTTGGTTGATCGTCCTAAGAATGCTTATATATGAATAAATCTCTCTCATTTACCCACAAAAAAGATTATGCCATATTAACCGGAAAGGAGGGAGTATGGACTAGCACTACTTTTTGGTGTGTCCCGTCAACTCGCATAATGAGGAGAAGCTTGCAGGACAAGGTGAAGCTCGCTTACGCCTTTTGACTAATGCAACCTACCCTCGGTGGACATGCATCAGTTCATTCGGTGTCAGATTGTCAGAGGCATACACTGTTGTACCCAACATGCGGAGTACCATCATTGTTTGACTTCACGAAGAGGCGAAGAGCCAAGCGCAGTAGTACGAGTAGTACTACTACTAGAACCGCATGGTGGAGCGTCTGTACTCTTATTTTTTTATCTCTGATAAAGTACACGTTTATTCTAGAGAAGGGTCGAAAACGGCAGCCCAACATGTAATGAATGATATCGATCAACCAACCATGCTCGAATATATCTTGGCCTCCGTGCGAGCCCGTCTGTGTGTTCGCGCTCCTCGTCTCTCTCAAGGAACGGCGGGTTGGCTCTTTGCCGTCAATTGAGATCGGTTTGCTCACACTCCTGTCCCACATGTCAGTGATATGCCAAGAGGAGGTGCGTTGACCGACCGCCATACGCTGCACTTGGTTTTGCACCTTCATACTACTCCTCCCTCCGTCACAGTTTCTGGTAGCGCTTCATTATGATGCATTTCTCTCAATGCATTTCCACCACCAGAGAGACTTTAGACGTGTTTGCTTTAATGCTCAATTAATTAGGGCGTGGTAACCGCAATCAAGTCCACAATTTTCTCTCCATGTACTGTAGTACTACGCAGTGGAGTAAGTGCATGCATGTGTGTACCCGGGGTGGAAGCACTGCATGCATGTGTGTACGCCGTGCTATAACTACCAATGCTATTTTTCAGGCCGGTCGCTAGTCGCCTTGGTCCCACAGATTTTTTTTCTGAAGCGCGTTGTATAAACAGTGACAGATGGAGTAGTATGAGCGGATTCAAAGAAGAGTGTATTGATGGTTGCTTCTTCAGAGCAAATTACAGTGGGAAAGGTGGGGCTTATGATTTGACTGCTCATTACTCACTATTAATGTGGCGCAACGACCGGGCTGAGTCTCCCATGCGGTTGTGCACTACCCCCTCGGTTCTTAAATATACTACGGAGTATATTTGTCTTTCTAGAGATTTCAACGAGTGACTACTCAAATATTTTTCTTTTTAGAGATTTCAAATGGACTAGCACATACGGATGTATATATACATATTTTAGAGTGTAGATTCACTCATTTTGCTCCATATGTAGTCACTTGTCGAAATCTCTAGAAAAACGAATAGAATATTTAGGAACGGTGGGAATACACATATGAAGCAAAATGAGTGAATCTACACTCTAAAATATGCCCGTTTGAAATTTGTAAAAAGACAAATATTTTGGAACGAAGGAGTATAATTTTGTGCATGGCACATGGACCCGGATGATGAAGAGGCTTCTGGCAATGCTATCAAGCTTCCATCATTTGTTTACATAATTGACGTACTATACAAATAATTTTCCAGCGACATGAAATTGTACAATGGTGTGAGCTTTCAACTTTTGTTTCGCGTGTCTTGCCATCGATGCTCTTTCGAAAACAATAAAAACTAACTTCCTTGCTAATGCATGTCAATTATTAGCAGATCGAGCTAATAATTACATCACTGGCGAAGACAGAGTTGTGAGAAGGTGTTAAATTAAAATTGATCCATGCTTTCATTGGCAGCAACGTCCCCCAGCTCTGTCTAAATCAACAAGGCATGTTGGGAAAAAAGTAGCTATCTGGAGCATGCAACATTCGATCATTTTGTGCAGTTCCACTAAAATAGAGCTGGCGTCCCTGTTCCAAAGATATTAAGTGTGATTACGATAATAGAGGACTGCTGATGAAACAATAAACACACAAATAGAAGCCGGTCACCTTTGCAGTCTCTCTTAAGACTAACTAGTTGGAGAAGATTAGGCTCGGAGTTGGATGAGGAGGATAGAGCAAAACCAATCTCCCTTTGTGCATCGCCTTTGAAATGTAGACGCGTTGCCCGTGTGACATTTTAGTACAACTGCACAAAACACTCTTAAGAAATAAGTGATTTGTGCAGTTCACCAAAAGGTCATAATAGCAACGAGGTGAAATGGATAGCCATGTTTGCAAAAAGAGGTAGAAAGGAAACAATTACTGGCCAATAATAGTTGATGACACATGCGACGACAAAAAGAAGCATATTCCTTGCCCTAAGGGAAGATAACAACACGGTTGTGTTTGTCTAAAAGCAGTGTGAGGGCGAGAATGCAATATGGAAAATACGTTGGACGAGCTACATTTTGGGCAAAGAACTATGGAAGATCCACATGCAGCGGCGTGGGAAGACAGGCGGTGGAGCAAGGCGGAGGGATACGGAGGTCATCGGGATGTAAATAGGTGGCGGCGGTAGGCGGAATCTGCGAGCAGGTGGCGTAGGCCCTGCCGTGCCGGAGCTTGGTCAGAGAGAATGGCGTGTACCGCATATCAGGACGTGCTGCCTCGGCGCCGTCGAACGGAGAAATGATGCACTTCCTCCCTTTTCCCCAGCGGACGGGATGCGGTCGGATCAGTGACCAATGGTGAGAGAGAGAGAGGCCACCGCAGCCTTGTGTGAGATACTCTGAAGAGCGACAAACCAGGCACGCAAGGCTCCATTGATATAGTGAGCGGACTACCTTTTTCTCCATAAAAATCGTTTTATATTCTCGTATGCGTGCCATTGGCGCTATAACTTTATTTAAAAATAACGCGCAACGCGTCAAGTCGAACTTTGTTTCGTGCGGGCGTGGTACACGACCTCCCTAGGTAAACAACCGCCACAGCATTCAAATTAGCACGTGGGCTGCCATTTCAGAAAGAAATGAGCTCCACCGTGTACCAGCTGGTGTGGCTGGGCACAAGCGTGAGTACGTGCAGTGCACCTATTCTCTTCTTGTATACATACACCACCTACGTGGGGTTGTGTGAGAGATACAAACCTAGAGAGATATATTGTGTGGGTTCTTGAGAGTTTTTTGGGGGGGTCAATCAAAAATGTAACATATGCAATGTGTGTGAAATAGAGTCCTGGATATAACATATATATAGAGGCGATCCACGAGAAGAGAGTGGAGGTATCATCGGCTTGAGGTGTCCATAGAATCAAAAGAGGGATGATGTGTGTGTGTGTGTGTGTGTGTGCGATCAATAAAGAGTGCCATCAATTTGTGTGTGCCCACGTCAAAGATATAGAGTGGCTGGCCCTCTTTGGAGCGTGAGAGGGACATGTGCAGTTTGTCTCGTGGCATGGATACCTACTGCAGTGCTCGACTATCGGTGTGTGGTGGGGGAAGAGGGAGGCCCAATTAACTATAGAGGTACAATGGCTGGTATATGTGTGGAGGAGGAGAGAGGCCTACCTCATGTATTAAGGAGATCGATTTTCCTCATGTATTAAGGGAGATCGATCGGCATCCATGCATATGTGCAGGAGAGGAATAAGGTTGGGAGAGAGACAAAGCTAGAGTGTTGGAGGGGGTGGTAGTGGAGTTGCTTCTAACAAATGGTGGGATAGGCTTGCTAGACAAACGGAGGGCACGCCCACAATATCAATAAGAGAGGAGATGGCTGCTTGTTGTCTGTGCACGTGCATGTGAGAGACGGGTCAGGAGGCATGCACGAATGATGAGGGGGGACGATGTGTCTGTGGTAAGCAGACATAACTACATAGGAAGATCAATCGCCCTTTGTTAGAGAAAGGAGAGACATAACTTGTGAGGTACGTCGATCGATGGGGGGGGGGTAGTTAAAGTCGATCAGTATACATGCATGTGTGTGTTAGAAGCAACTGAGGCACGAGGAGAAGGATAGAGAGAGAGGGATGCATGTAGGAGGTGGTATGAGAGGCATACTATATCGAGCGGGATGGAGTGTGCGAATACGAGAACAATGAAAAGAGTGGTGGGAGTGAGGCATGGACGGTGACAAGAGAAGAGGGAAGCTTGTGTTTGTGCTAGGCACACTGGCTAGAGAGGCATATCGATCGATGTGTGCCGTAAAGAAGGAGCTGGGGCCTACACACACCATGGGTGAACGACCTAAAGTGAAAAGACAATTTGCGTGATGGAGCTAGAGAATGCTGAGGGAGGGTGAGAGGGATGCGGGCGTGTGCATGGACAAGAGAAAGTTAGCGCTAGCTACAAAGATAAGAGGGTTGTGTGGGTGTAAAAGACGAATAGAGATCATATATACTTCATTATAAAAAGCGAATTCGGATATTTGAAGAATTTATCATAGTGTTTTAAACCGACGCATGTGTGAATATATATAATGGTGATACACATGGTGTGTTTATGAACATGTTATACTACATTTAATATATTTTATCTCTACTCTTATAAAAACGGAGTTGTTGATGATGGTGTGCCTTCCATCCTGCATTATAGGTCGTCCGATTTATATCTGGCGGATAGCAAGGAAACTATGATGGTTGAAGTTGGCAACAATCATGATTGTAGATTCTTATTGAAATAGAGAAACGAATTCAAATTTGGTTCGAATTGCAGCGGTAGTATAGACATTTGGAATGCACTAAAATGTTGGTATGAGTAGGTTACATGCATTATACAGCAAGCGATAAAATTTAATCCGACATAACATGGATTCATACTCCCTCCTTCCATCTATATAGGGCGTAATGAGATTTTTAAGACCGCCTTTGACTATTGACAAGATTAATAGTACATGACATGCACAATGTGAAAATTATATCATTGAAAGAACCTTTCACATGCGAAGTTAACGGTGTGCTTTGTGTAAGTTGCATGTCATATATCATTGCTCTAATATCTGGTCAAAGTTAGCATCAAAAAATGCATTAGGCCCTATATAGATGGAAGGAGGGAGTAGCTTTGAATAGCATTTGTATAGTAAAACGGGGCAAGACTCTCTCTTTGTGTGGTGTGAATAGTTTTATTTTTTTTGTTTTGTTTTTGGTTGAGGAAGTGCGAATTGATTTGGTGCATTACAAGTACAATATTACTACACGTTAGGCTTGTCCCTAAAATTCAACCAGCGTCTTGTTATATCCCGAAAATTCAGATATCGTGCTCCCAAAACTGGCGCCTTCACAACCGCACCTTGCTATCCCGAAATTACAACGCGAAAACTCCCTCCACTGCCAAATCGACACGCGAAATCCCCTTCTAACCCTGAGCGAAGGGCCGCTAGTTCAAATTGGTGTGGGGTACTTTTGTAACACACCGTACATTTTGGACAAGCGCGTCCCTATGTCATGCTTCACCCCCTCCCATCGCCCCCTTTTCGCCATTCGAAATCCCAGGCCGCCATAACCTCTCTGCTCCAGCCGTGAAACCCCACCCTCCTCCGTCCGCCACGTCACTGCTGCCCAGCCGGAGCCTCTTCCCCGACGATGTCGTCCACCGCAATAGCTCGACGTCCCTCATCCACCTCCCCGGATGAGGATCCGTCGTCCATCTCACCGTCCCGCCGATTCAGCCACCCCGTCCTCTACCTCCAAGGAGCTGCTTCGACGATCGCCTCGTCTATCGCGGCTGCTCCATCCCCACAGCGCGCCTTAACCGGCTCCACCGGAACCGCAACATCCTTTCCGACTCCTCGGACGAAGCCGAGGCCTACTCGGCGCCACCAAAGAGGTTGTACACTCATCGCATCGCACCTTCTCCTTAACTCGACCTCCCGGCGCCGATAGTGCTCCATCCCGCACCCCCATGGAGCGGCTACCTTGAAGCCAGCGCCGTGGGCGACATCTCCACGACGGCTCTCCCCCAGTGCGAGGCCCCTTCGAAGGCGGTGTCCATACTAGCCGGATCTGCTGTTGCTGCTCCGGCTCTCGCTCGAGCGCTCACTCACCCAGCTGCTGCTGCTCCTCTCCCCCTCGCTCGTGCTGCTGCTCTGCTCCTATTAAGCCACACTTCAGTCGACTAAATTGACTTTTGGGTCTCAGGGGTTGGGGGGGCTCGCCGGAGTTAAGGAAGAACCACCCGCAGCGGGGACGGGGGCTCGCCGGAGAGGTACCCCACTATCTATCTTAGGTTTCAGGGTGGGGGCGGGGGCCTAGAGGGCTGGTCGGGGCAGCGGTGGCGAGTTGTTTCGGGGTGGCGAGGCGGCGCTGGGGCCGGCGGTTCGGCCGGTGGTGGCTGGCGGCTCAGGGGGTGCAGGTTGAAGATGAACTACAGGTCCTCCCTAAACTACAAGTCAAGTGCCTCTCTGCTACCATTGCGTTCAGTTTCGACAGTAGCATTCAGATTCCACAGTAAATTTCAGTTTCGACAGTTAAGTTCAGAGTCAACAGTTTTTACCTCATCTGTTGTAGTCAGGTGGTTTTTGGTGATGTTAATTTTACATCCATTTTACATCATCTATTGGAGATGCTATTAGAATCCCAATTGAGATTGACGATGTCTGTCTTGTGCTGCTTCAGCCTTGATGTCTTACGGCTCACGGAGTTGCTCCAACGACGAGCGATCCATCTGTGAGCAGTGCCACGGACGCCGTCTCTGATTCCTCAGATCTTCCTCCACACCTCCGACAGCCACCTCTGCCTCAAGCTGCTTGACCAACCCAATGATGTTGAGGTCGACACGGCTACGGCAAAGAGGTTGTACACTTGTTGCATCACTTATTACTATACATTCACGTCGATCCATTAGGGCTATTTTGGTTCAACGGAAAACATCGATCCTTTGGTTGTTACCATCACTCTAAATTTCTTCATGCTCTCCTTACATAATCTCACCATATTTTTTCAGTATGCATGTGGATATTGTACACAGTCATGCTGAACATGTAGAGAAAAAGAGAAGAGTTTTTGGCGGCAATACAATGTCATGCAGACATTGCTCCATGGTGGGTTCAATGGCAAACCCTCCCACCCTCTCCAGATTGTAATCGAGAGGAAGATATCTGTTACGAGGAGGATTGAGACGCCGTGACCACTCCTATTTACCCCCAAGGTGTTTGCTCTACCTTGGCATGATGATGTTAGTCATATCATGCATATGTTGCCTTGCAAGTGCCTACTTTTGACATCATATATGTCATTTGCTTAGTTTAGACATGTTACGTAATGCCACCTGTTTAGTTTCTATATCATATATGGGAATTATGCAGTCTCATGTCTTTTAGCCAGCCATAATATATGTGAAATGTGCAATGCCATCCTGTTTAACCAGGCATCATATATTTGAATGATATCTTGCCCATCCTTTTCTTCATTACATTTCCATTTGTCGACAATGTTTGTACATTAAACTACTCTTCTGTGAATCAGCCATTTGGGTGGGAGATGGAAAAATCTGGAGTGAAAACAAGGCCTTGAGTAGAGCAGTGCTACCGTCAAGCAGATCTCTTGTTGGGTCCCGATAGCTCCTCGAGAGATGGATTTAGAGACAGATGACCAGTCCTATTCCCCACCGAGGTGTATGCTCTAACTTGGCACGGTTATCTGCTCATATCATGCATACGGTGTCTTGCATTGCATAGTTTAGACATCATATACACAATATTCAACACCATGTTCTTAGTTCAGACATCATATCGAATGCCCTCTGTTTAGCATATAAATCACATATGTGAATTAAATGATGCGATCCTGATTACTTAGATAACATGTAGGTGAATTATGTTATGCGATCCCGTTTAGTTATTCATCATATCTTTGAGTTATGTTATGCTATGCTATCCAGTTTAGATAGACATCATATATGTGAAATTATGTCATGCTATCCGTTTTAGTTAAACAATATACATGTCAACTATTTCATGCCCTCTTTTTCCATACTATCTATTGCATCTATCTCTCATACAATGTCTGTACATTCAACTATGTTTCCTGTTTATCAGCCATTTGAATTGGAGCGGGTGATGCCAGTATCTAGCGGAATAAAAACATGTTCTTCAAATAAAACAGTGATACCTCTTGGTGGAGATAGCACCCCGGTTGTACATGCACAAGAACCAGCCCTACCACACATAACCCAAACTCTCGCAGATTGTACCCCTACTACGATGGACAGAGAACCAGCTTCACCAAATCTAACCCCAACCCCAGTCGATAGTAACCTAGTGCCCGTTGACACAACACCATCTCCACCACAGAGCTCCCAAACAAGAGCAGTTAGTAAGGCAGCTCCAGTGCCCAAAGGGCCAGTACTATCACGGCGAACCCCAACTCCACCGGTTAGTACGCCTATTCTGTGGAGGAAGCACAACCAGCCGATCGTAGTTTAGCATCTATCGCATTTGATGTTGTTAAATCGTATGTGCGTATCTTCCAATCTTGGAAATATTATAATGAAGATGAAGGAAAATGCCGATTCAGGTGTTTGTCCGGGAGTTATGTGTAAGTAATGTTATTCATGGCAATTACTTTTCTTCGTCCCATACATCCTACCTCCATGATGGTTATAATACAACAAATTTTCCCATTTTCTCTATAGAGAAGGACCGATTTGGAAACTCAGGATGAGGTAACCTGTGCTAATACCTCTGCTATCTTCAAGAATGCTTGGTGGCGATCGGAATTACTCAAGAAAACGTACTTCACCGGCAAAGAAACTCATCAAATTCCCTTACGTTCTCTGAGACACATTTATTGGACGATGATCGGGAACGCCTTTGTTCAGATCGTCCCGAACCAAGAATGTGGTAAGGTCTATGAGCTCATTTTCTATTTTAAGTATTTTATTCATGCGTCTTCTTGTACTGTTCATGTAGAACAAGTGCCTAAACCTGAAGAACAACTGTTCTAATTTAAGATTCCATTGCTATCATAGTTCAAAAAAGCGTTAGGCGTTAATTGTGCGTTTTGCCACCGCCTTGCGCTTTACTGACCAAAGTGCATGCTTATGCGCAGTTATGCAAAGATTATGCGTAGTTATGCACAATGCGTTTTGCCAACGCCTAGAGCCTAGGCGCGCTTAAGCGCTCGCTTAGGAGCGCCTTTTTTTAACTATGATTGCTTTGCTCTTGTATCATTGTATTTATTCATACAAACTTATTTTTAAATTGAAGGATCCAATCGAAACTCCAATGGCATAGTAGGTATGTTCACGCATGTTTCTTTAAATGGTTTGCTCTTATCAATAGCTCTGTTGATTTCAATTTCAATTGTGTATACAGTTGACTTTCATATCATGCACATTACTAGCATCACAACAGAGCTAATAGTGTTGTTGTACATGTAGACCCGTGGTACCCATCTGAAATCTTGTTGTGTCGTGTAGTTTCCCACGCTTTGTATTCTTTCACTGCTGCTTTGTCTTGAACTGATATGATTTGAACCGTGTCTCTATTTTGATTTGGCAAGACAATGCAGTGACCATAGGACATAGATATATGTTTGTTTGATGCTTTTATTATGTACTAGTACTTGGCAATAGAAGACTTGGTAGTTTAATCCTGTCCACCTTACTAATGAGCTGGTTCACCGAAATGAGTTTCATATACTAGACACGCTAAACTTGTTATGTGTCTGCTTGTTTCTTGTTTTAGAATGTTGACAGAATATTGGGGAAGAGTGCCTTATTAAGCAATGGTAAAGGAAGTAATGCAGATAAGGTTCAGGATACTGACACATCCTTGTTGGTCTCCAACAAAGCTGATAAAACAGCTAAGGAAGACTATCTTGAAGACAGCGAGACAACCCCAAAGTCTGTCTTGGTTTAGTGTTAGAGATTCATGGCCACTACCGCTTGCACAAGCTATTCAAACTCACCGTCTGAATTAGTTCGGTTTCTTGAGTCTCAACTACAAGCTGAAAGACATCGATCAGCTGTCTTTGTGACAAGAAGCGAAGGACTGCGGAAGTCCTGGAGCATTCAGATGCATACTTTCGGTGCAACAACAAGCGTTGGAGGATTTTACCGCCAAGCAGGACAAAGCTAATCAGCTTGCTAAGCTTATTGCCGACATGGTGGATACCGGGATAAAGTTTCTTGAGCTCTTCTAAAGTTGTTTCAGTTATGCTCTTGTTTTGCTGCGCGTTTATTTGCTTGGTGGCCAATTTTGACGGCCAATGTATGTAATATGCTGCTTTGTTCCCTATATTTGCTTTGGTGGCGAACTTTGATGCCAGTGGATGTAATATGTGTAATAGCGGTAATAGGCTAGCGTTAATTGCTTGCTTATTTATTTCCTTATTGTGTTGTTTAGTTGTTTGCTTGTAGTCACTGCAGTTCTTTTTTCGTGTTTTCTAGTGGCCACAATAGCCTATTTTTGGTAACTAGGCCAAAATAATCATGGCAAACACACGATCGTTGTAACCATGGGCCTCCTGCAGTCAGTATGATCCATGGGCCTTCGTCCGGCCATAGGATCCATTGACCTTCTATACGGACCGTAGGATCCATCGGCCTTCTATACGGGCCTTAGGGTCCATGGGCCTTCTACGGGCCGTAGGGTCCACAGGCCTTCTACGGGTCGTACGATCCATGGGCTTTCTACGGGTCGTACTATCCATGGGCCTCATACGGGCCGTAGGATCCATGGGCCTTCTACGGGGCGTATCATCATTTCGCCAATCATGGGCCGTACTATTCGTGGACCATAACATGCCGTTAATAGGCGTGTTGATAACTCTATGAAAACAGCCCAACGGGTTTTTACATGAAAATGGCCTAAGCGTATTAACGGTCCATAAGCGGGCCGATCATAACGATGGGATGAATTTGGCCCACAAGCGAAAATAGCGATGAACGGGCGTATGTAACGAATCGTTGCAAATGAGCCCAAGAATCAATGGGCCCGAGAAGGCCGAAAGATAACTTGGGCTAGAAACGGCCCAATGGAATAACGGGCCGTTAATGGGTATAAAGTGATACACTGTTCATTACGGGCCAGTTTCACCATGGGCCTTAATGGGCCAAGAGATACAAAGGTCCTCATATGGGCCGAAAGAAGTCATGGGCCACACATGGGCCGGAAGTTAAAATGGGCTGAATCATATGGGACGGCCCAGATGACGCTATTGGGCCTAATTCAGATAGGGCGTATCGGGCCCTGGGTTAGCGGGTTGTAAATGGGCTATATGCGAACAGGCCGTTAACAGGCTTTCCATGGGCCGGGCCGCCACCTTTTGACCAAGTCAAACGGGTCGGCCTTTTCAGAGGAATGGGCCTCTGTTGGGCCGTGCCATGTGTCGCCATATCATAGGAGACTTCGGTCCAATGAACGGATGACATCTGTCCCAACGGTGAGCTGACACGTGTTTCCTCCAGCCAATGATGATTTTACACGTGGAAAATCCCCATTGGTCGGGGCTGTTAACGGGTTATCGGATCCAAAACCCGACTCGATAGCTTAACGGCGTTCCGTTACGGTGGATGCCACGTGTCGGTCACCCTTGACGAAAGCACTTCTGTGACGCGCGATTTATCGTCATGGAAGTGGACACTTCCGTGATGATAATTTTGGTAATATCATGGAACACTTGTACGACAGCACAGGTATGACTATCTTGATTCTGTCATAAATTTGTCATGGATGTACATGCATGACAATAAACGCGACCTACTGTGACAAACACGTATCATCACGGAAGTGTATTTTTTTGTAGTGCTACATGCTGCAAGATGGAAGCTGCCAGAAGCGTAGTCTTCGACAGGACTAGCTATCCTCCTCTTATTCTGGCACTCTGCAGTACAGTCTACCGATATTGGCCCTTTACACAGATAACCATGCATATGTAGTGTAGATCCTTGCTTGCGAGTACTTTGGATGAGTACTTACGGTTGCTTTTCTCCCTCTTTTCCCCCTTTCCCTTCTACCCGGTTGTCGCAACCAGATGCTGGAGCCCAGGAGCCAGACACCACCATCGACGATGACTCCTACTACACTGGAGGTGCCTACTACTATGTGCAGGCCGCTGACGACGGTCAAGAGTAACTTAGGAGGATCCCAGGAAGGAGGCCTGCGCCTCTTTCGATCTGTATCCCAGTTTGTGCTAGCCATCTTATGGCTACTTATTTAATTTATGTCTGTACTCACATATTGTTGCTTTTGCTAACTCGTCTATGATCGAGCACTTGTATTCGAGCCCTCGAGGCCCCTGGCTTGTATTATGATGCTTGTATGACTTATTTATGTTTTTAGAGTTGTGTTGTGATATCTTCCCGTGAGTCCCTGATCTTGATCGTACACGTTTGCATGCATGATTAGTGTACGATTGAATCGGGGGCGTCACAATAAGCCCCTATCTTTCTCTGGCCTAATTTAAGCTTTGATCTCATAAGTGTCATGTGAGTGTCAGCAATTATGAAAGACTAAAAGATGATTGAGTATGTGGATTTGCTAGACAAAGCTCTTATATTGACTCTTTTTGGATGTTAAGATAAATTGCAACTGCTTTAGTGACCGAGATCATAGTTTGTTAGTTTTCAATGAAGTTTTTGGTTCATACTTTACCTTGTGAATGAATTACCACTTTAGCATAAGAAGTTAAATGACAATATATTGTTGTTCTAAAGATGAGCGAGTGATAGAGTTCTTTAGTGACTACCACCAGGCTACAAGGGCTTTGTGATGAATTATAATATGCAAGGGTGAGAAAACGATCCCTGAGCTCTTCGCAATGCTTAAGGCCGTAGAGGTAGAAATCAAGAAAGAGCATCAAGTGTTGATGGTCAATAAGACCACCAGTTTCAAGAAGGGTAGGGAAAGAAAGGGAACTTCAAGAAGAATGGCAAGACAGTTGCCGCTCCCATGAAGAAAGCCAAGGCTGGACCCAAACCCGAGACTGGGTGCTTCTATTGCAAGGGGAATGGACACTAGAAGCGGAACTGCCCCAAGTACTTGGCAGATAAGAAGGCTGGCAACGTCAACAAAGGTATATTTGACCTACATGTTATTGATGTGTACCTTAGTAGTGCTCATAGTAGCGCCCGGGTATTTGATACTGGTTCGGTTGCTAACATTTGGAACTCGAAACAAGAGCTGCAGAATAAACGAAGACTAGCTAAGTACGAGGTGACGACGCATGTCGGAAATAGTTCCAAGGTTGATGTGATCACAGTCGCCACGCTCACTCTACGTTTACCTTCGGGATTAGTTATGAACCTAAATAATTTTTATTTGGTGCCTGTGTTAAGCATGAACATTATATCTGGATCTTGTTTATTGCAAGACGGTTATTCAATTAAGTCAGAGAATAATGGTTGTTCTATAATATCTTTTATAGTCATGCACCCCTTCTGAATGGTTTATTGTTGTTGAATCTCGATCATAGTGATACACATATTCATAATATTGATGCCAAAAGATACAAAGTTAATGATGATAGTACCACATACTTGTCGCACTATCGCTTAGGTCATATTGATGTAAAGCGCATGAAGAAACTCCATGTTGATGGACTTTTGGAATCACTTGACTATGAATCATTTGATACATGTGAAACATGCCTTATGGGCAAGATGACTAAAACCCCGTTTTTTTGGTACAATGGAGCGGGCTAGTGACTTATTGGAAATAATACAAACCAATGTATGCGGTCTGATGAGTGTTGAAGCATGCGGTGGATATCGTTATTTTCTTACTTTCACAGGTGATTTGAGTAGATATGGGTATATTTACTTAATGAAACACGAGTCTAAAACATTTGAAAAGTTCAAGGAATTTCAGAGTGAAGTGGAGAATCATCGTAACAAGAAAATAAAGTTTCTATGATCTAATTATGGAGGTGAATATTTGAGTTACGAGTTTGGCACTCATCTAAGACAATGTGGAATTGTTTCATGATGTCTACTATGCAACTTTATTCTTGTAGACACATGTTGGGCCTCCAAGCGCAGAGTTTTGTAGGACAGTAGCAATTTTCCCTCAAGTGAATGACCTAAGGTTTATCAATCCGTGAGAGGTGTAGGATGAATATGGTCTCTATCAAACGACCCTGCAACCAAATACAAGAAATCTCTTGTGTCCCCAACACACCCAATACAATGGCAAATTGTATAGGTGCACTAGTTCGACGAAGAGATGGTGATAAAAGTGTAATATTGATGGTAGAAATATATTTTTATAATCTGAATAATAAAAACAGCAAGGTAGAAAATAGTAAACGCGCTAGTGCAATCTCTCAACAGTGCTAACATAGTTGGATCATATGATTATCCCTCAAAGTGCAATAAAGAATCACTCCCGAGTTCCTATTAGCGGAGAACAAAAGATAGATATTGTTTGTAGGGTACGAGACCACCTCAAAGCTATTCTTTCCATTCGATCTATTCAAGAGTTCGTACTAAAATAACACAAAGCTATTTTTTCGTTTGATCTATCCTAGAGTTCGTACAAAAATAACACCAAAGCAAATTCATATTCGTAATACTCAATCCATCACAAGGAACTACGAGGGGAGCCCAAAGTTTCTATCGGAGAAAAGATAATAAAAACGTGCATCAACCCCTATGCATAGATTACCCCAATATCACCGTGAGAATCCACGAGTTGAATGCCAAGACACATATCAAGTGAATCAATATGATACCCCAATTGTCACCTCAAGTATTCATACCGCAAGACATACATCACGTGTTCTCATCTCTGAATATTCAATCCGACATGAAAAAATTTCAAAGGGTAAAGACTCAATTCATCACAACAAGAGTATAGAGGGAAGAAACATTATATGATCCGACTATATTAACAAAGCCCATGATATAGATCACGAGAGAGAGAGAGAGAGAGAGAGAGAGAGAGAGATTAAACACATAGCTACTGGTACAAACCCTCAGCCCCGAGGGTGGATGATACGTCTCTACCGTATCTATAATTTTTTATACTTTTGGCAACTTTTTATACTATTTTTGGGACTAACATATTGATCCAGTGCCCAGTGCCAGTTCTTGTTTGTTGCATGTTTTTTGCTTCGCAGAAACCCCATATCAAACGGAGTCCAAACGGGATAAAAACGGACGGAGAATATTTTTGGAATATTTGGAGAATATGGGAAGAAGAATAAATGCGAGACGGTGCCCGAGGTGGCCACGAGACAGGGGGCGCGCCTGCCCCCTGGGCGCGCACCTGACCCTCATGCCCCCCGTAAGGCGGTTGCTGCTCTTCTTTGGCCACAAGAAAGTTAGTTTTCGGAGAAAAATCAGGGTGAAGGTTTCAACCCAATCTGAGTTACGGATCTCCATATATATACGAAATGGTGAAAGGTCAGAATACGAGAACGCAGAAACAGAGAGAAACAGAGAGACAGATCCAATCTCGGAGCGGCTTTCGCCCCTCCCACGCCATGGAGGCCAAGGACCAAAGGGGAAACCCTTCTCCCATCTAGGGAGGAAGTCAAGGAAAAAGAAGACAAAGGGGCCCCCTCTCCCCTTCTCTTCCGGTGGCGCCGGAACGCTGCCGTGGCCACCATCATCATCGCCGCAATATTCACCAACAACTTCACCACCATCATCACCAACTCTTCCCCCCTCTATGCAGCGGTGTAACCTCTCTCTTACCTGCTGTAATCTCTACTTAAACATGGTGCTCAACGCTATATATTATTTCCCAATGATGTATGGCTATCCTATGATGTTTGAGTAGATCCGTTTTGTCCTATGTGTTATTTGATGATCAAGATTGGTTTGAGTTGCATGTTTTATAATTGGTGCTGTCCTATGGTGCTCTTCGTGTCGCGCAAGCGTGAGGGATCCCCGCTGTAGGGTTTGCAATATGTTCATGATTTGCTTATGGTGGGTGGCGTGGTGTGATGTACACGACCGAGTAAGTAGGTTGTTTGCGTATGGGAATAAAGAGGACTTGAAACTTTAATGCTATGGTTGGGTTTTACCTTAATGACCTTTAGTAGTTGCGGATGCTTGCTAGCGTTCCAATCATAAGTGAATATGATCCAAGTAGAGAAAGTATGTTAGCTTATGCCTCTCCCTCAAATAAAATTGCAATAATGATTACCGGTCTAGTTATCGATTCCCTAGGGACAAATAACTTTCTCGTTACAAAAAGCTCTCTACTAAAACTAATTTACTTGCGTCTTTATCTAAACAGCCCCTACCTTTTATTTACGTGCTCTTTATATTCTTGCAAACCTATTCAACAACACCTATAGAGTACTTCTAGTTTCATACTTGTTCAGGGTAAAGCGAACGTCAAGCGTGCGTAGAGTTGTATAGATGGTCGATAGAACTTGAGGGAATATTTTTTCTACCTTTAGCTCCTCGTTGGGTTCGACACTCTTACTTATCGAAACAGGCTACAATGATCCCCTATACTTGTGGGTTATCAAGACCTTCTTATGGCGCCGTTGCCGGGGAGTTATAGCATGGGGTGAATATTCTCGTGTGTGCTTGTTTGCTTTATCACTAAGTAATTTTTATTTGTTGTTCTTAGTTGTTCTCTATCTTTAGTTATGGATATGGAACATGAAATACCAAAAAAATTAGGTTACTTGCTGCTCATGGATATGGGGAACCTCCTAAAACCCTCGATGCTCGTTATGTGACAGATATTATGTACTACTTTGATAATCCAGAGAAAAACTCATTCAATTTGGTGACGGGAGACACGTTGGATCAACGTGAATACTTTAAGGATTATCACTTGACTCAAAAAGGGAAACTATTATGGGGTCAAATTTATATGTTGAAATGGTATGCTAGGCAACTATGCTTGAGATATGATTATACTTGTTGCTCTAGGATGAAGGCTCCACACCTTCCCTTTTTATGCAAATCTAATGATAATGAAACTTTGGCTTCTTATGCTAGAGGTATATATGACTACTATGATGTGGAACAAATAGAAGAATTTGTTGCTTTTATGGGTGCTTATGAAATTGAATCTATGTTCAAAGAATATGAAAATCTTTATGATGCTGTTTACAGACCTGAAAATTTAGCTATCCTTAAATATTGTTATGAGAATTATGAATGCAATTCCGATATTGATGCGTTTATTGAGAAAGTCTCCGCTCCCAGAAGAGACTAATATTTTGCAGGAATCTATGGAAGAAGAAATTGATGAAACTGTGAGCTCATTGGATGAAAAAGATGAGGAGGAGAGCGAAGAACAAAAGGAGGAAGAGCGGATTGATCACCCGTGCCCACCTTATAATGAGAGTAACTCTTCAAGTCATACATTGTTTAATTTCCCTTCATGCTTACCGAAGGATGAATGCTATGATAATTGCTATGATCCCATTGATTCTTTTGAAATATCCCTTTTTGATGATGCTTGCTATGCTTGTGGCCAAGATGCCAATATAAATTTTTCTTATGGATATGAAATTGCTATAGTTCCTTATGTTACACATGAAATTGTTGCTATTGCACCCACACATGATAGTCCTATTATCTTTTTGAATTCTCCAAACTACACTATATCGGAGAAGTTTGTGCTTATTAAGGATTATATTGATGGGTTGCCTTTTACTACTACACATGATGATTTTGATGAGTATAATATGCATGTGCTTGCTGCTCCTACTTGCAATTATTATGAGAGAGGAACTATATCTCCACCTCTCTATGTTTCTCACACGATAAAATTGCAAGAAACTGTTTATACTATGCATTGGCCTTTACTATGTGTGCATGAATTGTTCTTTTATGACATGCTGATGCATAGGAAGAGAGTTATACTTCGTCATTACATGATATATGTTGCTTTGTGCTCACTACTAAATTACAAATCATTTCTAATTAAAATTGGCTTTGATATACCTTGGGATCCGGGTGGATTCACTACTTGGGCACTATATGCCTAGCTTAATGGCTTTAAAGAAAGCGCTGCCAGGGAGACAACCCGGAAGTTTTAGATAGTCATTTATTTCTGTTGATTGCTTTCATATAGTTTAAAAACAAAAAAATAAAGAGGGGAACCTAAAACTTTTCAAAAAGAAAAGCGAAAGTGAGAAAGACGAGCATTGTTAAAGTGGGAGCTAGCCTTGAACTTTGTTCATGCTCACAGAAACTTTGTGAATCTTGATTACAGAAACTTTTCAACAAAAATAATTATCCCCTTGTACAATTCCATTGTATTATAAAAATAATGTGCCAAGGTTTGCCTTTAGGACGTTCACAATGTTTGTTGGTTGTACGGTGTAGGACAGAAACTTTGGCTGTAGTGCGCGATTTTTAATTTTTTACTAGAACGTCAAACGGTTCTGATTCTTTTTGCACTGTATTTCTATACAAATTGTTTATTTTCCTAATTTGGCAGAATTTTTCAAGTATCATAAGTATGGTGAATGTTCAGATTATTACAAACTGTTCTGTTTTAGACAGATTCTGTTTTTGATGCATAGTTTGCTAGTTTTGATGAAACTATCAATTTCTATCAGTGGATTAAGCCATGGAAAAGTTATATTACAGAAGCTATAATGCAAAAACAAAATATGAATTGGTTTGCAACAGTACTTAGAGTAGTGATTTGCTTTATTATACTAATGGATCTTACCGAGTTTTCTGTTGAAGTTTTGTGTGGATGAAGTGTTCGATGATCGAGAAGGTCTCGATGTGAGGACAAGAAGGAGAGGCAAGAGCTCAAGCTTGGGGATGCCCAAGGTACCCCAAGTAAATATTAAAGGAGACTCAAGCGTCTAAGCTTGGGGATGCCCCGGAATGCATCCCCTCTTTCTTCAACAAATATCGGTATGTTTTCGGATTCGTTTCGTTCATGCGATATGTGCAAATCTTGGAGCGTCTTTTGCATTTAGTTTTCTATTTTATTTTATTCACCATGCTAGTATGAGATAGTCCTTGGTTGATTTATAGAATGCTCTTTGCACTTCACTTGTATCTTTTGAGTATGGCTTTATAGAATGCTTCATGTGCTTCACTTATATCAGTTGAAGTTTGGATTGCCTGTTTCTCTTCGCATAGAAAACCGCCATTTGTAGAATGCTCTTTTGCTTCACTTATATCTATTTAGAGAGATGACAGGAACTGGTCATTCACATGGTTAGTCATAAAATCCTACGTAAAACTTTTAGATCACTGAATATGATATGTTTGATTCCTTGCAATAGTTTTGCGATATAAAGGTGGTGATATTAGAGTCGTGCTAGTTGAGTAATTGTGAAATTGAGGAATACTTGTGTTGAGGTTTGCAAGTCCTGTAGCATGCACGTATGGTGAACCGTTATGTAACGAAGTCGGAGCATGAGGTGTTCTTTGATTACTTTCCTTATGAGTGGCGGTCGGGGACGAGCGATGGTCTTTTCCTACCAATCTATCCCCCTAGGGGCATGCATAGTAGTACTTTGCTTCGAGGGCTAATAAACTTTTGCAATAAGTATATGAGTTCTTTATGACTAATGTGAGTGTCGTGGTTCTAAGCCTGACAGTAGAATGGGGGTAGGTATGGAGAGGCAAGATCCTAGCTATGGAGCAGTTGTATATGCACGAGTTTTATGAGTTCAGGCCCTTCTCGGAGGAAGTAATAGTCCTACGTCTCGGAGCCAGGAGGGGGTCGACTGGATTATGCGTGTATGAGTTACAAAGGTGCGAACCCCTAGCACTGAGGAGGGGGGGTGGCTTATATAGAGTTCGCCAGACCCCTCCGGCCCTCAGTTATGCAGGGTTAAAGGTACATTAAGGTAGGGGGTTACTGGTAACGCCCACATAAAGTGCTATGATGACCATAAAAGCTACTTAATGACCGACCGTTTATGTGCAGACTGGCTTTAGATCTCCTGGCGGTCGAGTGGTTTGGCTTCATGGTCGAGTGTCTTCTAGTTGGCCGAGTGGAACCCTTCCTAGTCGACTGAAAGGTAATTTCTTCTAGAGATGTCCTTGGGGAGGGTGTCTTAGACAGGTCCATGACCCTACCCTAGGTACATGACTTCATCATTAGCCCCCGAATGGATCGAGGTTTGAGTGGGGAAGGAGTTGAACATACTCCCGACTCATTCTTGTGCTGCAATAGTGTCTTGTCTTGGATCAAATGGACTTAAGTGAAGGCATCAACTTCTTTTTCAGTCGCCTTGATCCATTCTTTGTATCCATCGAGTGCGTTTTCTGTACTTGGCGATTTCCGAATGACAGGACGGAGGAAATCTTTTGTCTGACGATTTGCTATGCGGCGCGCGGATTTGGTGGGATTTGAATCTTCGGGAAACGAGCGGGACGGAGAGAGAGTCGCAGTAATCGGACGGGATAAGGCAAGGGCGCCTCGATCTCCGCGCCACCTTTTTGGCCACGTATCGCGCGGGCGACTGCTGCGGGATTTGACAGGATCGCCTGGGCGTACCAGTCAGTCACTCGGAAGCAACCCCATATAAGGTCCAGGACTGGGGGTTTTTGAACAGTGCGTTCCCCTTTCCTCTCTTCTTCCCCAGATTCATCCGCCGCGCCTGCCTCCACCTCTGAACCGCTGCTCCACGTACGTTCCGCCGGCGACAATGGTGAAAGAAAAGATGGCGGCTTTGGAACGGGCGAAGAAGGCGACGGCGAAGGCGAAGGGGCGGGCGACCAGTCGGGGCGGATCCTCGTCGCGGGCTGGTTTGCCGCAGGGCTTGATCCAGGGCGACTGGATTCGCTCGACCATCCGCCAAAAAGATCTTGACGACCTGGCCAATGAGGGACTGATCCCTCATGGATCAGCAAGGCTTCCAGGGATGGAATGGCAGCCGCAGCCTCAGGAGGGTGAGTGTGTCCTTTTAGCCACTCACATCGACCGAGGGTTTTCTTTGCCACCCCATCCTTTCTTTCGAGGATTTCTGAACTTTTTTGGGGCACAACTCCACCACTTCACACCCAACTCTATCGTGTATCTCGCCGCTTTCGTGTCTTTGTGTGAGAATTTTCTGGGTTGTCGGCCGCATTGGGGCCTCTTCAAACACATCTTCACCTGTCGCTCCCAGACGGTGAAAAAGGCCAATCCGAGTGACGAGAGAACCCAAGTGATTCAGATGTGTGGGGGTCTTGGGGCCCAAATGAGAGGTAAGAGCTCTTTTCCAGCCATGATCCTTCCTGAGTCGGTTCGAGGGTGGCAGTCGACCTGGTTCTACTGCCAAGACCAGCCGACGCCGGGGCAGTCAACTGGACTCCCTCCTTTCTCCATGGATCGAGTGAGCAAGCCTTCCTCACTGAAGGTGATCCCGGAGGAGAAGTCTCAGGTCAAGGTTTTGGTCGAGCGTGTAGTCCAGCACATCCGTGACGGGGTGACTGGCATGGATCTTCTAGAGGTTTTTCTTCGACGGCGCATCCAGCCACTTTAGTATCGAGACCATCTGATGTGGATGTATTGCACTGAAGACACCACTCGGGTCCACCCGGAGGAGGTCGAGGATGCCACGCTGGAGAGATGGATGACCGCCATCACTTGGAACCAAGATAACCCCCGAGGAGCCAGGAGAATCCCTCCACTCGACCAATCGTACGAGCCAGACAAGGTTCAATCCCGTATCCTTGACCCTGACTCTGCTTACTCCATCTTGTTTTGCTTAAATTGGTCGACTGGCTTTCATCTTGTTTGTCTTCTTCCAGGTCACCACTGAGATGTACTCGATGCCCAACGGGGCGCAGGAACCAGTTGAGGAGGAGGAAGGGAGCGGAGGTGAAAGCCAGGAGGAATGGCAGTCTAACGATGGGGGAGACGAAGATGATGACAGTTCTGATGAAGAGGAGGAGGAGGAAGAGGAGGAAGAAGTCGACCCTCCTCGCACGGAAAGGCGGTCCAAGCTCACCCATGACCCTGCGGTCGAGCGCGGCAAGGCTATCGCGCCTGTCGGGCAGTCGACGAAACGTCCCAGGACGTCCTCTCCGGCGCCGACTGAAAAAAGCACCAAAGCAACCTCGAGCGACGCTGTCGAAGCCGACAAAGGTTTTGCCCAAGATGGAGATGGTTATCCCCACTATTTCCGGGTACAGCAGAACTTGAGCTTTTTGTTCAGCGCGAATCATACTTTTGGTCGACTTGTTAACTGATCAACTGATTTCTGAAATCTGCAGCGCTGCCACCTCCGAGACCTCAGTCAGGAACGAAGACCAGGAGATGGAAGATGCTGCTACCTCTAACCTTGGTACGATCACTACAATTTTGCTTTTGGTCGATTGGATTTCCGTTTTTAACTTTGAATCTTTCCTGTAGTCCCTCATCATGTCATTGATCTCCCCGATGATGATGATGAGGCGCCATTGAGGCGGAGGAGGACTAAGATGGCACCTGCTGGCAGGATTGCTCAGGTTGCATCGATGCCTGAGGCGCTGGTTCATGAGGGTGGTAACACCACTCGGACTTCTGTGTCTTTTGCTGTGCCGCTGACGAGTATCCGGCCTTCAACGTAGACTGCTGATCCGCCTTCCCTTTTCGCCATGCACCACATCCTGGAGGACCAAGTGGGTGCTGCTAATGAGGCTATACGCCAAGCGGGGCTCATGATGGAGCAAATGAAGGTGGTCCGGGAAGCCAACCAAGCGGCCTATGATGCCAGTTCAGCTCCTCAGAGCAACGTCCAGGTTAGTTGATCACCACTTGTTCTGTTAGGATATGCTACCTGAAGAACTCTTCTTTCTGAAGACCTTCGTATCTGTACAACCACTGGGTGTGTCGAGTGAATTTTCGAACCGGTGGGGGCACGCTGACTGCACCCACTGGGTGTAGTCCCCGAGGCTATGGTGGACAGCTGGCAGTCGACCGTAGTCTTTGTACTTTGTATCTCTTTGATAACTTCTTCACTCGGTCTGGTCGGACCATGTCGATTGGAATCTTGAAACCGGTGGGGGTACGCTGAGTGCACCTACTGGGTGTAGTCCTCGAGACTATGGTGGACTGTTGGCAGTCGACCGTAGTCTGAAGAACTCCTTTTTTCGGTCGACTGATCGAACCGAGTTGGTAGAATCAGTGGGGGCATGCTAAGTGCACCCACTGGGTGTAGTCCCCGGGACTACTGTCGAATATTTTGATTCGGATGTAGTCTTAGAAACGCAGTAATTTTTCTTGGTCACTCAGAAGTAACCCATCTGTGACGTCTATCGACTAATTCTTTGCAGAAATCTTGCGAGCTTGTGGCTCGATACACTGAATTGGAGAACAAACAGATCCAGCTCAACCTTGACTTGAAGCTTGCACAAGAGAACTTGCAGAAGGCGAGAGACGAAGCAAAAGGTATGGCTGGTGAGATCTTGACGACTGTTTTTGTTTTGCTGTCCCTTCCTAATTCTGACCTCACTGTTATTTTGCAGAAAAAATGGAGGAGGCTCTAAAGAAGAAGGATCATGACCTTGCTGAGGCGCAACAAACGGCTTTGAACAAGACCAAGCTCGCGGAAGAGAAGCTGTCTTCAGTCGGAAAACTTGAAGAAGAGAACACCAATCTGAAAGCTGCTCTTGATGCGGCTAACAAGGAGGTTAGCCGACTGAAGAACGACAAGATAGCTCTGAGCGACAAGGCTGGTGAGCTGGTGGGGAAGTGGAATGATCTAGAGGCTTATCTGGGAGAGCTCGCCAAGAAGCTATTCCTTATGCTTGAAGGTAATTCCTCTTATCCGACTGACTTGTCATCATCGACTCATCATAGAACTATTAGCTTGAACTTGAGTCGTATTTGCAGAATTCTGCCAGAATTTCGAGGAGGAGACTAGTCGAGTGGAGACAAGTCTGGACCCCATTAACTCCCCCGTGAAAGATGAAGCTGCTATGAACGTGCTCCGACTGGAATCTCGCGTTGCTGCTGTGGTGGACTACCTCGCTCGACTGAAGGTTGCGGTGTCGCGGATCGACTCAACACTCGCCAAAGCGAAACACTTCAAAATGACCTCGAAGTCTTTAATGACTCGATGAATGATATTCCAAGTCGAGTGCAGGAATGGAAGAAGTCTTCGCCGGATGCGGTGCTGATGTCGCTCGTCCTGGTCCGTGTTCATTGCAAGGAGGCGAGAGGAAAGGTTGGCGTCCATCAAAGTTGCCAATACCAAGAAGTACGACTTCCGATCTTTCATGGAGACCTTCATTGGTGCTGCCACCAGAATCACTGATGGGATTGACCTGGACCAGTTCGTCGCGCCTTCTAGTCCTCCGCGTGAGGAGTAAAAAACTTCTATCATTTGTCTTAAATTTGCTCGGAATGCCGAGTGATCCTGTAACCGATAAACTTTAACAGGCTTGAGGCATGGGTACTTCTGCATCCTTAGGATGCTATCCGAACTTTCCTTATCATCGAAATATGCTTTTGTTTGCCTTTGAGTGAACTTTGCTCTTCACTCGGATTATGCTTCAATGCTTGAGATGCAGCTCTGTGGTGGATCCAGTTGACCTACACTTTGTTGCTCTTGCAGGCGCAGGAGAAGGAAACAGTCGACCTGTACCTCGTCATTCTTGCGGATCGGGATGGAGCGCTCGTTGCACTTGTTGCACAGCTCCGAAGGAGAAGGCAGCAGTCGACCTGCACCTCATCTTCCTTGCGGATCGGGATGAAGCGCACGTTGTACTTGTGGCGCAGCTCCGAAGGAGAAGGCAGCAGTCGACCTGCACCTCGTCGTCCTTGCGGATCGGGATGAAGCGCACGTTGTACTTGTGGCGCAGCTCCGAAGGAGAAGGTAACAGTCGACCTGCACCTTGTCGTCCTTGCGGATCGGGATGAAGCACACATTGTACTTGTGGCGCAGCTCCGAAGGAGAAGGTAACAGTCGACCTGCACCTCCTCGTCCTTGCGGATCGGGATGAAGCGCACGTTGTACTTGTGGCGCAGCTCCGAAGGAGAAGGTAACAGTCGACCTGCACCTCATCGTCCTTGCGGATCGGGATGGATTTCGTACTTAGGCGAGTACTGGACTACAGCTAAGCCCCCGAGTGGGAGGTTTGCTCTCCACTCGGTAGGATTTTTCGAACTTAGGCGAGTACTGGACTGCAGCTAAGCCCCCGAGTGGGAGGTTTGCTCTCCACTCGGTAGGATTTTTCAAACTTAGGCGAGTACTGGACTGCAGCTAAGCCTCCGAGTGGGAGGTTTGCTCTCCACTCGGTAGGATTTTTCAAACTTAGTAGTCTTGGACTGCAGCTAAGCCCCCAGTGGGAGGTTTCCTCTCCACTCGGTAGGATTTTTCAAACTTAGGCTAGTCATGGACTTCAGCTAAGCCTCCGAGTGGGAGGTTTTCTCCACTGTAGGATTTTTCAAACTTAGTAGTCTTGGACTGCAGCTAAGCCTCCGAGTGGGATGTTTGCTCTCCACTGTAGGATTTTTCAAACTTAGGCGTAGTCTTGGACTGCAGCTAAGACTCCAGTGGGAGGTTTGCTCTCCACTGTAGGATTTTTCAAACTTAGGCGTAGTCTTGGACTGCAGCTAAGCCTCCAAGGAGGATTTTTGTGTCATAGCTTTGAAGGGAAGGCAACAATCGACCTGTGCCTCGTCGTCCTTGCAAAGTGCACATTGTATTAAATACTTAGGCGAGTACTTGGACTGCAGCTAAGCCCCCGAGTGGGAGGTTGGATCCTCACTCGGTAGGATTTTCAAATACTTAGGCGAGTACTTGGACTGCAGCTAAGCCCCCGAGTGGGAGGCTGGCTCCTCACTCGGTAGGATTTTTCACATACTTAGGCGAAACGGATTCGCAGCTAAGCCCCCGAGTGGGAGGCTGACTCTCCACTCGGCAGGGATTTTTTTTTACAAACTTAGGCGAAACAGGTTCGCGGCTAAGCCACCCACTGGGGGAAATTTCTTATGTAAATGAAAAAGGTAATAACAATCACTGGGAAAATTATAACATTCTTGTCTTTGATAAACAAACTACAGAGGTACTTTTATTACATCTCACACGAGTGAGTTCTTAAGTGTAAAAGGGGCGGAGTAGCTCCGTATTCCAGGCTCGAGGCTCATCGATCTGGCGTTTGACGTTGTAAAGATGGTAAGCTCCATTGTGGAGAACTCTAGTGACGATGAAGGGACCTACCCAAGTGGGAGCGAGCTTGTGTGGTTTCTGTTGATCCACTCGGAGGACCAGATCCCCTTCTTGAAAGGCTCGGCTCTTCACATTTCTAGCGTGGAATCGACGCAAGTCCTGCTGATAGATGGTCGAGCGGATCAGGGCCATCTCTCTCTCCTCTTCAAGGAGGTCCACTGCATCTTGCCGGACTTGCTCCGCTTCAGCTTCAGAGTAGAGTTCGACTCGGGGTGCATTGTGAAGCAGGTCACTCGGCAGAACTGCTTCAGCTCCATAGACCATAAATAATGGAGTTCTCCCAGTCGACCGATTAGGAGTGGTCCTCAATTCCCAAAGAACTGACGGAAGTTCGTCGACCCACGCTCCTGCTGCATGCTTGAGATCACGCATCATCGAGGTTTCAGATCCTTTGAGAATTAGACCATTTGCTCGCTCGCTTGTCCATTCGACCGGGGTGAGCAATCAAGCATAGTCGACTCGCGTGTTCTCGAGAGGCGCAAAAGGCTTTGAACTTGTCGGAATCAAGTTTGACCCATTGTCATGATGATGCTGTGCGGAACTCCATATCTGAATATCAACTCTCGATGAAACCGACGGCGATTAGCACGATCAAGGTTCTTGATGGGTTTAGCTTCGATCCACTTCGTAAACTTGTCGACTGCCACAAGCAAATGAGTGAAACCGCTCCTGCCAGTTCTCAGTGGTCCAATCATATCCAACCCCCAAACAGCGAAAGGCCAGACGAGGGGAATGGTCTTCAATGCTGAGGCGGGTTTGTGTGACATATTTGAGTAGAACTGACATCCTTCACACTTGTCGACTATTTCCTTTGCCATTTCATTTGCTTTTGGCCGGTAAAATCCCGCTCGGTATGCTTTAGCCACGATGGTCCGAGAGGACGCGTGGTGACCACAGGTCCCCGAGTGGATATCATCAAGAATTATCTGACCTTCTTCTGGCGTTATGCACTTCTGGCTGACTCCAGTCACGCTTTCTCTGAATAACCGTCCCTTGATCACAGTAAAGGCCTTGGATCGGCGGACGATCTGTCTACCCTCTTCTTCGTTCTCCGGGAGCTCTTTCCTCAGGATATACGCGATGTACGGTACTGTCCAGTCGGGAATGATGACCACGACTTCCATGATCAGGTCGACCACTGCTGGGACCTCAACTTCAGTCGGATTAGTAGAACTTTTTGGCTGTGGAGCTTCTTCAGTGAAAGGATCCTCTTGAATCGATGGTGTGCGGATGTGCTCCAAAAACACATCACTGGGAATGGCTTCCCTCTTGGACCCTATTTTCGCCAAATCATCAGCAGCTTGATTTTTCAGTCGGGGTATATGATGGAGCTCTAACCCCTCAAACTTCTTCTCTAGCTTCCTCACTGCATTACAGTAGCCAGTCATGGCTGGACTTCTGACTTCCCACTCCTTCATCACCAGATTAACCACTAGATCTGAGTCGCCATAAACCATGAGGCGACGCACGCCGAGTGAAATGGCCATACGCAACCCATACAACAGTGCTTCGTATTCTGCTTCATTGTTGGAAGAATCAAAGTGAATCTGGAGCACATATCCGAGCTTATCTCCTCGGGGAAACCAATACTACCCCAAAGACCGAACCATTCAGCATCTTGGAACCATCAAAGAACATAGTCCAAAGGTTCGAGTGAACTTGAGTCGGTAATCGTTGTTCAATCCACTCGGCGATGAAATCTGCTATTGCTTGGGACTTGATGGCTTTCTTTGCCTCAAACTTGATATCAAGGGAAGAAGTTCAATCGCCCATTTCGCCACTCGACCGATTCGTCTCTCACAGCAAAATCTCTAATAATGGGGTGTCGCTGACGACTGTAATAGAATGATCAGAGAAGTAATGAGCAACCTTCTTCGCGGTCATATAAATCCCATACCCAAGCTTCTGATAATGAGGGTATCTTTGCTTTGACGGGGTTAATACTTCAGAAAGATAATATGCTGGGCGCTGAACTTTGAAGGCCTTTCCTTCCTCTTCCCGCTCGATCGTAAGTACTCAGATCGATGACTTGTCCTGTGGCTGCAATGTAAAGCAGCAACGACTCCTTGCTGATTGGGGCAGCAAGCACCGGTTGGTGGAGAGCGAGCTTTGAGCTCGCAAACGCTGCATCGCTTCAGGAGTCCACTCGAACTTGTCGACTTCTTCATCATCGGTAAAGAGGCAATGCCTTTTCACCGAGGCGAGAGATGAATCGACTTAAAGCGCCAAGCATCCAAGAAGCTTCGACATCATGCACATGCATGTATGCGTTTCATTCGGAGTATAGTGCCAACTTTTTCTCGGTTAGCGCCGATTCCTCGCTCGAAACGAAAACCGAGTAACTTTCCGCCAGAACTCCGAATGTGCACTTTGATGGATTAAGCTTGATATCATACCTCCTGAGATTGGCAAATGTTTCAGCAAGGTCAGTCAACAGGTTGGAACCTTTCCATGATTTGACCACAATGTCATCCATATATGCTTCCACATTCCGACTGATTTGAGTGAGTAAACACTTCTGAATCATCCTCATGAACGTGGCTCCGGCATTCTTGAGGACGAATGGCATGGTGACATAACAGAAGCACCTGAATGGAGTGATGAAAGCTGTTTTGATCTCATCGGGTCCATACATACGGATCTGATGGTACCCGGAATATGCGTCTAAGAAAGACAACCGCTCACATCCCGTAGTCGAGTTGACTATTTAGTCGATGCGGGGGAGAGGAAAATGATCTTTCGGGCAGGCCCGATTGATATGTTTGAAATCGATGCACATGCGCAGTGAATTTTCCTTCTTAGGGACCATGACAACGTTGGCGAGCCACTCGGAGTGGTAAATCTCTCGGATAAACTCTGCTGCTAAGAGCCGAGCCACCTCCTCGCCTATGGCCTTTCTCTTCTGGACGGTGGACCGTCGAAGATGTTCTTTGACAGGTTTGACTTTTGAGTCGACTCGCAGACGATGCTCAGCCAGTCCCCTAGGAACACCCAGCATGTCAGTAGGCTTCCATGCAAAGATGTCCCAGTTCTCACGGAGGAACTTGATGAGCGCTTCTTCCTATTTGGAGTCGAGTGTTGTTGGGATGTGAGTCGGAGCAGCATTGGGATCAGTCGGATTGATATGAATCGGTTTCATTTCCCCGGACGGCTGAAATGCTGACTCCGTGGCGGGCTTCTTGGCTCGCAACAAATCACTCGGGTCTGTAGTTTTCTGGTACTCTTGCAGCTCGACCACTGCCATCTGAGCATCAGCGATCTTAGAGCCTTTGAAAACACTCTTCGCCTTTTTCCGATTGCCGTGACGGTGATCACACCTTTGGGACTGGCATCTTTAGCTTGAGGTACACATAACATGGTCGAGCCATGAAAGCGCGATATGCCGCCTCCCGGGATAGCGTGATAAGCGCCTGAAATCCACGACCTCAAAGGTCAACTTTTCCTTATGAAAATTCTTGTAGTCACCAAAACCACATCGAGAGCAATTTGGCCGAGTGACTCGCCTTCTTTCCGTGAATGACTCCATGGAAGCTCATGTTGTCGGTCTTTGAGTCCGACATCGGAATGCCCATCCCTTTCAACGTCTCTGCATACAAAATGTTCAGACCACTGGCACCATCCATCAAAACCTTAGTTAGTCGAGTGCCTTCGACGACTGGGTCGACCACCAACGCTTGCCTCCCAGGGGTGGCTATGTGTGTTGGGTGATCAGACTGGTCGAACGTGATGGCAGTCTACGACCATTTCAGGTAACTGGGTGTCGCCGGAGCGACCATATTCACTTCGCGGTTGATAACTTTCAATCGACTTTTGCTTTCAACGTCAGCGAAAATCATCAGAGTGGAATTGATCTGAGGGTACCCACCGTCACTATCTTCCTTGTCCTCAACTTTGTCCGACTCCTTTTCCTTGTCCTTGGGCTGCTTCCCTTAGAACTGCTGAATCAAGAGCCGGCACTGTCGAGTGGTATGCTTTGGGTAAATAAGTTTACCCTCTTCATCTTTCTTCGTGTGAATGTGACATGGCAAGTCCAACACATCATTTCCATCTTGGTCTTTCACTTTCTTGGGGTTCCAAGGACCCTTGGGTTTCCCTTGAACTTTCCTCGGGTCCTGACCAAGGCTTCTCCAGAGCAGCTGGCTCGGCTTTCCGCTTCGCTTCCGATCGAGTTCCTCCACCGGTTTCATTAGCGGCTGACTTGTATTTGCCACTCCGAGCCGATCCTCTTCTTCACCATTGGCGCATTTGGTGGCAATCTCCATCATTCGACTCGTGGTCATGTCTCCTGTCCGACCGAATTTCAGACTCAACTCTCTCGTTTGACTCCTTCCTTGAAGGCACAGATCGCTCGATGATCGATACATTCTCTCTGTGTGGTGCAAAGTGATCCATCTCTGGATGTAATCCTCGTAGTTTCATTCGACTTCGCACACACGATCGCAACTCACAACCCCGCTGGTCGCTTGCAAGTTCCTTCAAATGTGTCGACAAACACTCGGGCAAGATCTTCCCAAGTGTAAATGCTTCTTTGGGTGCTAACCGATTCAGCCATGCTCGCCGATCCCTCCAACATGAGTGGCAGGTGTTTCATGGCCACTTCATCGTTGTCGCCGCCCGATCTGAACAGCCACTCGGTAGTCCTCAAGCCAAGTATCCGCTTAGACTCACCGTGAACTTATCGACTCCAGTCGCCAAGCTGAAGTTGGGAGGAATCACCGCGCTCGATGGCTCGCTAAAACACTCGTCCCGAGACGTGTACTCGCCGCTGATGGGTGCATTTCTGTTGTGACCTTCACGGTTAGCTCTATTTCTGCCGACCAGACCTTGAACGATGACGGATCTCGCATCAAAGCCTGGTTCCTCAGGATCGTTGGAATCCTCCGCCCAACACCGTGTCAAGGCTCTGTCATCTTCTTGCCGAGGGCATATGACCCACCCTTGGGGAGGAGGGCACTCGACGCCGATCATCATGATCGAATCGGTCCTCATATCGATCACGCCGCCTCCATGTCCCTCACGCCGAGGGGCGATCTTGGGCTATGTGCCGATTGACTGTATTCGCAGCGACGGATCTGCTGTGAATCCTATTCTCGCGATCGCGATATGCCTGAATTCTGATCTCCTGCTGCCGGAGCAAATCTTCGATCCGAGTAGCCCTACCAGCCTCATTGGGAAGGCTGAATGGACTCGCTATACGGCTGCAGCTGCTAGATTCTGAATAGGAGTTCGGTATACCTGAGTTGGTTGTGGAAAGAGTTGACGTCGATTGGACGACGGGACCCGTTGTTGCGCTCGTTCATCGAGCACTCGCTGGAGATTTTCCAGTCAACTGCGCTCAGCCAAGTTGGCCAAACGCGCATCTTCTAAGGCACGGGCCTTGGGGGTTTCTCCAACGATAGGAGTGTGAAGCGCATCCATGTTCCGGCGGCGGAGCTCTTCCCTCTGCAGCGAAATGAGGGGCTCGGGTTGGTACTCTTCGTGAGCCTGCGTCGGCTCGCCTCCGCCAACGCCCGCCGGTCGGCGGGGAAACCAGAGGACTGCGTGGTCGTCGACCATCGTAACCTCCGCCGCTGGATCGCTGTTGTCGCGACTCGGATGCGATCTCGTCGGAGCCGCCGAGATCGAACAGGCCGAGAGAGATTCGTCTGCTCGATTGCCGCGACTTGGGAGTGGCCGATGGCGGGCCACCAAGGCCTCACCCACCCATGAAGTCTCGACGACCGAGCGCTTGCGCCGGCGCGAGACCGGGAGGGAGGACGGCACAAGAGCCAACCAATACTGGGTCGACGGCTGCCGCAGGAGGACGCCGCGGACGCACGTGCGAAAGTGTGTCGCCCCGCGGACGGGTAGTGCGTCAACGTCGACTGGAGCCTCCTGCAACCAAGCGGAGTCGTCGGTGATGAACGTGAGCACGCCGAGACAGATCTCGCGGCCCTCAACCAAAACTCCACCTGAAACCATGATGAATGGGATCGGAAAAAATGCAACTTCTCCAACAAGTCGCTAAGATGCCTGCCCCACGGTGGGCGCCAACTGTCGTGGTTCTAAGCCTGACAGTAGAATGGGGGGTAGGTATGGAGAGGCAAGATCCTAGCTATGGAGCAGTTGTATATGCACGAGTTTTACGAGTTCAGGCCCTTCTCGGAGGAAGTAATAGCCCTACGTCTCGGAGCCCGGAGGCGGTCGACTGGATTATGCGTGTATGAGTTACAAAGGTGCGAACCCTCGCACTAAGGAGGGGTGGCTTATATAGAGTTCGCTGCACCCCTCCGCCCTCGGCTATGCAGGTTAAAGGTACATTAAGGTAGGGGGTTACTCGTAACGCCCACATAAAGTGCTATGATGACCAAAAAAGCTACTTAATGACCAACCATTTATGTGCAGACTGGCTTTAGATCTCCTGGCGGTCGAGTGGTTTGGCTTCATGGTCGAGTGTCTTCCAGTTGGTCGAGTGGAACCCTTCCTGGTCGACTGAAAGGTAGTTTCTTCTAGAGATGTCCTTGGGGAGGGTGTCTTAGACAGGTCCATGACCCTACCCTAGGTACATTACTTCATCAGTGAGTCCACGGACTATACGCACTCTCACCCTTCCATCGTTGCTAGCCTCTTCGGTACCGTGCATTGTCCTTTCTCACCTCGAGAGTTGGTGCAAACTTCGCCGGTGCATGCAAACCCTGTGATACGATACACTCTATCACGCATAAACCTCATTATATCTTCCTCAAAACAGCCACCATACCTACCTATCATGGCATTTCCATAGCCATTCCGAGATATATTGGCATGCAACTTCCATCATCATCATATACATGACTTGAGCATTTATTGTCATATTGCTTTGCATGATCATAAGATAGCTAGCATGATGTTTTCATGGCTTGTCCATTTTTGATGTCATTGCTACGCTAGATCATTGCACATCCCGGTACACCGCCAGAGGCATTCAGATAGAGTCATACATTTGTTCTAGTATCGAGTTGTAATATTGAGTTGTAAGTAAATAAAAGTGTGATGATCATCATTAGAACATTGTCCCATGTGAGGTTATCAAAATAAAAGAGGCCAAAGAAGCCCAAATAGAAAAAAGAGGCCAAAGAAGCCTACCAAAAAAACAAGAATAAATAAATAAATAAATAAATAAATGAGAGAAAAAGAGAGAAGGGACAATGTTACTATCCTTTTACCACACTTGTGCTTCAAAGTAGCACCATGTTCTTCATATAGAGAGTCTCTTGAGTTATCACTTTCATATACTAGTGGGAATTTGCATTATAGAACTTGGCTTGTATATTCTGATGATGGGCTTCCTCAAATGCCCGAGGTCTTCATGAGCAAGCAAGTTGGATGCACACCCACTTAGTTTCCAGTTTGAGCTTTCATATACTTATAGCTCTAGTGCATCTGTTGCATGGCAATCCCTACTCCTCACATTGACATCAATTCATGGGCATCTCCATAGCCCGTTGATTAGCCGCGTCGATGTGAGACTTTCTCCTTTTTTGTCTTCTCCACATAACCCCCATTGTCGGTGTCAAACCGCGGATCTCGGTAGGGGTTCGAATCTGTGCATCTAGGCGGATGGTAACAGGAGACAAGGGACACGATGTTTTACCAGGTTCGGGCCCTCTCGATGGAGGTAATACCCTACTCCTGCTTGATTAATATTGATGATATGGGTAGTACAAGAGTAGATCTACCACGAGATCAGAGAGGCTAAACCCTAGAAGCTAGCCTATGGTATGATTGTTGTTCGTCTTATGGACTAAAATCCTTCGGTTTATATAGACACTGAATAGGGTTAGGGTTACATAGAGTCGGTTACAATGGTAGGAAATCTACATATCCGTATCGCCAAGCTTGCCTTCCACGCCAAGGAAAGTCCCATCCGGACACGGGACGAAGTCTTCAATCTTGTATCTTCATAGTCTAGGAGTCCGCCAAAGATGATAGTTCGCTATCCAGGACACCCCTAGTCCAGACTCCATCACTAGCCCCTGAACCAGGCTTCAATGACGACGAGTCCGGCGCGCATATCGTCTTCGGCATTGCAAGGCTGGTTCCTCCTCTGAATACTTCATAGAAGGTTTTGAACACAAGGATAGTGTCCGGCTCTGCGAAACAAGTTCCACATACCACCGTAGAGAGAATAATTCTTTGCACAGATCTGCTGACGTATTCCGTGGCGTGACATCACACCACGGCCAGGCCTTTATTTGAATCGTTGTTTACTATCCCACCTCAGCGCGTTTAGCGAGGCGGTTTCCTCGGCACGTCTTATCAAAGCGTAGATCATGCCCCCTTATTCCGGGATTCTCATCAATACGGACGTAGTAACTCCAACGCGTTTCATTGGCACGCCTCCTCTATCGAAGGCGAGTCCCAATCGACCACGGGGAGGGCTCTTGGTATTCAACCTCTTTATAATGAGACCAAGGCCCTCTTCTTTTTTCCATCCTCCATCGAATTCGCCTCGAGTTCTAACACCCAAAGCTTCAGATTTAGGCGCTTCGGACTTTCGACGATGTCCGGCTCCGACCAGCTCGGCCGATGGATGTCTTCTTCCGTCACAGAAGAAGATGTGCTAAAGCTGCGAGACGCCAGGTATCTAACTGGCGAGATTTCGCATAGGCTGCCTGCTCCAGGGCAGGTCATTCCCACTTCCGAGCCCGGCGAGAGCGTGGTGTTCGTGTCTCACTTCCTTCGGGTTTAGGCTTCCGACGGATCCCTTTGTGCGGGGGCTCATGTTTTATTATGGGCTGGATTTCCATGACTTGAATCCGGAGTCCATCCTCCATATCTCGTCATTCATTGTCGTATGTGAAGCCTTCCTCCATATTACCCCTCACTTTGGATTGTGGCTCAAGACCTTCAAGGTGGAGCCGAAGATGATCGAGGGGCAACAAGCAGAGTGCGGAGGGGCTATCATAAGCAAGTGCGCTGATGCTCCGTGGCCCGAGGGCTCTTTTCCGGCGGAGCTTGGTTTGTGGCAACGGGAGTGGTTCTATATCACCGCTCCCCGGGGCACCAAATGGGTGGCGCCTCCCGCCTTCCGCCAGTCCACCACAGCGGCTGGTGTCATGGGTCAACAAGGGGCTCGACTGGGGGCCGTCCAAGGACGTTCTCTGTTGCAGGGCCGTATTCGAGACCTCCAAGAAAGAGAGATCAATCTGGTCGTAGTGGCGTGGGTTATGTTGATTCGACGCCTTACGCCTGCAAGCAGAACGCCCCCTCCGTCTGTGGGAATTTAATCCGAGGGACCACGAGCTCTCCAACATTTCTGTGGGTACGACGCCTGTGGAGATGTATAAACTGTTCTTCGGATCACAAGAGAAGTGTCCGGACATGACTGAGGACGCAGGACTAAGCTGCAATCGCCCAGATACTCAAGTAAGTAGTCCTGTACCCGGACAGGCTGTCCGTTCATTTATCATAAACTTGCCCTTAAAGGAGCTGTTTCTTGAACAGCAGTGGATAGCGAAGGCAAAGTTGATAAGGTGTCCGGCTCCCCTCCCAGAGACCACGCCGGATCCCGTGCTGACCAAGATGCTGAAGGCCGCGCCTTTTGAAGAAGGCGAGGGGGGAGCGGGGAAGCAACTGCCTCCACGAAGGAGGCTTTCAAGGAAGGAGGGATCAAAAGTCCCACCCTCCAAGGAGAGAAGAGGACCGCTTCGGAAGATCCGGAGGACAAGGCCTCAAAGAGGGGAAAGAAATCTTCGTCAGAGAGTCCGGCGTTGGGAAGTCAGCCGCACTATTTCCCCAAGGGGGTCAGCCCTCTGGCGAGCCGTAAGTAAAAAGAAGGGGTCTTGTAATAAGGGACATCCTTGTATTTATTTCTGAAGATAACCGAAATTATACCTTGTAGTTCGGATCTCAGCCCTTCTCAGCAGAGCTCGTCTTCGGGGGATCTTCTTCCAGAGATGATGGAGAGCGAAACGCCCCACCTGTCACACCTTCATGCAAGGCGGATGACCCCGAGGTGTCGCCACGGAGGGTTTCGGTCCGCGGGGCCGAAGGTCCGCGCCAACTGGCGTCGGTCGGAGGAGTCAAGGATCTTCGGCGAAGCGGTTATTCGAGAAGATCACCGTGCGCTAATGGGTACGGTGATTGAAAGAATTGCATCCGCTGAGAGCGGATTGCATGAAGCCGTCAGAAGCTTACTGACGGGGTTCAAGGTACGCAAAAATGATGTACCTTCTGACAGTTATGCATATAGAAAACGCCCTGTATAGATAGTAGCCCCTGAGACTCGGTATGTTGTCAAAATTGACAGCGTGCCGATGATCATAATCTCAGTTATAACATATCGCCGCTCCTAAATAGGTGGCGGGGCGTCCGGTGGCCAGCCGGACTGATGAACTTGCCGAATTAAAGCGGCAACTTGACGAGGCAGATGCGGACATCGCGCTTGTCAATAAGCGGTTTGACGAGTCACAAGGTATGCGACTTCTTCGCGGACGCCTGGTAAGGGAGCTTTGACGCCCGTGACTTACTACTTGTATGCTTAATGCAGGTAGTGCCGCTGCTGTGGAGGATCTGCGGGCGGAACTCGCCCGAGCTAAAGAGCAAGCCAGAAATAGTAATGTGGCCGCTTTATGGGCGGTCGAAGAGCTAAAAGTCGAACGGGCTGCTCACTGTCGAAGCAAAGAGGAAATGGCCGATATGGCCATAAAGTTGAAGAATGCTACCGACCGCTGTGGGGTTCTTGAAAAGAACGTCAAGCGGAGCAAGAGGACCTGAAAAGGCCACCGCCGGTTAAGGATGCCGCCCGCAATGAGAGCTGCAAAGGAGGAGCTACGTCAGGCTGTGGATGTTGCTGCTGGAAAGCCTTTTTTGCTGCGGAGGAAGTTCACGGATCCGAAGTATGCTCAGTTGGACCGGTTGTGGAGTTCAGAGGATGCTTATCTGGATTTAGCGGCGAGTGCCGCGGACGCGATCAAGCACTTCCGAGGCCAGGAGAGGCACAGAAGGGAAGAGCTGCTTTGGTCGCAGTTCCATAGTCCAGAGCATCCTCTTCCGTTAACCGATCGGTTGGCCGAATGGGCCGAGCTGAATCGATTGTCCGGACTTGCCATGAAGCATGTCGTGACTCACTTGTGGCCGGGGAAACCTCAGCCGAAGAGTTATTTTGGCTTAGTGCAGCAGTTCTTTGGTGCGGTATCGCACAGACGACGCAATGAAGCGGTCGGCGTGCATTGAGGGTGCGCGGATGGCTCTTGCCCGTGTCAAGACATACTGAGCAGAAATGAAGGCCACCGACGTTGCGTCCCCAGATTCGGACAGAAGCCGAGTGCCTGCCGAGCACTATTTTGAGGAAGTCCTGCAGGGCGCTCGTTTAATAGAGACGCAGTGCTCGAAGGATATTTTGTTTAAATGACATGTATGATTTGTGAAAACAACGTTTCAATATAAGAGCTTTTTATACTTGTGCGTTCAAGTATTAAACGCCTCTGTCGGCCGCTGATGTATATGTGTATATAACCCGAAAGATGGCAGTCTTGCTTTCAGCCCCACGCACATAGTGCGGGGTGTTTGCAAAAAGGCGATTTTCACACTTAATCCAACGTCTTGGTCCTATGAAGGAGGTGATAGCGTAGCAAACTAGGCAGCCGGAATATAATGCTTTATCACTTTCACTTAGCCATAGGAGTTCGATGGTGGGGCTACTATATAGCCCCTAGGGGCACCGCGCTCTCTCGAATTCGTGGCGCGTATGTGCCTGACCAGCAAACGATCCTTCGTCAATGCGGGGGAATTCTAAACATTTCGGTGGGTCATCGAGTGGTTGACCAGTCTCACGCTATATCATGACAGACAGTTTTAGCTTTCTCCACTGAGGTGCTCAACCCAGCTCAACCGGGGCACAATCGCAGTGGTTCTCCCAGCGCTACCTTAGCCGATATAACGGAATGTAAGGTACGAAAACATGGGAGCCGGGCAAACCCAACATTTGACCAAAGACATGATTTGGAGCTGATGCATATAAGGCCTAACTCGAGACGCCGAACACTCCCTAAGGTATTCGGTCTTTATAAAAACGGGCAAAATAATGCCCTAAGCCCCTGGTGTCCACGTACGTGCAAAAATTCTGGTGCGACCGATGCCAAAACGCCAGCCTCCTCCTCGGTTATAGCTAGAAACCAGGGGGTGTGTATCAACAAGAGACAGTAAAAAAGGTTTACGCAGGGTCTTAATCTGAAAAGAATCCTTGCAACAGGTCCCTACTGCACGTATGCGCATGTGTCTCCGTTGTGCCGTATCCTGGACGGGTGTAGCACGTTGTTCATCTGTAAAAGAGAGGAACTTAGTTAAAAAGAAAAAAGGATCGTGCGAAAAATATACTTTATATTAAATAAACAGAGTATGGTTCCAAAAGTGAATAAAATTGAGCTTTATTGTCTCTTGTTGTACATGCGTGCAGCCCCTTGTACGGGGGTATGCCGCTAGTAGGCGCCGGACTCGTCTAGCCGTGTCCGGGGTTCGAATGACCTATTCAGGTGCTTTGGTTAGCGGAGCCGGATTGGTGTGGGGCTGTCAAGGCAGTCTCGCGTTCTTCCGCGCTCGAGTAACACTTAATACTCCCTTTTAATGAGATGATGCCGCGTGGACCGGGCATTTTAAGTGTAAGAGATGCATAATGCGGTATTGCGTTAAAGCGTGCGAAAGCTTCGCGTCCTAATAGTGCTTGATGGCTACTTTTAAATGGGGCAACATGGAAGACTAACTTTTCGTGACGGAAGTTGTCGGATGAACCGAACATAACTTCTAAAGTTAGGGAGCCCGTACAATGGGCATATGTGCCTGGCATTATTCCTTTAAAGGAAGTGTTGCTATGGCTAATTGTGGTTGGGTCTATCCCCATCCTGCGGATTTTGTCCTGATATATCAGGTTTATGTCACTGCCGCCGTCCATGAGGACTTATGTAAAGTGGAATCCGTCGATTATAGGATCCAATATCAAGGCAGTCCATCCTGCGTTCCAGATACTTTCGGAGTAGTCCTGATGGTCGAAGGTGATTGGTTTTGACAACCAGTGTTGGTACTCTGCTGGGGTAGATTTTGCGGCGCGTAATTCAATGGGTGCCGCCCTGTTTTCCCCTTTTGTTACTTGAAGTAAGTTTACTGTCTTGACCTCTTGTGGGAAATTCTTTTGTTTTCCGGTGCTCTGCTTGTGGGGTTCGTCATCATCCTCACTTGGTGTGTCGAGCCCCTTGTGTTCGGCGTTGAGTCTGCCGGACTGCTTGAAGACCCAATAATCTCTGTGGGTATGGTTTGCAGGCTTCCCGGGAGTACTGTGGATTTGGCATATCTTGTCCAAGATTTTGTTTAAGTTGGATAGCTCATCGCTATTGTCCTTAAGGGCAGTTTTTATTGTTCTCGCCGTGAGCTTTTGAATCCGGCGTTGACTGCCGCGCTCTTTGGACCGTTCCCCTTAATCTGGCGCTGGTCCTTGTTGCGTCGTGGTTTCCCATTTCCATCCCTGACCTCGGATGTACTTGGGTCGCTGGTGCTGCATCTTGCTAGCCAGCTATCCTCTCCCGCGCAAAAGCGGGTCATGAGGCTTGTTAATGCGGCCATTGTTCTCGGCTTTTCTTGGCCGAGGTGTCTGGCGAGCCATTCGTCTCGGACGTTGTGTTTGAAGGCTGCTAAGGCTTCGGCGTCCGGACAGTCGACTATTTGGTTCTTTTTGGTACGGAACCTGCTCCGAATTTCGGGCTGACTCTCCGGGCTGTTGAGTTATGTGACTTAGATCGTCTCAGATCCGGAGGGCGGACATAGGTCCCCCAAAATTTGCCCAAACGCATCCTCGAGCTCTTCCCAACTTCCAATGGTGTTTTCGGGAAGGCTTTTAAGCCAATGCCGAGCTGGCCCTTTGAGTTTGAGGGGTAAGTATTTTACGGCGTGGAGGTCATCTCCTCTGGCCATATGTATGTGCAGGATATAATCCTCGATCCAGACTCCAGGGTCTGTTGTTCCATCGTATGCCTCTATGTTTACGGGCTTGAATCCCGCTGGAAATTCATGATCCAGCACCTCATCGGTGAAACATAGAGGGTGCGCGGCGCCCCTGTATTTGGGTGTGTCGTGATGTTCGGATATTTGACGTGTTGTATTGCTCGCCAGAACTTGTTTCCTTGGCCCGTAGATAGATCTAACTGGGCCATCCTTTTGGTGTGAATCCTTATGCGGATCGCGTGCCGGCTTGTGTGCGGCGCCATTTGCCGCTCTTTGTTTTCCGTGGGTCGTCCATCCGACCGGGTGGCCTTCTTGCTTTTTGATTGTGGGGGCTCTACGGCCTGCTCATCAAATTCGGGCAGTAGTTTTCTCTTTGGGTAGCTCTTTGTTCGGCGACTGTCACCGTATTTGTTTGCGGTGTTGAGTACTTTGCTCCATCTGATTTTGAGTGCATCTTCCGCTGTTTTGAGCTTCCGCTTCTTCTTTTTCAGGCTACGCGCAGTGGCGACGAGCCTTTTGTGGACGTTCTTCTGCTCCAACAATTTGTCCGGCGTGAGATCATCCGGACTGTTATCTTCGCCGGGGGCGGGTTGTTTATCCAAGTTGTCCTGTTCGGACGGTTGCTCCATGGCATGTTCGTCGTCGGCCGGCTCGCCCTGCTCTATGGCTGGGTCTGTGTGGGCGCTGTCTTTGTCGAGGTGGGGTTTTGAGCGGCGCTTACGTCGCCGTTTTGACTGCTTTCCAGGGGGATTACTTTTCGCAATGTCCCGTTGCTCCTCGCTATCGCTTCCCTTGGGTGTATCCACCATGCACACATCGTGAGTTGTGGTGGCCTTCCATTGCCCTGTAGGCGCTGGTTCTTGGTCGTCTCTGACATCGTCGTCCATACCGTCGATGTCTTCGGAGTCGAAGTCGAGCATGTCGGCTAAATCATCGACAGTGGCTACGAAGTGGGTGGTGGGTGTGCGTTGAATTTCCTCGTCGTCCGAATCTCAACCTTCCTGACCGTAGTCCGGCCAGGGCTCTCCTGATAAAGAGAGAGACTTTAGTGAGTTCAGGATATCGCTGAAAGGCGAGTGCTGAAAGATGTCTGCGGCAGTGAATTCCATAACCGGCGCCCAATCGGATTCGACCGGCAGGGGCGCGGAAGGTTCGGAGTCCGGAGAGGAGTCCGCACTGGAGTCACGAAGCCATGACGGACAGGGATGGTGTTCGGCTCGATCACCGTAGAGATTTCAGCCCCGAGGTGGTGTCCAACCAACCATCCTCGATCGGTGAGATCGGCTCCGAATCAATGGTTGGAGCAGACACTAGTGCGGCCTCCAGGACACTGTTCGGCGGCAGAGTTAGATCGTGCCCATCGAGATAGTGCGGCGCGCTCGGCTGCGGCTCGAATGCGTCGAAGATCAAGTCTCCACGAATGTCGGCCGCGTAGTTTAAACTTCCAAACCTGACCTAATGGCCAGGGGCGTAGCTTTCAATCTGCTCCAGATGGCCAAGCGAATTGGCCCGCAGTGAAAAGCCGCCGAATACGAAGATCTGTCCGGGGAGAAAGGTCTCTCCCTGGACCGCATTGTTGTTGATGATCGAAGGAGCCATCGGGCCTATCGGTGACGACACAGAGGAACTCCCAATGAAAGCACCAATGTCGGTGTCAAAACCGGCGGATCTCGGGTAGGGTGTCCCAATCGTGCGTCTAGGCGGATGGTAACAGGAGACAAGGGACACGATGTTTTACCTGTGTTCAGCCCTCTCGATGGAGGTAATACCCTACTCCTGCTTGATTAATATTTATGATATGGGTAGTACAAGAGTAGATCTACCACGAGATCAGAGAGGCTAAACCCTAGAAGCTAGCCTATGGTATGATTGTTGTTCGTCCTATGGACTAAAACCCTTCGGTTTATATAGACACCGAATAGGGTTAGGGTTACACAGAGTCGGTTACAATGGTAGGAAATCTACATATCCGTATCGCCAAGCTTGCCTTCCACGCCAAGGAAAGTCCCATCCGGACACGGGACGAAGTCTTCAATCTTGTATCTTCATAGTCTAGGAGTCCGACCAAAGATGATAGTTCGGCTATCCGGACACCCCCTAGTCCAGGACTCCCTCACCCATCATATTATGCTATTCCACCTATAGTGCTATATCCATGGCTTGCACTCATGTATTGCGTGAGGGTTGAAAAGGCTGAAGCGCGTTAAAAAGTATGAACCAATTGCTCGGCTTGTAATTGGGGTTGTGCGAGATTTGAATGCTTGGTGTGGTGAACATTGAGCATAGCCAGACTATATGATTTTGTAGGGATGAGCTTTCTTTGGCTATGTTATTTCGATAAGACATAATTGCTTGGTTGGTATGCTTGAAGTATTATTGTTTTTATGTCAAATGATAGACTATTGCTTCGAATCACTCGTGTCTTAATATTCATGCCATGATTAGATACATGATCAAAATTATGCTAGGTAGCATTCCACATCAAAAATTATCTTTTCTATCATTTACCTACTCGAGGACGAGCAGGAATTAAGCTTGGGGATGTTGATACGTCTCCGTCGTATCTATAACTTTTTATTGTTCCATGCCAATATTATACAACTTCCATATACTTTTGGCAACTTTTTATACTATTTTTGGGACTAACATATTGATCCAGTGCCCAGTTCCTGTTTGTTGCATGTTTTTTGTTTCACAGAAAAACCCCTATCAAACGGAGTACAAACGGGATAAAAACGGACGAAGAATATTTTTGGAATATTTGGAGAATATGGGAAGAAGAATCAACGCGAGATGGTGCCCGAGGTGGCCACGAGGCAGGGAGGCGCGCCTGCCCCCCTGGGCGCGCCTCTGACCCTCGTGGCCCCAGTGAGGCGGTTGCTGTTCTTCTTTGGCCGGAAGAAAGCTAATTTTCGAAGCAAAATCTGGGCGAAGGTTTCAACCCAATCAGAGTTACGGATCTCCATATATATATATATGAAACGGTGCAAGGGCAGAATACCAGAACGCATAAACAAAGAGAAACAGAGAGACAGATCCAATCTCGGAGGGGCTTTCGCCCCTCCCACGCCATGGAGGCCGAGGACCAGAGGGGAAACCCTTCTCCCATCTAGGGAAAAGGTCAAGGAAGAAGAATACGAAGGGGCCCCCTCTCCCCTTCTCTTCCGGTGGTGTCGGAACGCTGCCGTGGCCACCATCATCATCACCGCATTCTTCACCAACAACTTCACCACCATCATCACCAACTCTTCCTCCTCTATGCAGCGGTGTAACCTCTCTCTTACCCGCTGTAATCTCTACTTAAACATGGTGCTCAACGCTATATATTATTTCCCAATTATGTATGGCTATCCTATGATGTTTGAGTAGATCAGTTTTGTCCTGTGGGTTATTTGATGATCAAGATTGGTTTGAGTTGCATGTTTTATTATTGTTGCTTTCCTATGGTGCTCTCCGTTTCGCGCAAGCGTGAGGGATCCCCATTGTAGGGTTTGCAATATGTTCATGATTTGCTTATGGTGGGTGGCGTGAGTGACAGAAGCACAGACCCGAGTAAGTAGGTTGTTTGCGTATGGGAATAAAGAGGACTTGATACTTTAATGCTATGGTTGTGTTTTACCTTAATGATCTTTAGTAGTTGCGGATGCTTGCTAGAGTTCCAATCATAAGTGCATATGATCCAAGTAGAGAAAGTATGTTAGCTTATGCCTCTCCCTCAAATAAAATTGCAATAATGATTACCGGTCTAGTTATCGATTGCCTAGGGACAAATAACTTTCTCGTGACAAAAAGCTCTCTACTAAAACTAATTTAGTTGTGTCTTTATCTAAACATCCCCTACTTTTTATTTACGTGCTCTTTATATTCTTGCAAACCTATCCAACAACACCTACAGAGTACTTCTAGTTTCATACTTGTTCAGGGTAAAGCGAACGTCAAGCGTGCGTAGAGTTGTATCGGTGGTCGATAGAACTTGAGGGAATATTTGTTCTACCTTTAGCTCCTCGTTGGGTTCGACACACTTACTTATCGAAACAGGCTATAATGATCCCCTATACTTGTGGGTTATCAGTGGACTACTCCCTCCTCATCGTGGTGGCCGCCGGGATGATGAAGATGGCCACTGGAGATGATCCCCCCCTCCGGCGGGGTGCCGGAACGGGGTCTAGATTGGTTATCGGTGGCTACAGAGCCTCGCGGCGGCGGAACTTCTGATCTAGGTTAACCCCGATGGGTTTCAGAATATATGGGAATTTATAGTACAAAGAGGGGGTGCAGGAGGCCACCGAGGTGGGTACAACCCACCTGGGCGCGCCTGGGCCCCCAGGCTCACCCTGGTGGGTTGTGCCCCCTCGGGGCACCGCCCAGGTGCAGCTCTAGCCCATTGGGTTCCCTCTGGTTCATAAAAAATCTCCGTGGAGCTCCGTTGCGTTTGGAATCCGTTTGGTATTGATTTCCTGCGATGTAAAAAACAAGAAAACAACAACAACTGGCACTGGGCACTGGGTCAATAGGTTAGTCCCAAAAAATGATATAAAGTTGCTATAAAATGATTGTAAAACATCCAAGAATGATAAAATAACAGCATGAATACTTCATAAATTATAGATACGTTGGAGACGTATCATTTCACAACTCATGCCACCTGGAACACCACAGCGTAATGGTGTGTCCGAACATCGTAATCGTACTTTATTGGATATGGTGTGTTCTATGATGTCTCTTACCAATTTGCCACTATATTTTTGGGGTTATGCATTAGAGACAGCCCCATTCACTTTAAATAGGGACCGTCTAAATCCGTTGAGACGACACCGTATGAATTATGGTTTGGCAAGAAACCTAAGTTGTCGTTTCTTAAAGTTTGGCGATGCGACGTTTATGTCAAGAGGCTTCAGCCTGATAAGCTCGAACCCAAAGCGGAGAAATGCTTCTTCATAGGATACCCTAAAGAGACCATTGGGTATACCTTCTGCCACAGATCCGAAATATTTTTTTGCTAAAAATGGGTCCTTTTTAGAGAAGGAGTTTCTCTCGAAAGATGTAACTGTGAGGAAAGTAGAACTTGATGAGGTAAGTGTACCTTCTCTCAAATTGGAGAGTAGCACATCATAGAAAGCAGTTCCCGTGATGCCTACACCAACTGGAGAGGAAGCTAATGATGATGATCATGAAACTTCAGATCAAGTTACTACCGAACTTCGTAGGTCGACCATGACACGTTCCGCACCGGAGTGGTACGGTAATCCCGTCTTGGAAGTCATGTTGTTAGACAACAGCAAACCTATGAACTATGAAGAAGCAAAGATGAGACTAGATTCCGAGAAATGGCTTGAGGCCATGAAATTCGAGATAGGATCCATATATGAGAACAAAGTATGAACTTTGGTAGACTTGTGTGATGACCGGCAGGGCATTGAGAATAAATGGATCTTTAAGAAGAAGACAAATGCCGATGATAATGTCACCATCTATAAAGCTCGACTTGTCGCAAAAGGTTTTTCACAAATTCAAGGAGTTGGCTACGATGAGACTTTCTCACCCGTAGCGATGCTTAAGTCTGTTAGAATTATGTTAGCAATTGCCGCATATTATGACTATGAAATCTAGCAGATGGGCGTCAAAACAAGTTCCATAACGGGTTCCTTAAGGAAGAGTTGTATATGATGGAACTAGAAGGTTTTGTTGATCCTAAGGATGCTAACAAGGTATGCAAGCTCCAGCGATCCATCTATGGACTGGTGCAAGCATCTCAGAGTTGGAATTTACGCTTTGATGAGGTGATCAAGGCTTTTGGTTTTATACAAACTTACGGAGAAGCATGTATTTACAAGAAAGTGAGTGGGAGCTCTATAGCATTTCTAATACTATATGCGGATGACATATTAGTGATTGGAAATGATATAGAATTTCTGGAAAGTATAAAGGGTTATTTGAACAAGAGTTTTTCAATGAAAGACCTAGATGAAGCTGTTTACATATTGACCATCAAGATCTATAGAGATAGATCGAGACGCTTGATTGGACATACAAAGCACATACCTTGACAAGATTTTGAAGAAGTTCAAAATGGACCAGTCAAATAAGGGGCTCTTGCCTGTGTTGCAAGGTGTGAAGTTGAGTCAGACTCAAAGCCCGACCACGGCAGGAGAAAGAGAAAGGATGAAGGTCATACCCTATGCATCGGCTATAGGCTCTATAATGTATGTCATGCTATGTACCAAACCTGATGTGTGCCTTGCCATAAGTGTGGCAGGAAGGTACCAAAGTAATCCAGGAGTGGATCACTGGACAACGGTCAAAAATATCCTTAAGTACCTAAAGAGGACTAAGGACATGTTTCTTGTTTATGGAGGTGATGAAGAGATCGTCGTAAAGTGTTGGGGATATAACCCCATGTATGACCCTCCTAGGAGGGGCTGGATCATTTTCTTGGCGACTTATAATTGAAGGCCTACTAAGGCTTAAAGAAGATAAGATGAGAAGACCGAAGGCGGCTTACAAGCAGGCTATTGAAGGCCCATGACCCAGAGGTGACTCTAGACCCGAAGGTGTGAGCCGCCTGATGGTAGCTTACCTAACAAGGCAAGATAAATTAGGGACAGGGTCAATTACGTTGTGTAATCTGACCCAGACTCTTGTAAGCTGCCGGACCTCGACATGTGTATATAAAGGCGAGACCCGGTGGCGGGTTAACTCAGGATTCAATTGATCGATAGCTAGGTCAAGCGTATTCACTCCCTTGTAATTGAAACTCAAGCAATACAACTAGAAGCAGGACGCGGGCTTTTACCTCGTGGTGAGGGGTAGAACCTGGGTAAATCCTTTGGTGTCCTTTGTCCCGTCCAACCCCTTCGAGCTAACCTACGTTGCGATGACTCCACACCTAAGTCCTTTCACAAGGGCATCTGCCGTGACAAATCCACGACATAAAGGGTTACGTCGATGCTAGCTTTGACATTGATCCAGATGACTCGAAGTCAGAAACCGGATACATATTTGTTTTGATTGGTGGAGCAGTCAGTTGGTGTAGTTTCAGGCAGATTGTCGTAGAGGGATCTACATGTGAAGCGGAGTACATAACTGCTTCGGAAGCGACGAATGAACGAGTTTGGATGAAGGAGTTCATTTCCGATCTAGGAGTTGTGCCAAGTGCATTGGATCCAATGACTATCTTTTGTGACAACACTGGTGCAAATGTCATTGCAAAGGAGCCCAGGTTTCACAAGAAGACCAAGCACATCAAACGCCGCTTCAACTCCATCCGCGATTACATCAAGGAGGGAGACATAGAACTTTGGAAACCTGAATGTGGCAGACCTGTTGACTAAACCTCTTCCACAAGCAAAACATGATCAACACCATGACTCCATGGGTGTTAGATTCATTACAATGTAATCTAGATTACTGACTCTAGTGCAAGTGGGAGACTGTTGGAAATATGCCCTAGAGGCAATAATAAAATGGTTGTTATCATATTTCCCGTTCATGATAAATGTTTATTATTCATGTTAGAATTGTATTGACCGAAAACTTAAATACATGTGTGAATACATAAACTACACTGTGTCCCTAGTAAGCCTCTACCAGACTAGCTCGTTGACCAAAGATGGTTATGATTTCCTAACCATGGACATGAGTTGTTATTTGATAACGAGATCACATTATTAGGAGAATGATGTGGTGGACAGACCCAACCGTAAGCTTAGCATCAGATCTTTTAGTTATTTGCTATAGCTTTCTTCAGGTCAAGTATCATTTCCTTAGACCATAAGATCATGCCACTCCCGGATACCAGATGAATGCCTTGTGTGCTATCAAACGTCACTTCGTAACTGGGTGATCATAAAGGTTCTCTATAGGTATCTCCGAAGGTGTCTGTTGGGTTGCATGGATCGAGACTGAGATTTGTCGCTCCGTGTGACGGAGAGATATCTCTGGGCCCTCTTGGTAATACAACATCGTAAGAAGCTTCATGTGACTAATGAGTTTAGTCAAGGGTCTTGTATTACTGAACGAGTAAAGAGAATTGTCGGTAACGAGATTGAACTAGGTATGGGGATACCAACGATCGAATCTCGGACAAGTAACATCTCGCCGGACAAAGGGAATTGCATACGGGATTGACTGAATCCTTGACATCGTGGTTCAACGATAAAGATCTTCGTTGAATATGTTGGAACCATATATGCATCCAGGTCCCGCTATTGGTTATTCACCGGAGAGGAGTCTTGGTCATGTCTGCATGTTCCGAACCCGTAGATCGCACGCTTAACGTTCGGTAGCGCTACGGTAGTACTGAGATATTAATAGTGGAAAATCCGAAGGTTGTTCGGAGTCCCAGATAGGATCCGGGACATCACGAGGAGCTCTGAAATGGTCCAAAGGTAAATATTTATATATGGAAAGTTGTTGACGGGGTTCCGAGAAAAGTCCGGTTTTTCGGTATTGTACCGGGAAGCCGCCAGAAGGTTCCAGAGGGGTCCGGAAGTCCTCAGAGGGTTCCACCACGTTCCGTACAATAGCATGGGTTGAAGGGGGGAGCCCTGGCCTTGATGCGCCAGGGGCATCAGCCCCTACAAGGCCATGCGCATCAGGGAGGGGAAATCCTAAGGGGGAGGGCCTCCACTTGACTTGGAGGGCACTCCTCCCCCCTTGGCCGCCACCCCCTGCCTTGGGACAGGGGCTAGGGCTGCCACGCCCTCCCTCACCCCTATATATAGTGGGGAGACGCAGGGGGAGCTTGCCCTTCTGTGCTTGCCCCGTCTCCCTCCCGTTACTCCTCCTCCATGTTCCGTCAGCGCTTGGCGAAGCCCTACCGTAGTTCCGTCGCTACCATCACCATCACGCCGTCTTGTTGGTTCAAATCTCATCTACCTCCTCCCCCACTTGCTCGATCAAGAAGGAGAGGACGTCGCCGAGGTATACGTGTGCTAAACTCGGAGGTGTCGTTCGTTCGGCACTAGATCGGATTGGATCTCGATTGAATCGTGAAGAGACGACTACATCAACCGCGTTACGACGCTAACGCTTTCGGTCTACAAGGGTATGTAGACACACTCCCTTCTCGTAGCTACACATCTCCTAGATCAAATCTTGGGTGCTTCGTAGGATTTTTTATATTATTTTCATACTTCGTTCCCCACCAATATATATAAGGCAAGGCTTGGGCTCATTTATAGGCATTTAATATCATACCTACGTGATCCTAGCGATCTCTCCATTATGCACCATACTATAGTTCTCATACTAGATGATCAATGTACATCAAGTAGGAGTAGGGTATTACCTTGATCACGAGGGGTCAAACATGGGTAAACTGCCTTATATGAATCTCATCCTCGCATCCTGCTACATGCGACATCCCATCAAGATTACCCCACACACACACACACACACACACACACACACACACAAACATATCTATAATGAGAAAATATATTCAATGACGAATATAATGGTATTAATTTGGCATTGTATATGTGAAACTTGGATAAAGTTACAAAATTGGATTTAAGACAAAGCAAATATGCAAAGTAAATAAAAACAAAGGGGTATTTTTAAGGACAGCATTGCCCTGAACGAATAACTAAGCTAGGTTTCGCTGGCATTGGGATTCTCCTTGATCCTTCTACAGAACAGACAAAATGTTTGTTTGTGGTGGCACATGAAATCAGATCGTGGCAATCTTCTTTCGTGTACTTCATTATCAGCAAATCAACCACCGCAATTGGTATATACAGATGTACCTTGATTGCAAAATGGATTCTTAAGATCCAGGGGCCATCTTGATTATTCCATTTCCATGAGATAGACTTCAAGATATGCAGTGCTAACGACAAGCCCTTCTTTTGTTTTGGAGTTGGGCAAGGCCAACAATTGTTACTTACTGAGGGCCTGCATTGCTCAGTTAACTTAGACATTCGAATGTTGTATATACTGGCGGTGGTGACAAAATTTGTAGCATCGTGCTGCCGTTTCGTCCACTGGGAAGTTATTTTGTCATCTTTGTTTTTCAGAAATATCTTGTCATCTTCTGAGAGTGAGAAAAACAACGGTGCTTTTCCAAGAACGTTACAATCGATCGGCGTATGACGACTCTAGCTAGAAACCGATGTATGTAAAAGAAAACCAGGCCACTCCTCTGCGTTTGTGTTGACGCTGATTAAGTGATTAACCTAAACTTCGTAGTTGTGGCTTCCTTTTGTCGCCGAGAGCTTCGCTGTCCCACAGCGTCTTGGCCGGACGTCACGACTAAACCTGCCACCTAACCCGACGCGCAGTCCGGCGATTGTTTAATAATAGTGGCGCCCGTGCGTGCAGCCCATGCACGATGTGACCCGAGACGTCGATAGATGATGATGTAACTATCTACCTGGATGGAACTGATCAACCTTCTGGCCTGGGATGGGATGAGCAGCAAGGCTACCAAGTAGTAATTCACGTTGAACATCGAGCATCTAAAAATTTCGGCCCAGCTGTACTTAATCCCGAATTTTCTGATGGAACCTCAAAGCTCTTGGAATTTCGAATAACATGGCATGTTCGTGCTGCCGGGGGCCGGACGGATGCAAGCAATATTCAAGGACGCCTGCCGAGCCGGCGGATCGCGCGCCGAGATACGCCCACATGGACCGTCGCGGATGCCGCCAACGGCACGTACCCGCGCGCCATTATCTGGACCTTCACCTCACCCCTGGCTGGCACCCACTGCGGCCGGCCCTCCCAGCGACGGGGAGGCGCCCCCCTACCGCGCCCAAAGTACAACACGATCGGACCTGTCGGCTGTCCTGCGCATGGAATCCCCGAACGATCCAAAGGAGGGCCGGTGGCGGCAGCTCTAACCACGTCCACACACGCACGCATCAGATGGTCGGACGGGTGCCGGGCAGGGGGCCGAGACGGGCAGCGGGGAGTGAGCTTGCGCGCTAGTGACGCAGGATCAGCCGGCGGGGACAGCGACCGTACCTGGCCGGCCGGGCCGAGCCTGGCGGGTTGCCCCGGAGCAGAGCCGGAGAGCTGGCCGCCCACCCACCTCCGGTCGCCGTCGTCTGGTGCCCTGCCCGCAGCGGTCACCCATCGGATAAGGCGCCAAGTTGATCACCAACGGCGATCAGAAAGTGACCTTGTCTCGCCGGTGCCCCCCGGCCGCCCGTGTAAATTACCTGAAAAACCCGGTGAATTTCGACCGCGAACGGGAGGGCCATCTTTGTTCGTGCAGACCAAACGCTTTTCTCGTCTGTGCTGTTGGAAATACTGCGGGATGATACGTACGCAACCGGGAAATCCCATTCCGTGCCTGATCGAACCGCATACTGCGTGCATGTAACAAGCTTCCGGCTTCCTGGCTGGCGTGATTAATCGTGCAGAAAACCTTTTTTTTGAAGTGTATCATGCAGAAAACTTGAAGTTTGTTCCAGTATTACTTATTTAACAGTCACTGCCAATGACACGTCCTATTCCCCTGGAGCTACGAGATCGAGCTGGATATATACTTGGAACCCTAATACGTGTAAGATGCTCCGCATGTTTTATTGTACTAGCATCTTCGCTTCCAACTCCAGCATTGAGCATTCAGCTAAACACCAATCTGTCTCTGCCTGTGTGTCGGCGCACACCCGAAAGCCTACACATGTGATATCGATGCAGCAGCACTGGTGATGGAGTACGTGCCCGTATGAGCTTCCACCACGACGTCGTCCTTATCGGAGCAAGAAGTTTGCTTTGCAAGTAACAACGGTAGATTCTCCCTGTCGGTGCGCCAGATACTGCTTTATCCAGCTTGCAACTTTGGATTTCAGTGCCCGTACGGGCTGCATCAACTTTAGCCATTAGATTTATTAGATTGGACTACGCCCTCGTCAGGATAAGTTGGTATCGGTAATGACTTTTCATGGATGCACGCGCTAGTGCAAGCTGTCCGAAAAAAATAAGGTAACAGTTTGGTTGTCGTGAGAGGAAAGGCTTTACCTTATCTTGTGGGACAGCCTCTAACTGCTGTCATTATGGATTATGGATTTATGGATTTGATTGGCATTATGGTACATGTGGCCAAACTTATCAGGTCGTGGCATTATGGATTTGATTGCCTGCCTAACTGCCAGATTATTAGTAAGGCCAGGTTGCTTAGGCCCTGGTAAAACAGTGGATGTCCAGCTTAGGTGATCGATGGGTGTAGCCGCTTGAATCTCAAACACTGATAGTAGGGTCCAAGAATGTGTTTTTCCTAAGATGGGTCGAGGTTTTTTTTAGCGGGACTTCCAAACAGGTGGTTTGTGCCCTTTGAACAGGCTTTCCCTAAAAAAAACGAATTTCAACTCCTAGAGCCCTCCATGTTCTCCCTTGCGGCGACTGGCCCAGCCCATTACAAATTTACAATATTTAGGGCCCAAATGCTAATTCGTGCATGTGCGCTTCTGAGTTTCTGAGCAGACGCACATACACACAGCCAGGTGGCCTCCTATTCGGCGACCGGCGCGCTGAATTCAAACATTTTTTCATTCAAGGATTAAAAAATTCTCACTAAATTCAAAAAAGTTTGTGATTCAAAAAATGAACATTTTTTTATTTTGAACACATTTTTAAAAGCAGTTTTAATAATGATGATTTTTTTATGAATAAATTTTGACTACGATGAACATGTTTTGAACTTGATGAACAAATTTGTATTCAAGAACATTTTTTACAGAAAATTGGATGATCATATTTTGAATTCATTGATTTTTTTTCAATTCGATGAAGAAAATTTGAATTTGATTAATTTTCTAAATTGATGAACAAATTTTGAATTTGATGACCATTTTCTTAAATTGATGAACGAATTTTGAATTTGTTGAACATTATTAACACAAATGGACATATTTTGAAGATGACCATTTTCCTAATTCGATGAACGAATTTCGAATTTAATGAACATTGTTTAAACCAATGGACATATTTTGAATTTTATGAACCTTTTTTACATTGATGAACATATTTTGAATTCAAAGAAAAGTGTATTCACGAATTTAAAAAAAACACAAAAGGTGAAAAGTAAAGAAGAAAAGAGAGAAAAGGAAAATAAACGAAAAATAAAAAAATAAAATAAAAAAAGAAAAACCGGAACAAAAATACATGAATAAAACAAAAACCTGGTTCAGGGAAGCAACCATCCCAAAACCGGTGCAGAACGCAAGTGAAGTCCCAAAATATGGGCCTACCCACTGTGTGAATGATCAGGCAAAGGGGGTACGCGCTAGGTCGCTCCACAGCGACCGATGCGCCAAATAGGACCCGCCCACCACGGAGGTATATATCACCCGATGCGAGGACCACGCTCGCCTTTGTCGGACGCTCTACTGGCCGGCACTTTTATTGTAGCACGATCTTTTTCGGTTTCCACTGTTCTGCACGTTTTTTCTTTTCTTTTTTTCTTCTTCGTAGTTCATGGGTTTCCTTTGTTTTTCTTCTTCGTTCTTTTTTTCTCCGCCACCGTAATTTTTCCTTTACAAAACCGATATACGTACCATATGCTTATTAATGGTTGAAGCTATAAGGTAAGTTTCTTCTATATAGATGTTTGCATATCATTAAAATTCTTACGTGTTGTTTCTAGGACATGTACTAGTTTCTAGAAAGCAACTTAATACAACGAAAGTGTAAGTCTATATTAGATCAGCTACCACGCTTTGCTTAGAACTGCAACAGCTTACCGCTTCCCCATTTAGAATATATATACGTATCTGGTTTTAGACTTAGAGTCATCTGGACCAGTGTCAAAGTCTGCATCAACGTAACCTTTTATGATGAGCTCTTGATCACCTCCATAAACGAGAAATATTTCCTTAGTCCTTTTCAGGTACTTAAGGATATTCTTCATCGTTGTCCAGTGATCCATTCCTGGATTACTTTGAAACCTTCCGGCCATACTTATGACAAGGCTGACATCTGGTCTTGTGCACAACATCGCATACATGATAGAGCCTATGACAGAAGCATAGGGGATGACACTCATCTTCTCTCTATCCTCTGTAGCCGCTGGGCATTGAGTCTGACTCAACTTCACACCTTGCAAAATAGGCAAGAACCCCTTCTTGGACTGATCCATTTTGAACTTCTTCAAAATCTTATCAAGGTATGTGCTTTGTGAAAGTCTTATTAAGCATCTCGATCTATCTCTATAAATCTTGATGCCTAATATGAAAGCAGCTTATCGTAGGTCCTTCATTGAAAAACTCTTGTTCAAATATTCCTTCACGTTTTTGCAAAGTTCTATATTGTTTTCAATCAGCAATATGTCATCCACATATAATATTAGAAACGCTATAGAGCTCCCACTTACTTTCTTGTAAATACAAGATTCTCTGAAAACTTGTATAAACCCAAACACTTTGATCACCTCATCAAAGCGAAGATTCCAATTTCGAGATGCTTGCACCAGCCCATAAATGGACCGCTGGAGTTTGCACACTTTGTCAGCTTTCTCTGGATCGACAAAACCTTCCGGTTGCATCATATACAACTCTTCCTTAAGGAAACCGTTAAGGAACGCTGTTTTGACACCCACCTGCCAAATTTCATAATCGAAATATGCAGCTATTGCTAACATGATTCTGACGGACTTAAGCATCTCTACGGGTGAAAAACTCTCATCGTAGTCAACTCCTTGAACTTGTGAAAACCCCTTTGCCAAAAGTCGAGCTTTATAGACGGTGACATTACCGTCCGTGTTCGTCTTCTTCTTGAAGATCCATTTATTCTGAACGGCCTTTCGCCCTTCACGTACTACTTCCAAAGTACACACTTTGTTTTCATACATGGATCCCATCTCAGATTTCATGGCCTCTAACCATTTGTCGGAATCCAGACCCACCATCACTTCTCCATAGCTCGTAGGTTCACTGTTGTCCAACAACATGACCTCTAAGACAGGGTTACCGTACCACTCAGGAGATGTACGTACCCTCGTCGACCTACGAGGTTCGATAGCAACTTGATCCGAAGCTTCATGATCATCATCATTAACTTCGTCTTCAACTGACGTAGGTGCCACAGAAACATCTTTCTGTGCTGCGCTACTCTCTGGTTGAAGTAAAGGTTCAACAACCTCATCAAGTTCTATCTTCCTCCCACTCAATTCTTTTGAGAGAAACTCTTTCTCGAGAAAGGACCAGTTCTTAGCGACAAACACTTTGCCTTCGGATATGGGATAGAAGGTATACCCAACCATCTCTTTTGGGTATCCTATGAAGACGCATTTGTTCGCATTGGGTTCAAGCTTTCCCGGATGAAGCCTTTTGACATAAGCATCACAGCCCCAAACCTTAAGAAATGACAACTTAGGTTTCTTGGCAAACCACAGTTCATACGGTGTCGTCTCCACGGACTTAGATGGTGCCCTATTTAAAGTGAATGCAACTTTCTCTAACACATAACCCCAAAACGATAGTGGCAGATCGGTAAGAGACATCATAGAACACACCATATCCAATAAGGTACAATTACGACGTTCGGACACACCATTACGCTGTGGTATTCCATGTGGAGTCAACTGTGAAACAATTACACATTGTCTTAAGTGATTGCCAAACTCATAACTCAGATACTCTCCTCCTTGATCAGATTGTAGGATTGATCTTCTTGATACGATGATTCTCAACTTCACTCTGAAATTGCTTGAACTTTTCAAATGTCTCAGACTTGTGCTTCATTAAGTAAATATACCCATATCTACTCAAATCATCGGTGAAGGTGAGAAAGTAACGATATCCACCGCGCGCGTCAACGCTCATCGGACCGCACACATCAGTATGTATGATTTCGAACAAGTCACTTGCCCGTTCCATTGTTCCAGAAAATGGGGTCTTAGTCATCTTGCCCATGAGGCGTGGTTCGCATGTGTCAAGTGATTCAAAATCAAGTGACTCCAAAAGTCCATCAGCATGGAGTTTCTTCATGCGCTTTACACCAATATGACCTATGCGACAGTGTCACAAGAAAGTGGTACTATCATTATCAACTCTACATCTTTTGGCATCAATGTTATGAACATGTGTATCATCACTATGGAGATTCAATACGAATAAAACCCTCACAATGGATGCATGACCATAAAAGATATTACCCATATAAATAGAACAACCATTATTCTCTTATTTGAATGAGTAACCGGCTCGCATTAAACAAGATCCAGATATAATGTTCATGCTCAACGCAGGCACTAAATAACAATTATTCAGGTTCATCACTAATCCCGATGGTAATCGAAGAGCGAGCATGCCGATGGCGATCACATCAACCTTGGAACCATTTCCCACGTGCATCGTCACTTTATCCTTCGCCAGCCTCCATCTATTCTGTAGTTCCTGCTTTGAGTTGCAAATGTGAGCAACTGAACCGGTATCAAATACCCAGGCACTACAACGAGAGTTGGTAAGGTACACATCGATAACATGTATATCATATATACCTTTGTTGGCGTTGGCCCTCTTCTTGTCAGCTAGATACTTGGGGCGGTTCCGCTTCCAGTGGCCAGTTCCCTTGCAATAGAAGCACTCAGTCTTCTGCTTGGGTCCAGCCTTGGGTTTCTTCACGGGAGGAGCAACTGCTTTGCCACCTTTCTTGGAGTTTCCCTTCTTTTCCTTGCCTTTCTTGAAACTAGTGGTTTTATTCACCATCAACACTTAATGCTCCTTCTGGATGTCTAACTCAGCGACCTTCAGCATCGTGAACAGCTCGGAGACTAACTTATTCATCCCTTGCATGTTATAGTTCAACACAAAGATCTTGTAGCTAGCTGGCAGCGACTGAAGAACTATGTCAGTGACAGCCTCCGGCGGGAGCTCAAATCCCAACTTAGCTAGACAGTTGTAGTACTCAGACATTCTGAGTATGTGCTCACTAACAAACCTGTTCTCCTCCATCTTGCAGGCATAGAACTTATCGAAGGTCTCATACCTCTCGATCCAGGAATTCTTCTCAAAGATAAACTTCAACTCCTGGAACATCTCATATGCTCCATGATTTTCAAAGTGCCTTTGAAGTCCCGGCTCTAAGCTATACAACATGGCGCACTGAACTATTCAGTAGTCATCAACTCGCGACTGCCAGTCATTCACAATGTCCACAATCGATGGAAGGGGTGGCACACCAAGCGGTGCATCAAGGACATAAGCCTTTTGGGCAACCGTGAGGATAATCCTCAGATTACAGGCCCAGTCCACAAAGTTGCTTCCATCATCTTTTATCTTAACTTTCTCTAGAACACATTGAAATTCAGGCGAGCTACTGCGTGATGAAGGAAATATGCCCTAGAGGCAATAATAAAGTTATTATTTATTTCCTTATATCATGATAAATGTTTATTATTCATGCTAGAATTGTATTAACCGGAAACATGATACATGTGTGAATACATAGACAAACATGTTGTCACTAGTATGCCTCTACTAGACTAGCTCATTAATCAAAGATGGTTATGTTTCCTAACCATAGACATGAGTTGTCATTTGATTAACGGGATCACATCATTAGTAGAATGATGTGATTGACATGACCCATTCCGTTAGCTTAGCACTTGATCGTTTAGTATGTTGCTATTGCTTTCTTCATGACTTATACGTGTTCCTACAACTATGAGATTATGCAACTCCCGTTTACCGGAGGAACACTTTGTGTGCTACCAAACGTCACAACGTAAGTGGGTGATTATAAAGGAGCTCTATAGGTGTCTCCAAAGGTACATGCTGGGTTGGCGTATTTCGAGATTAGGATTTGTCACTCCGATTGTCGGAGAGGTATCTTTGGGCCTTCTCGGTAATGCACATCACTATAAGCCTTGCAAGCAGTGTGGCTAATGAGTTGGTTACGGGATGATGCATTACGCAACGAGTAAAGAGACTTGCCGGTAACGAGATTGAACTAGGTATTGAGATACCGACGATCGAATCTCGGGCAAGTAAAATACCGATGACAAAAGGAACAACGTATGTTGTTATGCGGTTTGACCGATAAAGATATTCGTAGAATATGTAGGAGCCAATATGAGCATCCAGGTTCCGCTATTGGTTATTGACCGGAAATGGTTCTCGGTCATGTCTACATAGTTCTCGAACCCGTAGGGTCCGCACGCTTAAGGTTTCGATGACAGTTTTATTATGAGTTTATGAGTTTTGATGTACGAAGGAGTTCGGAGTCCCGGATGAGATCGGAGACATGACGAGGAGTCTCGAAATGGTTGAGACGTAAAGATCAATATATTGGACGACTATATTCGGACATCGGAAGGGTTCCAGTGATTCGGGTATTTTCGGGGTCTGGGGAGTTACGGAATACGAGGAAGAAGCAATGGGCCTCATGGGCCAAGTGGTGGAAGAGAGGAGGCAGAGGCGTGGCCCCCTAGCCCAAACCGAATTGGACTAGGGGCCGCCCCTTCCTCCTTTTCCTCCTCTCCTTCCTTCTCCTTCTCCTTCCCTTCCTTCCCTCTCCTAGTTGGACAAGGAAAGGAGGAGTCCTACTCCCGGTGGGAGTAGGACTCCTCTGGCGCGCCCTCTGGCGGCCGCCCCTCCCCTTGCTCCTTTATATCTGAGGGCAGGGGGCACCTCTAGACACAACAATTGATCCTTGAGATCTCTTAGCCGTGTGCGGTGCCCCCTCCACCATAGTCCTCGATTATATTATAGTGGTGCTTAGGCGAAGCCCTGCGACGGTAGAACATCAAGATCGTCACCACGCCATCGTGCTGACGGAACTCATCCTCGACACTTTGCTGGATCAGAGTCCGGGGATCGTCATCGAGCTGAACGTGTGCTAAAACTCGGAGGTGCCGTAGTTTCGGTGCTTGATTGGTCGGGCCGTGAAGACGTACAACTACATCAACCGCGTTGTTATAACGCTTCCGCTTTCGGTCTACGAGGGTACGTGGACAACACTCTCCCCTCTCGTTGCTATGCATCACCATGATCTTGCGTGTACGTAGGATTTTTTTTGAAATTACTACGTTCCCCAACAGTGGCATCCGAGCCAGGTTTTATGCGTAGATGTCATATGCATGAGTAGAACACAAGTGAGTTGTGGGCGATATAAGTCATACTGCTTCCCAGCATGTCATACTTTGGTTCGGCGGTATTGTTGGATGAAGCGGCCCAATCCGACATTACGCGTACGCTTACGCGAGACTGGTTTTACCGCCGTGCTATGCACACAGGTGACTAGCGGGTGTCAGTTTCTCCAACTTTAGTTGAACCGAGTGTGGCTACGCCCGGTCCTTGCGAAGGTTAAAACAGCACCAACTTGACAAACTATCGTTGTGGTTTTGATGCGTAGGTAAGAACGGTTCTTTCTCATCCCGTAGCAGCCACGTAAAACTTGCAACAACAAAGTAGAGGACGTCTAACTTGTTTTTGCAGGGCATGTTGTGATGTGATATGGTCAAGACATGATGAGATATAAGTTGTTGTATGAGATGATCATGTTTTGTTGAAGTTATCGGCAACTGGCAAAAGTTTTATGGTTGTCTCTTTATTGCATAAGATGCAAGCACTAAATAATTGCTTTACTTTATCGCTATGTGATAGCAATAGTTGCAAGAGCAATAGTTGGCGAGACGACCATGTGATGACACATTGATATAGATCAAGCTGATGGAGATCATGGTGCCATGCCTGTGACGATGGAGATCATGACAATGCTTTGGAGATGGAGATCAAAGGCACAAGATGATGATGGCCATTTCATGTCACATATTATGATTGCATGTGATGTTTATCTTTTATACATCTTATCTTGCTTTGATTGACGGTAGCATTATAAGATGATCCCTCACTAAATTATCAAAGTATAAGTGTTCTCCCTGAGTATGCACCGTTGCGAAAGTTCTTCGTGCTGAGACACCACGTGATGATCGGGTGTGATAGGCTCTACGTTCAAATACAACGGGTGCAAAACAGTTGCACACGCGGAATACTCGGGTTAAACTTGACGAGCCTAGCATATAACAGATATGGCCTCGGAACACGGAGACCGAAAGGTCGAGCGTGAATCATATAGTAGATATGATCAACATAGTGATGTTCACCGTTGAAACTACTCCATCTCACGTGATGATCGGACATGGTTTAGTTGATATGGATCACGTGATCACTTAGAAGATTAGAGGGATTTCTATCTAAGTAGGAGTTCTTAAGTAATATGATTAATTGAACTTTAATTTATCATGAACTTAGTCCTGGTAGTATTAGCATATCTATGTTGTAGATCAATAGCTCGCGATGTTGCTCCCCATTTAATTTTTATATGTTCCTAGAGAAAACTAAGTTGAAAGATATTAGTAGCAATGATGCGGACTGGATCCGTGATCTGAGGTTTATCCTAATTGCTGCACTGGAGAATTATGTCCTTGATGTACCGCTAGGTGACAGACCTATTGCAGGAGCAGATGCAGGCGTTATGAACGTTTGGCTAGCTCAATATGATGACTACTTGATAGTTTAGTGCACCATGCTTGACGGCTTAGAATCGGGACTTCAAAGATGTTTTGAACATCATGGACCATATGAGATGTTCCAGGAGTTGAAATTAATATTTCAAGAAAATACCCTAGTTGAGAGATATGAAGTCTCCAACAAGTTCTATAGCTAAAAGATGGAGGAGAATAGCTCAAGCAGTGAGCATGTGCTCAGATTGTCTGGGTACTACAATCACTTGAATCAAGTGAGAGTTAATCTTCCAGATAAAGATAGTGATTTATAGAATTCTCTAGTCACCATCACCAAGTTAGTAGAACTTCGTGATGAACTATAATATGCAAGGGATAACAGAAACAATTCCCAAGCTCTACGTGATGCTGAAATCAATGAAGGTAGAAATCAAGAAAAACATCAAGTGTTGATGGTTGACGAAACCACTAGTTTCAAGAAAAGGGCAAAGGGAAGAAGGGGAACTTCAAGAAGAACGGCAAGCAAGTTGCTTCTCAAGTGAAGAAGCCCAAGTCTGGTCCTAAGCTTGAGACTAAGTGCACCTACTGCAAAGGGACTGGTCACTGGAAGCGGATCTGCCCCAAGTATTTGGCAGATAAGAAGGATGGCAAAGTGAACAAAGGTATATTAGATATACATGTTATTGATGTGTATTTTACTAGTGTTTATAGCAGCCCCTCGACATTTGATACTGGTTCAGTTGCTAAGAGTAGTAACTCGAAACGGGAGTTGCAGAATAAACAGAAACTAGTAAAAGGCGAGGTGACGATGTGTGTTGGAAGTAGTTCCAAGATTGATATGATCATCATCGCACACTCCCTATACTTTCAGGATTAGTGTTGAAACTAAATAAGTGTTATTTAGTGTTTACGTTGAGCATGAATATAATTTTACCATGTTTGTTGCAATACGGTTATTCATTTAAATTAGAGAATAATTGTTGTTCTATTTACATGAATAAAACCTTCTATGGTCATACACCCAATAAAATAGTTTGTTGGATCTCGATCGTAGTGATACACATATTCATAATATTGAAACCAAAAGATGCAAAAATTAATAATGATAGTGCAACTTATTTGTGGCACTGCCGTTTAGGTCATATTGGTGTAAAGCGCATGAAGAAACTCCATGCTGATGGAATTTTGGAATCACTTGATGCTTGCGAACCATGTCTCATGGGCAAGATGACTAAGACTCCGTTCTCCGGAACAATGGAGCAAGCAACTGACTTATTGGAAATAATACATACTGATGTATGCGGTCCGATAAGTGTTGAGGCTCGTAGCGGGTATCGTTATTTTTTGACCTTCACAGATGATTTCAGCAGATATGGGTATATCTACTTGATGAAACATAAGTCTGAAACATTTGAAAAGTTCATGGAGTTTCAGAGTGAAGTGGAAAATCATCGTGACAAGAAAATAAAGTTTCTACGATCTGATCGCGGAGACGAATATTTGAGTGACGAGTTTTGTCTTCAATTAAAACAATGTGGAATAGTTTCACAAATTCGTGCCACCTAGAACACCACAGCATAATGGTGTGTTCGAACGTCATAACCGTACTTTATTGGATATAGTGCAATCTATGATGTCTCTTACCGATTTTACCACTATCGTTCTGGGGTTATGCATTAGAGACAGCTGCATTCACATTAAATAGGGCACCGTCTAATCCGTTGAGACGACACTGTATGAACTATGGTTTGGCAAGAAACCTAAGTTGTCGTTTCTTAAAGTTTGAGGTTGCAATGCTTATGTGAAAAAGTTTCAACCTGATAAGCTCAAACCCAAATCGGAGAAGTGCGTATTCATAGGATACCCAAAAGAAAATGTTGGGTACACCTTCTATCACAGATCTTAAGGCAAGATATTCGTTACTGAGAATGGATCCTTTCTAGAGAAGGAGTTTCTCTCGAAAGAAGTGACTAGGAGGAAAGTAGAACTTGATGAGGTAACTGTACCTGCTCCCTTATTGGAAAGTAGTTCATCACAGAAATCTGTTCCTGTGACTCCTACACCAATTAGTGAGGAAGCTAATGATGATGATCATGTAACTTCAGATCAAGTTACTACCGAACATCGTAGGTCAAACAGAGTGAGATCCGCACCAGAGTGGTACGGTAATCCAATTATGGAGGTCATCTTACTTGACCATGACGAACCTACGAACTATGAGGAAGCGATGATGAGACCAGATTCCGCAAAATGGTTTGAGGCCATGAAATCTGAGATGGGATCCATGTATGAGAACAAAGTGTAGACTTTGGTTGACTTGCCCCATGATCGGCAAGCCATAGAAAATAAATGGATCTTCAAGAGGAAGACGGACGCTGATAGTAGTGTTACTATCTACAAAGCTAGAATTGTCGCAAAAGGTTTTCGACAAATTCAAGGTGTTGACTACAATGAGATTTTCTCAACTGTAGCGATGCTTAAGTCTGTCCGAATCATGTTAGCAATTGCCACATTTTATGAAATCTGTCAAATGGATGTCAAAACTGCATTCCTTATTGGTTTTCTTAAAAGAAAAGTTGTATATGATGCAACCAGAAGGTTTTGTCAATCCTAAAGGTGCTAACAAAATGTGCAAGCTCCAGCGATCCATCTATGGACTGGTGCAAGCATCTCAGAGTTGGAATATACGCTTTGATAAGTTGATCAAAGCATATAGTGTTATACAGATTTACGGTGAAGCCTATATTTACAATAAAGTGAGTGGGAGCACTACCTCCTTTCTGATAAATATATGTGAGTAACATATTGTTGATCAGAAATGATGTAGAATTTTTCTGGAAAGCATAAAGGAGTATTTGAAAGGAGTTCTTTCAAAGAAAGACCTCAGTAAAGCTACTTACATATTGAGCATCAAGATCTATTGAGATAGATCAAGACGCTTGATAAGTTTTTCAATAAGTACATACCTTGTCAAGATTTTGAAATAGTTCAAAATGAAACAGTCAAAGAAAGAGTTCTTGCCTGTGTTGCAAAGGAGTGAAATTGAGTAAGACTCAAATCCCGACCACAGCAGAAAATAGAAAAGAGAATGAAAGGCATTCCCTATGCCTGAGTTATAGGTTCTATAAAGTATGCTATGCTATATACCAGACCTATTGTATACCTTGCTCTGAATTTGGCAAGGGAGTACAATAGTGATCTAGGAGTAGATCACTAAACATTGGTCAAGAATATCCTTAGTGAGGACTAAGGAAATATTTCTCGATTATGGAGGTGATAAAAGAGCCCGTCGTAAAGAGTTACATTGGTGCAAGCTTTTACACCGATCCAGATGACTCTAAGTCTCAATCTGGATACATATTGAAAGTGGGAGCAATTAGCTACAGTAGCTCCGTGCAGAGCATTGTAGACATAGAATATTTGCAAAATACATACGGCTCTGAATGTGACAGACCCGTTGACTAAGCTTCTCTCACGAGCAAAACATGATCACACCTTAGTACTCTTTGGGTGTTAATCACATTGCAATGTGAACTAGATTATTGACTCTAGTAAACCCTTTGGGTTTTGATCACATGACGATGTGAGCTATGGGTGTTAATCATATACAGATATGAATATTGGTGTTAAATCACATGGTGATGTGAACTAGATTATTGACTCTAGTGCAAGTGGGAGACTGAAGGAAATATGCCATAGAGGCAATAATAAAGTTATTATTTATTTCCTTATATCATGATAAATGTTTATTATTCACGCTAGAATTGTATTAACCGGAAACATGATACATGTGTGAATACATAGACAAACATGTTGTCACTAGTATGCCTCTACTAGACTAGCTCATTAATCAAAGATGGTTATGTTTCCTAACCATAGACATGAGTTGTCATTTGATTAACGGGATCACATCATTAGTAGAATGATGTGATTGACATGACCCATTCCGTTAGCTTAGCACTTGATCGTTTAGTATGTTGCTATTGCTTTCTTCATGACTTATACATGTTCCTACAACTATGAGATTATGCAACTCCAGTTTACCGGAGGAACATTTGGTGTGCTACCAAACATCACAACATAACTGGGTGATTATAAAGGAGCTCTACAGGTGTCTCCAAAGGTACATGTTGGGTTGGCGTATTTCGAGATTAGGATTTGTCACTCCGATTGTCGGAGAGGTATCTCTGGGCCCTCTCGGTAATGCACATCACTATAAGCCTTGCAAGCAATATGGCCAATGAGTTGGTTACGAGATGACGCATTACGTAATGAGTAAAGAGACTTGCCGGTAACGAGATTGAACTAGGTATTGAGATACCGACGATCGAATCTCGGGCAAGTAAAATACCGATGACAAAAGGAACAACGTATGTTGTTATGCGGTTTGACCGCTAAAGATCTTCGTAGAATATCTTGGAGCCAATATGAGCATCCAGGTTCCGCTATTGGTTATTGACCGGAAATGGTTCTCGGTCATGTCTACATAGTTCTCGAACCCGTAGGGTCCGCACGCTTAAGGTTTCGATGACAGTTTTATTATGAGTTTATGAGTTTTGATGTACCGAAGGAGTTCGGAGTCCCGGATGAGATCGAGGACATGACGAGGAGTCTCGAAATGGTCGAGACGTAAATATCGATATATTGGACGACTATATTCGGACATCAGAAGGGTTCTGAGTGATTCGTGTATTTTCGGGGGTACCGGGGAGTTACGGGAATACGAGGATGAAGCAATGGGCCTCATGGGCCAAGTGGTGGAAGAGAGGAGGCAGGGCGCGTGGCCCCCCTAGCCCAAACCGAATTGGACTAGGGGGCCGGGCCCCCTTTCCTCCTTTTCCTCCCTCTCCTTCCTTCTCCTTCTCCTTCCCTTCCTTCCGCTCTCCTAGTTGGACAAGGAAAGGAGGGAGTCCTACTCCCGGTGGGAGTAGGACTCCTCCTGGCGCGCCCCTCCTGGCCGGCCGCCCCCTCCCCCCTTGCTCCTTTATATACAGGGGAAGGGGGGCACCTCTAGACACAACAATTGATCCTTGAGATCTCTTAGCCATGTGCGGTGCCTCCTCCACCATAGTCCTCGATAATATTGTAGTGGTGCTTAGGCGAAGCCCTGCGACGGTAGAACATCAAGATCGTCACCACGCCGTCGTGCGGACGGAACTCATCCTCGACACTTTGCTGGATCGGAGTCCGGGGATCGTCATCGAGCTGAACGTGTGCTAAAACTCGGAGGTGCCGTAGTTTCGGTGCTTGATCGGTCGGGCCGTGAAGACGTACGACTACATCAACCGCGTTGTTATAACGCTTCCGCTTTCGGTCTACGAGGGTACGTAGTCAACACTCTCCCCTCTCGTTGCTATGCATCACCATGATCTTGCGTGTGCGTAGGAATTTTTTTGAAATTACTACGTTCCCCAACACGTGAGCCATTGATCTACAACATAAATTTGCAAAGATAACTTAGACTATTGTTCATGATAAATTAGTTCAATTAATCATATTACCTAAGAACTCCCACTCAAATCAACATCCCACTGGTTGTCCGACTGTAACATGATCGAAATTCACTAATCCAAGTCTGATCATCACGTGAGATGAGGTGGTTTCAATGGTGAACATCTCTATGTTGATCATATCTACTATATGACTCGTGTTCGACCTTTCGGTCTCTTGTGTTCCGAGGCCATGTCTGCACATGCTAGGCTCGTCAAGTTTAACACAAGTGTTCCGCATGTGCAAAACTGGTTTGCACCCGCTGTATGTGAACGTAGAGTCTATCACATTCGATCATCATCTGGTGCTTCAAATGACGAACTTTTGCAACGGTGCACACTTGGGGAGAACACAATTTTATCTTGAAATTATAGTGAGGGATCACCTTATAATGCTACCATCGTCCTAAGCAAAATAAGATGCATAAAAGGATTAACATCACATGCAAATCATAAGTGACATGATATGGCCATCAACTTGTGATTTTGATCTCTGTCTCCAAAGCACCGGCATGATCTCCATCGTCACCGGCATAACACCATGATCTCCATCATCGTGTCGCCATCGTGGTTTTCACGCCAACCATGCTTCTACTACTGCTGCTACCGCTTAGCGATAAAGTAAAGCGTTAAAGAGCGTTTAATGATTGGCACACAGGTCATACAATAATTAAAGATAACCCTATGGCTCCTGCCGGTTGCCATATTCATCGACATGCAAGTCGTGATAAACTATTACAAAACATGATCATCTCATACATCAAATATATCTCATCATGTCTTTGGCCATATCATATCACAACATACCCTGCAAAAACAAGTTAGACGTCCTCTAATTGTTGTTGCATGTTTTATGTGGCTGCTATGGGTATCTAGCAAGAACGATTCTTACCTACGCAAAGCCACAAGGTGATATGCAAGTTTCTATTTAACCGTATACAAGGACCGCCTTTGTCGAATCTGATTCAACTAAGGTGGGAGAGACAGACACCCGCCAACCATCTTTATGCAACAAAGTCACATGTCAGTCGATGGGACTGGTCTCATGTACGTGGACATGTAAAGCTGGTCCGGGCCGCTTCATCCCACAAACCGAATCAATAAAAGACCAAGGAAGGAAGCAATCTGAATATTAACGCCCACAAACTCCTTTATGTTCTACTCATGATGTCATCTACGCATAGACCTAGCTCAGGATGCCACTGTTGGGGAACGTTGCATGGGAAACAAAAAATTTCCTACGCTCATGAAGATCAATCTAGGGTATGAAAATCTACGAGAGGAGAGACTAGATATACATACCCTTCTAGATCACTAAGTGGAAGCGTTAAGAAACACGGTTGATGTAGTCTAATGTCTTCGCGATCCAATCACGATCCATCCCACGAACTCCTGATCAAGTGCCGAACGGACGACACCTCCGCGTTTAGCACACGTGCGGCTCGATGACGTCTCCTCCTTCTTGATCCAACAAGAGAGGGAGGAGAAGTAGATGGGATCTCAACCATTACGACCGCATGGTGGAGATGATGGTGGATAAAACCCAGCAGGGCTTCACCAAGTGCTACCATAGATGCGATCTAAGGAGAAAACGTAGTAATGGGAGAGGTAGGGATGCCTCCAGGGCATGGGAATTGGTGTGCCCAGCCCCCCACGCCCCTCCCCACTATATATAGGGGTGTGGGAGTCCTAGGGGCGCAACCCTAGCCCCTCCTCCAAGGAGGTGAGGCGTCCAAGGGGGAGGAGTTCCCTCCAAGTCAAAGTGGAGGGCCCTCCCCCTTAGGGCCCCTAGGCGCATGGGCCTCTTTGGGGCCGGTGCCCCTGGCCCAATAAAGCTAGGACGCCCCCCTACAGCCCATGCACGCCCTAGGTGCTGGAGGGACCCTTCCGAAACCCTCTGAAACCTTCTAGAACCTTTTGGAACCTTCCGGAAGCTTCCCGATACAATACCGGTAAAACCTGAAACCTTTCCGGTAGCCAAAATATGACTTCCCATATATAAATATTTACCTCCGGACCATTCCGGAGCTCCTCGTGACATCCGGGATCTCATTCGGGACTCCGAACAATATTCGGTCACCAACGTGAATATCCCAATACTACTCTAGCATCACCGAACGTTAAGCATGCGGACCCTACGGGTTCGAGAATAATGTAGACATGACTGAGACACCTCTACAGCCAATAACCAATAGCGGGACCTGGATTTCCATATTGGTTCTCACATATTCTACGAAGATCTTTATCGGTCGAACCTTGATGCCAAGGATTCAGCTAATCCCGTATGTAGTGATGACGGGAAAATGGCGGGCGTGAAAATACACGTCCACATCATTGATACAGAGTAAATAAATTTAAGTGCATAAATGCATAAATAAAATGGAGATCAAACATTGCAGGTACTTTATTTCCAGAACTCTTACATTTACATAAAAGATCTGTTAATTACATCTCCGTAGAGAAAACCCCTGATTAAGAATTCCAACTATCCTATTACATAGAATTGCAACACATGAGTACTACAAAATATAGAAATAAAAGAAGACTACAAAATGTAGAAATAAATAGTCCTCCTCGCGGTCTTCGACGTCGGCGTACTCGGAGAGCCTTGGACTTCGTCTATGCTAACATATGTGTTGCATAACATTCATGATTTGACAATGTTCATTCATACAACATGTTCATGCCTAGCTCATTAACCATCGTGATCATATAGGTGATTTCCCTTTTTTAGTCATATGAGAATCTATTTAATGGTTAATTAGCCGGGCTAACGGGCGTGTGTGCAATATAGGGCATAACTCTTTTCATGAGTTAATTCTGACATGCATGTGATTTCTGTGTGCATGCCTGAAATGGCAGAATATTTAGTTCACTTTATAGCAACGTATATAGCGTTGCATCAAGACATCATATGCGATGGCGATATGAAATTTGGTGATCAATCGCACTATGTTATATTCAAGTGACATGGGCTATGACCCTCATTATCTTTTAGTTTCGTGGATGCATTCACCTATATGAAAGGAATGCATGATTTAATTTTAATCTGTATGAACGATTCTTTTATGACATATGGGTTATGCTTAAATACTAGTTTTGCTAGTATCAAACATATCATATATGGGCATGCGACTGAGTGAATTTAGTCAAATATTTATATGACTTCGGATTTGCGGTGCATGGGACTAAGTGAATTTAGTCAAATATTTATATGACTTCGAATTTGCGGTGCATGGGAATATTTTTTGAAGTTTCTCACTTCACTTGTATTAGTACTAACATCATGTAGCAACATTGTGCCCATGCGTAGCATAACCAAGCGAAGTATGTTGATTTGTTCTTGCTTGTATTATCACCAACATAGCACAAACTGTATGCTCATAGTGTAACCAAACAGAAGTATACATCGATTTATGTTTCGCATGGACATGATGAAGTTAACTAGGCAGATGGCATGCAAATATTATCATTTATTTTGGTCTTTGCTTTATGATTACATAACTAGCACCACATGATGCAACAATGACTACATTTGGGGATCCGGACACGCTATAACTTATATGGAAGAAATATGTCTGAATTTCCAACAACATAGGGCTTTATGTAACCAAATCAATATGAGGTTTATTTTCATTTCTATCCTTGATTTGTATCAACATGGGATGCAAGATCACCATGAGATCGAATCAAGACGGACATATTTTTATTCTTGAATTGTATCAACATGGGATGCAAGATCGCCATGGGACCAAAACAAGATGAGCACAACTTTTTGTCTTGACTTGTATCAACATGGAGATGCAAGATCACCATGAGACCCAAACAAGAAGAATTTTAGTTGCATCATGTGTACTTAGTTTGCATCATTATAGGATTGAGGAGTGATACATGACCACTAGGCATCTCATGCATTATCTTGATTTGTATCATCATGGGATCAAGATCACCATGAGACCGAAAACAAGAAGAATTTTGTGGGTAGAACCGAATATATATGAGATATGTGGCGAAAATAAAGCATCATCGATGAATATATTTTAATCTTGAACTGTATCAACATAGGATGCAAGATCACCATGCGACCAAAATAAGAAGGAACATATTTTTTATTCTTGAATTGTATCAACATGAGATGCAAGATCCCATGAGACCAAAACAAGGTGAACTTAATTTAACCATGGTTTGTATCAACAAGGGATGCTAGATCCCATGAGACCAAACTAGGTGTGCTATATGGAGCGACGTAGAACACCAATAGTACTTTGAGACATATAGTGCAAGAGGAATGCATCAAGAAAGGAGCAAGAAGGTAGCTGAGGGAGTCCTGGATTAGGGGGTGTCCGGATAGCCGAACTATCACCGTTGGCCGGACTCCTGGACTATGAAGATACAAGATTGAAGACTTCGTCCCGTGTCCGGATGGGACTTTCCTTGGCGTGGAAGGCAAGCTTGGCGAAACGGATATGTAGATCTCCTACCATTGTAACCGACTCTGTGTAACCCTAACCCTATCCGGTGTCTATATAAACCGGAGGGTTCTTAGTCCCTAGGACGAACAACAATCATACCATAGGCTAGCTTCTAGGGTTTAGCCTCTCTGATCTCGTGGTAGATCCACTCTTGTACTACCCATATCATCAATATTAATCAAGCAGGAGTAGGGTTTTACCTCCATCGAGAGGGCCCGAACCTGGGTAAAAACATCGTGTCCCTTGTCTCCTGTTACCATCCGCCTAGACGCACAGTTCGGGACCCCCTACCCGAGATCCGCCGGTTTTGACATCAACATTGGTGCTTTCATTGAGAGTTCCTCTGTGTCGTCATCTTTAGGCCCGATGGCTCCTTCGATCATCAACAACGACGTGGTCCAGGGTGAGACTTTTCTCCCCGAACAGATCTTCGTATTCGGAGGCTTTGCACTGCGGGCCAATTCACTTGGCCATCTGGAGCAGATCGAAAGCTACGCCCCTAGCCATCAGGTCAGGTTTGGGAGCTTAAACTACACGGCCGACATTCGCGGAGACTTATCTTCGACGGATTCGAGCCACAGCCAAGCGCGCCGCACTGTCTCGATGGGCACTATCTAGCTCTGCCGTCAAACAGTGCCCTGGAGGCCGCACCAGCGTCCGCTCCGACCCTTAGCTCGGAGCCGACTCGCCGATCGAGGATGAGTGGCTGGACACCGCCTCGGGGCTACGATCTCACGGCGATTGAGCGAACACCATCCCTCGCTGCGAATCCCGTGACTCCAAGGTGCCGGACTCCTCTTGGACTCCGAACCTCCGCGCCCGCCAATTGAATTCGATTGGGCGCCGGTCATGGAGTTCACTGCGCGGACATCTTCAAAGACTCGCCCTTTGGCGACATCCTGAATTCACTAAATTTCTCTCTTTATCAAGAGAGCCTGGCCGGACTACGGCCAGGAAGGTTGGGATGCGGACGACGAAGAAATTCAACGCCCACCCACCACCCACTTTGTAGCCACTGTCGATGATTTAACCGACATGCTCGACTTCGAATCCGAAGACATCAACGGTATGGACGACGATGCTGGAGATGACCAAGATCCGGCGCCTACAGGGCACTGGAAGGCCACCTCGTCATATGACATATACATGGTGGACATCCCAAAAGATGGGAATGGCGATGGAACAGCGGAGGATGACCCCTCCAAGAAACATCCCAAGCGCCGGCGTCAGCGGCGCCGCTCTAAATCCCGCCACAGCAAAAACGGTGATAACGGCACGGGAGATAATAACACCCCGGACAGTGCCGAATACAACCTCCTCCAGCAGGATTCAGCACAGGAGGAGGGAGAAGCCAACCCTCATGATAGAGCGGCAGACAGGGAGGTGGAGGACGATAATTATATGCCTCCCTCCGAAGATGAGGCAAGCCTCGACGACAGCAATTTGTCGTGCCCGAGGATCCCGCCGAACAGAGCGTTTCAAACGCAGGCTTATGGCCACGGCAAGCAGCCTCAAGAAAAGCAGCAGCAGCTTAGAGCTGACCAAGACTTGCTAGTTGACAGATGGATCAAGTCCTTGCAGCCAAGAGTACGAACTCAGCGCGCCTCCAAGAGATACCCAAACGCAGGCTGCTACCCCAATTAGAGGAGGAAGCACCCAAACCTACATCACCAGCGCATGATGCGGCCGACCGCCACCCGTGGTCAGCGACAGAGAGGCCTCTAGGCCCTCCATTCAAGCCGCACCCGGCGTCGCGGGAAAAGTACCAAGGCACGGGAAACGCGCTGGACTGCGAGACATATTGGAGGACAAGGCAAGGCAAACAAGATCGATCTACGGATCGCGTGGGCCCACGACACGTGATGATAACCGTCACGCCGGATACAGCAATTCGGTGGGCCGAACACTGATGAACAAAGCTCATTTGAGTTGCGTCGTGATATAGCTCAATCTGAGGCGCCAAGACACCCACTATGCTTCACGCACGAAGTGATGGATCATCAAATCCCCGAGGGTTTCAAACCCGTAAACATCAAATCATACGATGGCACAACAGATCCTGCGGTTTGGATCGAGGACTACCTCCTCCATTGTAACGCCCTCGATGCAGCTATATCTCCCACGTGTCGAGGCACGGCTTAGAGGCATAACCGCATTGAAAGCAATGTCGCAAGTGAGTTAATCTTCACACAACCCATGTAATACATAAGGGAAAGAGATACATAGTTGGCTTACAGTCGCCACTTCACACAATACATAAATAAACATCCATCATTCAGAGTACACTCAAGGTCCGACTATGGAACCAAAATAAAAGAAGATACCCCAAATGCTACACAGATCCCCGATCGTCCAAACTGGGCACCACTACTGATCATCAGGAAAAGACACATAGTAACGACCACGTTCCTCGTCGAACTCCCACTTGAGCTCGGTTGCGTCACCCTGACCGCATCATCGGAACTGCAACTGTTTTGGTAGAATCTGTGAGTCACGGGACTCAGCAATCTCACACCAGCGAGATCAAGACTATTTAAGCTTATAGGAAGGACAGAGTTGTAAGGTGGAGCTGCAGCAGCGACTAGCATATATGGTGGCTACATCGCAAAAGAGAGCGAGGAGAGAAGCAAAGCACGGTCGTGAAGCTAGTAGCGATCAAGAAGTGATCTGAACTACTTACGTATCTAGCTCTGCCGTCAAGCAGTGCCACGAGGCCGCACCGCGTCCGCTCCGACCCTTAGCTCGGAGCCGACTCCGCCGATCGAGGATGAGTGGCTGGACACCGCCTCGGGGCTACGATCTCTACTGGCGATTGAGCGAACACCATCCACGTCGCTGCGAATCCCGTGACTCAAGGTGCGGACTCCTCTTGGACTCCGAACCTCCCGCGCCCCGGCCAATTGAATTCGATTGGGCGCCGGTCATGGAGTTCACTGCCGCGGACATCTTTCAGCACTCGCCCTTTGGCGACATCCTGAATTCACTAAATTCTCTCTCTTTATCAAGAGAGCCTGGCGGACTACGGCGGGAAGGTTGAGATCTGGACGACGAAGAAATTCAACGCCCACCCACCACCCACTTTGTAGCCACTGTCGATGATTTAACCGACATGCTCGACTTGAATCCGAAGACATCAGCGGTATGGACGGCGATCTTTGGAGATGACCAAGATCCGGCGCCTCTGAGCACCTTTGGAAGGCCACCTCGTCATATGACATATACATGGTGGACATCCCAAAAGATGGGAATGGCGATGGAACAGCGGAGGATGACCCCTCAAGAAACATCCCAAGCGCCCGGCGCGTTGGCCGCTCTAAATCCGCCCAGCAAAAAAGCGGTGATAGCGGCACGGAGATAATAACACCGGGACAGTGCGAATACAACCTCCTCCGGCAGGATTCAGCACGGGAGGAGGGAGAAGCCAACCCTCATGATAGGCGGCAGACGGGGAGGTGGAGGGCGATAATTATATGCCTCCCTCCGAAGATGAGGCAAGCCTCGGCGACAGCAATTTGTCGTGCACGAGGATCCCGCCGAACAGGGCGTTTCAAACGCAGGCTTATGGCCACGGCAAGCAGCCTCAAGAAAAAGCAGCAGCAGCTTAGAGCTGACCAAGACTTGCTAGTTGACAGATGGGTGAAGTCCTTGCAGCGAAGAGTCGAACTCGACGCCCTCAAGAGATACCCAAAGCATGGCTGCTACCCCAATTAGAGGAGGAAGCACCCAAACCTACATCACCAGCGCATGATGCGGCCGACCGCCACCCGTGGCTTGTGACAGAGAGGCCTCTAGGCCCTCCATTCAAGCCGCACCCCGGCGTCGCGGGAAAAGTACCAAGGCACGGGGAAACGCGCCAGACCTGCGAGACATATTGGAGGACAAGGCAAGGCAAACAAGATCGATCTACGGATCGCGTGGGCGCCCCACGACACGTGATGATAACCGCCACGCCGGATACTGCAATTCCGGTGGGCGAACACGATGAACAAAGCTCATTTGAGTTGCGTCGTGATATAGCTCAATCTAGGCGCCAAGACACCCACTATGCTTCACGAGGCGAAGTGATGGATCATCAAATCCCGAGGGTTTCAAACCGTAAACATCAAATCATACGATGGCACAACAGATCCTGCGGTTTGGATCGAGGACTACCTCCTCCATTATAGCGCCCTCGATGCAGCTATATCTCCCGTGTCGAGGCACGGCTTAGAGGCATAACCGCATTGAAAGCAATGTCATAAGTGAGTTAATCTTCACACAACCCATGTAATACATAAGGAAAGAGATACATAGTTGGCTTACGATCGCCACTTCACACAATACATAAATAAACATCCATCATTGAGTACACTCAAGGTCCGACTATGGAACCAAAATAAAGAAGATACCCCAAATGCTACACGGATCCCGATCGTCCAAGCTGGGCACCACCATCGATCATCGGGAAAAGACACATAGTAACGACCACGTTCCTCGTCGAACTCCCACTTGAGCTCGGTTGCGTCACTGACTTGGCATCATCGGAACCTGCAACTGTTTTGGTAGAATCTGTGAGTCACGGGGACTCAGCAATCTCACACCCGCGAGATCAAGACTATTTAAGCTTATAGGAAGGACAGAGTTGTAAGGTGGAGCTGCAGCAAGCGACTAGCATATATGGTGGCTACATCGCAAAAGAGAGCGAGGAGAGAAGCAAAGCACGGTCGTGAAGCTAGTAGCGATCAAGAAGTGATCCTGAACTACTTACGTCAGACATAACTCCAACACCGTGTTCACTTCCCGGACTCCGCCGAGAAGAAACCATCACGGTTACACACGCGGTTGATGTGGATTTTATTTGAGGTCAACTTCGGGTTTTCTACAACCGGACATTAGCAAATTCCCATTTGCCTCATAACATGCACGGCTTTGAAAGATAATACCTGCAGGGTGTCCCAACAGCCCATTATAAGCTCTCACGGTCAGCGAAGGATATTCCTTCTACTGGAAGACCCGATCAATCTCGGAATCCCGGACTACAAGGCATTTCGACAGCAATAAAACAAGACTAGCAAAGCCACCCGATTGTCGACAAATCCCGATAGGAGCTGCACATATCTCGTTCTCGTGGCACATCCGGATGAGGCAGGCTCTGAGTAAAACCAAGCCTCGAGTTTCCCGTGGTGGCCCTGCTGGTGACAGTTCGGGCCAACACTCAAGGAGCACTGGTCGAGGGGTTAAAATAAAGATGACCCTCGGGCTCGCGAAACCCGGGGAAAAAGGCTTAGGTGGCAAATGGTAAAACCAATGTTGGGCCTTCTTTGGACGAGTCTTATTCAAAGCGAACTGTCAAGGGGTCCCATAAATCACCCAACCGTGTAAGGAACGCGAAATCAAGGAACATAACACCGGTATGGCGGAAACTAGGGTGGCAAGAGTGGAACAAAACACCAGGCATAAGGCCGAGCCTTCCACCCTTTACCAAGTATATAGATGCATTAATTATAGCAGATAAATATTGTGATATCCCCAACAAGTAAACATGTTCCAATAAGGAACAACATCTCCATGTTCCAACAAGGAACAAACTTCATCTTCACCTGCAACTAGCAACGCTATCAGAGGGGCTGAGCAAAGCAGTAACATAGCCAATCAATGGTTTGCTAGGAAAGGATGGTTAGGGGCTGACATGGCAATATGGGTGGCATGATAAGAAAGTGATAGGCATCGCAGCATAGGCATAGCAAAAGAGCGAGCAACTAGCATAGCAAAGATAGAAGTGATTTCGAGGGTATGGTCATCTTGCCTGCAATGTTCTCAGAGTTGTCGAAAGCTTGATCCTCGTAAGCGTTCTCAACAGGTTCCTCGTTCACGTACTCGTCTCCCGGCTCTAACCAAAGCAAGAACACAAACAAAGGAACCACAATAAATCACGGTGCAATGCACAAGCAACATGATGCAAAACATGACATGATATGCGAGATGTGATATGCAATGCGTATATAAGCGCTCGGAAGGAAAATGATGAACCAGGCATCAACTTGGCAAACCAAGTATGCCGCTGGAAAGATGAGATGATTTCGGTTGAAATCGATATAAATATCACCGGAATCGGATGCACGGTTTGCAAATAACAAGCAAAACAAGAATGGCACAAATCTGCCATTAACAGCATGATGCCACTTAGCAAGCAACAAGAAATTAAGCTACTGCACCCAAACGTAGCAACAAATTATATGGAAGTGATCTACTCAAGATGTTTGACAAAAGGTGAACACTGAGCTACGGCTAAATCACATCATAACAGGTCCAAACAAGCATGGCAAAAGTGCACGAAATATCGAAAGTGGACATGACAAAAACAGCATCGGTAGCAATGTTGAGCAAGAAAACAACATGCTACAGGAACTTATAATAGCAAAACAAGGCATGGCATGAATCTACTCAAAGCATATAACAAAAGTCCCTTACTGACCATAAGCCAAAAAGGATCAGAAAATATAGTAACACCCATGTCAATATCGCAAGTTTAGTTAACATGATTCAGCAACATGGCATGTCAAAACAGATAACAAGTAGGCATGTTTAAGAGCTCAAAGCACTCACTACAGAGCCTTTCATGATAACTAAGCATACATACATCAAGAAGACATGGCATAGAAGACATACATGGCAAGAACAATATCATAGCATACGGATCAACCACAACAACCTTGGCAAAATTGAATAACATGTATACAATCTGCGGGAAACATTTTGTAGCAAAAGTAGAGCTCGATTGACTCAAGCTATGGCACTCCATAATTGCAAACAAAGGCATGGATGGATAGAGCATAACCCTATGTTCAAAACATCCTTCTGAAGTATCTCAAAATATGCATGGATCTCTCGGTAGCATCAAGTTAACATGGCATCAAAATATCGGCTAAACAGTGAAAACAGCAACATCAGGACACCTACTTTGTATGCTTGTGCTAGTCACCACATAGATCACAAAAATACATGGCATACACCCCTGGAAAGATGGCATGGCATATTACAAAACACATGTAGGACTCAAATTCATAGGGTGCACACATCAATCATAGCAAAAATAACAAAAGTGCATGTTACATTAAGAAAGCGAAACTAACATCACATAGCCCTCTTCTAACAGCATTTCGGGCATCAAGATGAGCTCAAATGAAAATGATGCAATGAGATGAAATGATCCACTCTTCGAGCCGAACATTTTGACATATTACACGCGCAAAATGGAGCTACAGATGCAAAGTTATGATGCGTTGAAAATGCCACAAATAATCACAGAGTTAAAGACTTAGATGAAATTGGGGGAAGGAGAAAGTCAACCCCGCGGCGGTTTGGATCCAGATCTGGCCGGGGGCGACCGGCGGCGGCTGCCGGAGTACGCCGGAGCTCGTCGGGGGAGGACGAGGCCGGGGGAGGAGGAGGCGGCGGCTGGCTGGTCGGTGGCGGCCGCGCCGGCGGACGCGGCGGCGTGGCGGCGGGCGGGCAGGCCGGCGAGGTCTCGAGGCGGCGGGCGCTTGGCGAGGTCCAGCGACCAGCGGCGGGCAGCGGCCGGCGGCGGCGGCCGGGCCTTGGCAGGGAGGCGGCGGCGCGACCGTCCGGGAGGGCCCGCTGGGCGCGGGCCGGGCGCGTGATGGCGGCGATGTGGGGACCGGGCCCCACGTGGTGCGCTCTGAGAGGCTGCGGGCGCGGCGGACGTTGTCCGGCCCGCTCCGGACACGTCCGGTGGCGGCGGAGGGGATTCGTCTAGGGTTTCGGGGGGAATGATCCGGGATTTGGAGGGGGAGATGCATATTTATAGTTTCTGGGAGCTAGGAGAGTCCAAATGAGATGCGGTTTTCGCCCACACGATCGTGATCGAACGACCGAGAGCATGGAGGTGACTTAGATGGGTTATTGGACTATTTTGAAGGGGTGTTGGGCTGCAACTTAAAAGAGGCCTTTGCGAGAGTGCGGTTAACCGTTGGAGTACCAAACGAGCTCCAAATGACCCGAAACTTGACGGTGGTCTACGGTGGTATACCAAGGCCACTTGACAAACCTCGGTCCATTCCGAGATGGTTTAGTACCGCTCACGGAAAAAGCGTAAAAGGGGCGCCGGGGAGATAGGAGTGCCGGATTGCAAAAGCGGACAACGGAAAAATGCTCGGAATCATGAGGCGAACACGTATGCAAATCGATGCACATGATGACATGATATGAAATGCATGACATGGAAAAATGCAAAATGAAGAAAAACCCAACCACGGAGGAATATCATATCACAATGCCGAAAATGGCAAGAGTTGGAGTTACAAATATGGAAGGTTACATCTGGGGTGTTACAACACTCCACCACTACAAGAGGATCTCGTCCCGAGATCTAGGACTGAAAGAACTCCAGATATTCGGAACAGAGGTGATCCTCGCGCTCCCAGGTGGCTTCACGGTCGGAATGGTGTGACCACTTCACTTTCAAGAATTTGATTGACTTGTTGCGAGTCTTGCGCTTGGTTTCTTCAAGAATAGCAACGGGGTGCTCATGATAAGAGAGATCTTCTTGAAGGTCAATTTCTTCGAAGTTGATAGTGCGTTCAGGAGTCTTGAAGCACTTGCGAAGCTGTGACACGTGAAACACATCGTGCACATTCGCGAAGTTGGGCGGAAGCTCAAGTTGATAGGCGAGATCGCCTCTTTTGCCAATGATCTTGAAAGGACCCACGTATCTAGGGGCAAGCTTCCCATTGATACCGAAGCGACGAGTGCCTTTCATTGGAGAGACGCGGAGGTAGACATGGTCTCCGACTTCAAAAGCCACATCACGGTGCTTAACATCATAATAGCTCTTCTGGCGCGATTGCGCGTCTTTGAGATTCTCACGAATGACTTTGCACATTTCTTCCGCATACGTGATCAAGTCGTTGCCAAGAAATTGGCGTTCACCATCTCGAGACCAATTGAGAGGAGTACGGCACTTTCGCCATAGAGAATTTCGAATGGGGCCTTGCCCGAACTCGCTTGGAAGCTGTTGTTGTAGGAGAACTTCGGCATATGGAAGACAATCTTCCACTTCATACCGAAGGAAATGATACAAGCCCCGAGCATATCTTCAAGGATTTGATTTACTCGCTCAACTTGGCCACTTGTTTGAGGATGGAAAGCTGTCTTTGAAAGCGAATGTTGGTGCCCATGGCCTTCTGAAAAGAATCCCAAAACTTGGAGGTAAAGATGCTGCCACGGTCTGAAGAGATCACTTGTGGAATGCCGTGCAAGGAGACAATCCTGGTGGTTTATAGCTCTGCCAACTGAGCTGCTGTGATCGATTCTTTGATAGGAAGAAAATGAGCCACTTTAGTAAGCTTGTCAATGACAACGAAGATAGCATCATTTCCACGCTTCGACTTTGGAAATCCAGTCACGAAGTCCATTTCGATATGATCAAACTTCCATTCTGGAATAGCAAGAGGTTGGAGGAGACCAGCTGGTCGTTGGTGTTCTGCTTTCACTCTTCTGCAGACATCACATTCATTCATGAATTGAGCAATTTCTCGCTTCATTCGAGTCCACCAATATGACTGCTTGAGATCATGGTACATCTTCGTACTTCCAGGATGAATGGATAGAAGCGAATTGTGTGCCTCGTTCATAATGACTTTACGTAGATCACCCTTAGGAACCACAATCCGGTCCTCGAAGAAAAGAGTATCTTTGTCATCAATGTGGAAGCACTTGTACTTGGAAATGCCCTTGTCGATACCACGTTTCACCTTTTTCACCATGGTATCCAGAAGTTGAGCCTCACGAATCTGATCTTCCAAAGTAGGAGAGACTATGAGGTTGGCAAGAAAGCCTTGAGGAACAACTTGAAGATTCACAAAGATCCGGTTGGAAGGGCTTGAGGATTAAAGCTTGCGATAAGCCTTCCTGCTCAAAGCATCTGCAATGACATTGGCCTTGCCGGAGTATATTCAATACTTGGGTTGTACTCTTGAATCATTTCGACCCATCGAGTTTGCACGAGGTTGAGGTTGGGCTGAGTGAAGATATACTTGAGACTCTTGTGATCGGTGAAAATGTCCACTTTCCTTCCCAACAAGAGATGTCTCCATGTTATCAATGCATGGACAACTGCCGCCAACTCAAGATCGTGAGTGGGGTAGTTCTTTTCGTTGGGCTTCGGTGACGAGAGGTATAAGCCACAACTCTCTTCTCTTGCATTAACACAACACGAGACCTTGAAGAGAAGCATCACGAAAACTTGAATGGCTTGGATTCATCGGGAGGAGTCAAGGCGGGAGCTGTGACGAGTTTCTCTTTGAGGGTATTGAAAGCAACGTCACACTCGGGAGACCGACATACTTCACATGCTTCGGAGGAGGTTGGAAAGAGGCCGCAATCTTGGAGAAGTTCTCAACGAATCTTCGGCAATAGCTTGCAAGACAAAGAAAACTGCGGAGCTGCTTGACATTCTGAGGAGGTTCCCAATTCACAATTGCGGACACCTTCTCGGGATTAACAGCGATGCCCTTGGCGGAGATGATATGACCAAGGTAAAGCACTTCATCAAGCCAAAATTCACATTTGGAGAACTTAGCATAGAATTGATACTCTCTGAGCTTGTCTAGCACCAATCGCAAATGTTTGGCATGATCCTTCTTATTCTTGGAGAAGACCAAAATATCATCAAGATAGACCAAGACGAATTCATTGGTGTAGGGGTTGAAGATGAAGTTCATCATCCGAGAGAATGTTGGAGGAGCATTGACGAGGCCGAATGAAACGCCCTCGATGCGGCTATATCTCCCACGTGTCGAAGCACGACTTAGAGGCATAACCGCATTGAAAGCAATGTCGCAAGTGAGGTAATCTTCACACAACCCATGTAATACATAAGGGAACAGAGATACATAGTTGGCTTACAATCGCCACTTCACACAATACATGAGTAAAACATTATATCATACAGATACAATCAAGGTCCGACTACGGAACCAAAATAAAAGAAGACTACCCCAAATGCTACACAGATCCCCGATCGTCCCAACTGGGCTCCACTACTGATCAGCTGAAACGAAACAACACAATGCACAAAGATCTTCATCGAGCTCCTCCTTGAGCTCAGGTCCATCACCTGCACGGTTTCATCGGCACCTGCAAACTGGTTTTGGAAGTATCTGTGAGTCACGGGGACTCAGCAATCTCACACCCGCGAGATCAAGACTATTTAAGCTTAAAAGGTAGGACAGGGTAGTGAGGTGGAGCTGCAGCAAGCGACTAGCATATATGGTGGCTAACATACGCAAAAGAGAGCAAGAAGAGAAGGCAAAAGCACGGTCGAACAACTATGATCAAGAAGTGATCCTGAACTCCTACTTACGTCAAACATAACCCAGAAACCGTGTTCTCCTCTCGATCAACCCCGAAAAGAGACACTCACGGTTACACACACGGTTGGTGTATTTTAATTAAGATCAACCGGGTTTTCTACAACCGGACGTTAACAAATTCCCATCGCCACATAACCGCGGCACGGCTTTGAAAGTTCAAACCCTGCAGGGTGTCCCAACAGCCCATGATAAGCTCTCGCGATCAACGAAGAATAGACCTTCTCCCGGAAGACCGATCAGTCTCGGAATCCGGCTACAAGACATTTCACAGCAATAAAACAAGTCCAAGAAGACCTCCGGCGTGCCGACACCACGATAGTAGCCGCCGACGTATCTCGTCTCGAGCCACGACCGGATAAGCTAAGCGTCTGAGGAACCGCGTAACCCAAGTTGCCAAGGATGGTCCCATACGGTGCTCTAGTTTGGACCAACGCTTAGACAAGCAGCGCCCGGGGTAAATAAAGATGACCCTTGAGAGCGCGACTCCCAAGGGAAAAAAGGCTAGGAGAGGCAAATGTAGAACCAAAGTTGGGCCTTCTTTGGAAAAGTCTTATCCAAAGCGAACTGTCAAGGGGTCCCATAAATCACCCGACCGCGTTAGGGACGCAAAATCCGGGAACATAACACCGATATAGCGGAAACTAGGGCGGCAAGAGTGGAACAAAACACCGGGCATAAGGCCGAGCCTTCCACCCTTTACCAAGTATATAGATGCATTAATTAAATAAGATATATTGTGATAACCCAACAAGTAAACATGTTCCAACAAGGAACAACATCTCCATGTTCAACAAGGAACTAACTTCATCTTCACCGCAACTAACAACGCTATAAGAGGGCTGAGCAAAGCGGTAACATAGCCAAACAACGGTTTGCTAGGAAGGGTGCAAAAGGTTAGAGGTTCATGGCAATTTGGGATGGCTTGATATAGCAAGTGATAGGCATCGTAGCATAGGCATAGCAAAAGAGCGAGCATCTAGCAAGCAAAGATAGTAGTGATTTCGAGGGTATGGTCATCTTGCCTGAAATCCCGCAAGGAAGAAGAACGAGTCCATGAAGAAGACAAATGGACGTAGTCGAACGAATCCTCACAACTCCGGAACGAACCCGAAGCTAACGAGAAAAGCAAACCGGAAACAAACAAACAACATAGTAAAACAACCATCACATAAACATGGCATGATGCACAATCAAGTATGATGCATGTCCGGTTTAATGAGGCAGGGCATGGAAAAGTGCAACAAACAATACTACAATTTAAGTGGAGCTCAATATGCAACGGGTTGCATATTGATAAAACACCACATCACTTATTTAGTTCTCTCCCGATTAGGTACACAACAATATTAAATGTTGTTAAACATGGCAAGAGGTGGAGCATAAATAAACTAACTATTTAGGCAAGTTTAAATGAGGCCGGAAATAAGAAACAACAATTCCGGAAAATCCCCATGAGCAATATTTTAGATTCGGTACTGATCTGCCCTAAACACAATTTTAGAGTTGTTAAACAGCAACATAAAGTGGACCATGTTAATCTAGGCATTTTTCCACCCCATTTACATATAAAGAACATTTAATTCCGAGTTACGGTTATTTAGTTATGAAATAAATCATTTTAACATGGCATATTAGCAAATTAATGCAAACATCAATTTAAACATTTTAACATGGGATGAAAATGACATATTATTAATCTACACAAAATTCTAAGCATTTTACATGTTAAAATCATTTTAATCCGATGCACGGTTAATGAGTTATTAAATGCATGAAGTTTAGGGTCCAATCAGAAACTGAAAATCACGGATAATGCTAAAATCGCAAATCTGGAAAAAAAAATGCTATCGGGCGAAACTGCAGGCTGGCCCAACTGAAAAAAAAAACAAAAGGAGGGGCGCTGGGGTGGCCTCACCCATGGGCGAGCCAGAGTTGGTGGAGCGGAGGCAGGGGGGACCAGTGGGCTGGAGGCTGCTGAGCCACGCTGGCTACCGGGAGGAAGCGATCTTTGGCTGGAGCTGCGGGCGCTGGGAGGCCCACGCGGCGGTCAACGGCGCCGGTCGGGTGGCTGGATCCCGATCCATGGCAGCGACGGCTTGGATGGCGAGGCTCGGCGAGATGCAAGGGCGGCGGGAAGGTCGCAGAACATGGAGATGGCGGATCCGATCGCTCCGGACCCGTTCCGCCGGATCCGGCGGCAACTTGCGACAGGCGGCGACGAGGAAGCTCGGCGGCGGCTCTCTGCGGGAAAAAGAGGAGAGAGGGAAGCGTGAGAGAGAGCGACGGAGAGAGAGGAGCCTGGCGGAGGAGCAGAGTGGCGAGGTCGGCTGGGATGTCGCCATGGGCGGGCTGCAAGGCGGCGAGGAGGCGGCCGCCGGGCAGAGCCAGCTGGGCAAAGGCGGCGATGGAGAGCGCCTCGGGGCCCAGATCGGGGCCAGGCGGGCTGACAGCTGGCTCTCAGGGCCATGTGAAGAGGAGGAAGACAGGCGGCGTGGAGGCTGCGGGTGGCTGGGCGGTGGTGGGTGGCGGCTGGCCAACCAGGGCTTGCCAAGTGGCGGAGGGGGCTTGGGGCGCGCGGATCTGGGGGGGAGGCGGTGGCGCGGCCCTCGAGGTGGGAGGAGGTGGTGAAAACGAGGAGGAGAGGGGGGAAGGCTGCCAAAAATGGAAGGGGAAGGTGGTTTAAATAGGAAAGGGGCTAGGGTTTAGTCCTTGGGGGGTTTTGAGGGTTTGAGACCTCCGATCGCGATCCGACGATCAGGAAAAAGGGGGTTTAGGTGAGCTCTTGGTGGGCTGTGTAGAATGCATTGGGCTGAGAAGAGAGAGAGAGCAGGCGACCCGGCATCATTTCCGGAGACCGAAAACGTCAAGCGAATATACCGGCTATATCGCGGTAGTAGGTTTAACGGTTGGGCTATCAAATGGACTCGAATGCGACGAAACTTGGCGGCGGCCTGTCTACACTATAATAAGACCGCATGACAAGTTGCAACCCATTCGAGAACATTTTATGCCACTTATAAAATAATATTTGGAGGTGCAGCGGCGCGTGCGAGTGTATCCGGACTCGGAGCGGACAGCGGAGAGAACCGGCGGAACCGAGCGGATGCAAGTTTTGAAAAACATGCGGATGAAATGCAGATGATGCCATGAGATGAGATGCATAACAAAACAAAAAGCAAAACAACAGACAAAACCCAACCACGAAGGAAATAATAAATCACATCTCCGGAAAGGGCAAGAGTCGGAGTTATGAATCTGGAAAGTTGTATCCGGGGTGTTACAACACTCCACCACTACGAGAGGATCTCGTCCCGAGATCTAGGATGGCACCGGAGGGAAAAGGAAGAGGAAGATAAGAGGTAAAACTAAGTTGCTTCTTTGACAAACGAGTGAAACCATGAACCTTGAGAGGTTTAGCAAAATGAAAGAAAGAGAACACGAAGATGAACGAGATTGCAAACAATCCGTTAGAAAAGAGGAACAAGGAACATTACGATAACTTGAAGGTTGAAAAGGCATGAATCAAGAGTTTAATGGACAAGATAGAATTCGAAACCACTCCGTTTAAAACAAGATGAGAGAGGAAGAATTCGGGCAGCACTCCGATTGAGCATGGAAGGAATATAACATGAACTTGAGAAGATGGGATGATACTTGATGAAATCAACAACATACTGCCTCCGGAACTATTGAAAAAAAAAACACAAGGGGTAAGAAAGATTTCATACAGCTCTCCGGTTGAGGAAGGAGGCAAAACTTGATAAGATGAGAGAACTCGAATGAAAACATGACACTCCGGTTAAATGGATAAGCAAGAAAAAGAACATGATCTTGACAAAAGAAAGATGATGGGTCGAAGAGTGCAACATCACAATGCCTCCGGAAGAGAAAAATTGAAGATAGGTCATTGGAATAAAGGAATGGAGAAGAAAATGACAACTTATGCAACAAATGAACTTGGAAAAGCACCCTTGCAAAGAAGAATTGAACGGAGTTGTTGGAAAACCAACAACGAAATGAATAAGCTTGTAGTGGGCTTATGGAAACATCTCAAAATTATGAGGTGAAATTCTGCCACTAACGAAAACAATTGATTGAATTGATAACAACAAGGAGACGAGAAAATTGTTTCACCGGGAGGACAAATGAAGAACTTGGGTCATTAATAAGCACCATAAATAGCAACAATCCTTAGGGAAAGCTTTAGGTGAAATATAGCCCAAGATAAGTCTAATGAAGAGATTGATGGATTTAAAATACCTCATTCTTGACAACATGTGAATCATGAAACACGAACTCAAATTGTCGAGAATGACATAACACCATCTCAAGAGATAAGGTAGAAAGAATTGCACTTCGGAATGCAAAAGAAGAATACTTGAACTCCTCAAAACAAAACATGTGTTGGAACCATGTTTATTTTAGAGTATAGCTTGACGGATCTTAGCTCCAAGAGAAACCTTGAGGACAATCGAAGAATGAAAAGAATCCTTGATGAACCACCATGAAGAAAGTCCCTGAAAAACTCCGGTAATGAAAGGATGATAAAAAGAAAGAGAAGCTGAAAACACAAGGTGAATGTAACGCCCCGGATTCGATGCGCCAGGTGTCCGCCAGTTATTCGCTGTCTTTGCCATGTCATGTGCTTGCGTGTCTCTCTTTGCCATGTCATCATCTGCATTTTTATCATGTCATCATGTGCATTTCATTTTGCATACGTGTTCGTCTCATGCATCCGAACATTTTCCCCGTTGTCCGTTTTGCAATCCGGCACTCCTATCTCTCCGGCGCCCCTTTTACCTCTTTTCATGTGCGGGTGTCAACGTTCTCGGAATGCCCGAGGTTTGTCAAGCGGCCTTGGTATAGCACCGGTAGACCGCCTGTCAAGTTTCGTGCCATTTGGAGGTCGTTTGGTACTCCAATGGTTAACCGGGTAACCGCAAAGCCCTCTTTTGTTGCAGCCCAACTCCCCTTTCTAACTGGCCCAAAACCCACCAAACTCCTCTCCATGCTCTCGGTCGTTCGATCACGATCGCGTGGGCGAAAACCGCACCTCATTTGGACTCTCCTAGCTCCCTCTACCTATAAAACTAGATTCCACCTGAAATTCGCGGATCAAAATCGCAGATGAAACCCTAGCCTTCTTCCTCTCTCCGCGACGGACATGTCCGTCCGCCGCCGGACAAACCGCGCCGCCGCCCGCCACCAATCGAAGCGCGCCACGTGGCCGTCCGCTGCCCGCCGCCGCGCCGCCCGACCACGGCGGCCAGCGCCAGCGCCTCCGAACCCGTCGCCCGTCGCCCGCGCCCGCGGCCCGACTCGGCGGCCGGGCTTCGCCCGCGCCTCGCCGCCCATGGCCTCCATCATCCCCGCCGCGCCGCCGGATCCGGCGGCGGGCCGGATCCGCCGCCGCCCGGCCCGCCATAACCTCGCCTCCGTCGCCGCCTCCTCTTCCCCTCCGCGCCGCCCTTGCCGCCTCGGCCGGGCTCGCCGAGTTCGAGCTCCGCCGGCCGGTCCTCGCCGCCCCAGCCGGCGACCTCGCGCCCGGCCGGGTCCCTCCTCCGCCATGTGAACCTCCGGCGGCGGCGCCCCACCGCCCGATCTCCTCTCGGCGCCCTCCTCCCCAAGTCCGGCGAGATCCAAGCCAGCTCCGGCGAACATCGAAGAACGTGCACGCAGGGTTGACTTTCCCCCCTCTCTAAATTTCATCTAAGTCCCGTGCATTTTGTAATTTTGTGCCGTTTTCATCGCATCGTATCTCCATGCATGTAGCTCCGTTTTGCGCGTATAATATGTCAAAATGTTCGTCTCGAAGAGTAGATCATTTCATCTCATTGCATCATTTTCATTTGAGCTCATCTTGATGCCCGAAATGCTGTTGCAAGAGTGCTATGTGATGTTAGTTTCTGATTTTTATCAGAACTTGCACTTTTGTCATTTTTGCCATGATTGATGTGTGCATCCTATGGACTTGAGTCCTACATGTGTTTTGAAATATGCCATGTATTCTTTCCAGTGGTGCTTGCTATGTATTTTTGTGATCTATGTGGTGACTAGCACAAGCATGCAAACTAGGTGTCTTGTTGTTGCTGTTTTCAGCCCTGTTTTAGCTGATTTTGATGCCATGTTAACTTGATGATACCGAGAGATCTATGCATATTTTGAGATACTTCAGTAAGGGTGTTTTGTAAAGCAAGTCTTGCTATATCCATCCATGTCCTTGCTTGCAATTATGGAGTAGTCTAGCTTGAGTCAATCGAGCTCTACTTTTGCTATCAAATGTTTCCTGGCAGATTGTATACATGTTATTCAATTTTGCCTAGGGTGTTGTGGTTGGTCCGTATATGCTATGTTATTGTTCTTGCCATGTATGTCTTCTATGTCATGTCTTCTTGATGTATGTATGCTTAGTTTATCATTTGAGGCTCTGTAGTGAGTGCATTGAGCTTGTAAACATGCCTTCCGTTATCAGTTTTGTCATGCCATGTTGCTGAATCTGTTAACTAGACTTTCAATATTGACATGAGTGTTACTATATTCTCTGATCCTTTTGGCTTATGGTCACTAAAGGACTTTTGTTATATGCTTTGAGTAGATTCATGCCATGCCTTTGTTTTCCATGATAAGTTCCTGTAACATGTTGTTTCATAGCTCTAAACATTGCAACCTGTTGTTATTTCTGCAATGCCTGAACTGTTATTAGTTGCAATCTTGCCATGTGTTTTGAGCATGTTCTAGTTGTTTCTGGAGATAGCTCAGTTCTCATGTTTTGTAATGCTTTACCTGTAGATCATGCCCATGCCTTTTGTTTTCATATTGAGGTGCTGTAGCATGTTGTTTTGATGCTTGCAATATGCCTAGTTGCTGTTTTGGACAGCTTGTCCCTTAAACTTGTATAGGGTGTATGTGTTGAACCGTTGCTCCGTTTTGAGTGTGCTCTATATGAAACTTGCTTGATTTTGCATGTAGTTTCATATTATCTTGTTGGATCCTTGTTTTGAGGTGTTTTCTTGATGTTTATATGCATTTTGCATCAATGCCATGTTTAACTTGTTTTGCTCATATCTTCTAGGCGTAGCTCGAATCTAATGAACTTTATATGTAACTTGACTAGAATTTCGTGTAGATCATCGTGGTGCATTTTAACTTGCTGTTTAACAACTTGAACATAAAGTATTTCAGATCTGGACCAATTTCGAAATTTGCATATGAGGACTTAGGAATTGTTATATGATGTTCCGGCCTCATTTAAACTTGTTTTGATGTGTTGCTCTTATTTGCATCATCTCTTGCCATGAGTAGCTTCATGTAGCTTTGTCATGCATCATGCTTGGTTGTGCATCATGCCTTGTTCTTGTGTGGTGTGTTTACTATGTTGTGTGCTTCTTCTTGTTAGTTCCTGTTTCGTTGCGATCGTGAGGATTCGTTCGTCTACGCTTGGTTCGGCTTCTTCCGTTCATCTTCTTCATGGATCCGTTCATCTTCTTCATGGACTCGTTCTTCTTCCTTGCGGGATTCAGGCAAGATGACCGCTACCCTGGATCTCACTACTATCATTGCTATGCTAGTTGCTTCGTTCTATCGCTATCTTTGCGTTACCTATTACTGTTTATCAAGCCATCCCAAATTGCCATGAACCTCTAACTCGTTGTCATCCTTCCTAGCAAACCGTTGTTTGGCTATGTTACCGCTTTGCTCAGCCCTCTTATAGCGTTGTTAGTTGCAGGTGAAGATGAAGTTTGTTCCTTGTTGGAACATGGAGATGTTGTTCCTTGTTGGAGCATGCTTACTTGTTGGGTTATCACAATATATCTTATTTAATTAATGCATCTATATACTTGGTAAAGGGTGGAAGGCTCGGCCTTATGCCTGGTGTTTTGTTCCTCTTGCCACCTAGTTTCCGTCATATCGGTGTTATGTTCCCGGATTTTGCGTCCCTAACGCGGTCGGGTGATTTATGGGACCCCTTGACAGTTCGCTTTGAATAAGACTTTTCAGCAAGGCCCAACATTGGTTTTACTATTTGCCTCACCACCACCTATATTCCCTTGGGAGTAATTAACCCAAGGGTCATCTTTATTAGCCCCCGGACCAGTGCTTCTCTAAGTGCTGGCCCGAACCGAGTAGATCAGGGGCCCCTCGTGGCAACTCGAGGTTTGGTTTTACTCGTAGGATGTCTCATCCGGTGTTGCCTCGAGCGAGATATGTGCAGCTCCTATCGGGATTGTCGGCGCATCGGGCGGCTTTGCTGGTCTTGTTTTATTGCTGTGAAATGTCTTGTAGCCGGGATTCGAGACCGATCGGGCTTCCGGGAGAAGGTCTATTCTTCGTTGATCGCGAGAGCTTATCATGGGCTAAGTTGGGACACCCTGCAGGGTTTGAACTTTCGAAAGCCGTGCCCGCGGTTATGTGGCAGATGGGAATTTGTTAATGTCGGTTGTAGAAAACCGAAGTTGATCTCAATTAAAATACACCAACCGTAATGCGTAACCGTGAGTGTCTCTTTTGGGGTTGATCGAAAGGAGAACACGGTTTCTGGGTTATGTTTGACGTAAGTAGGAGTTCAGGATCACTTCTTGATCATTACTAGTTGACGACCGTTCCTTTGTTTCTCTCCTCGCTCTCATTTGCGTTGGATAGCCAACATATCATGCTTAGTCGCTGCTGCAACCTCACCACTTTATCCCTTCCTTTCCCATTAAGCTTTGCTAGTCTTGATACCCATGGTAATGGGATTCTTTGAGTCCTCGTGGCTCACTGATTACTACACCACCGATTTGCGGTACAGGTTTTGCGATGATCATGGCGTGAGGCGATGTTCGCTTGTATTGGAGTTTTCTTACGCTTCTTCTTGATCGGGGATAGGTTCGGTCGGCAGCTGGGCTAGCGAGGTGGATGTCGTTTGAGTTTTGTTTATGTTTCATCCGTAGTCGGATGTTGTTCTTGTTGTATGATGTTGATGTATTTTGGTGGCATTCGTGCCTTATGTATGTATCCTATGAATTATGTAATGTTGATGTAATGATATCCACCTTGCAAAAGCGTCTCAATATGCGGGTCTATCCTTGGTGGGACCGTCGAGTTCCTTTGGATAGGGTCGCATATTGAGCGTGACAAGCTGGTATCAGAGCCTCGACCGACCCTAGGAGCCCCTTGATTGATCGTGTAGTCGGCGTTGTTGAGTCTAGAAGAAACTATTTTGAGTCTAGTTATATCGGAGTAGGAATTCTTTTTACTCCTCGCCCTTCGTCGCTCTGGTAAGGAATCTTGACGTAGGTGTTTTGAACTACTCCTCTTCCCCTTCAAATTTTTCTTTAGGTTCACGCAGTTGGTTTTCCGATAGTTGTTCCTCAGCTCTTTTATCCGGTGCATTTCTCGTCATGGTGATTCGACCCTCTTTGTTTTGCAAGTTCAATCCTCAGTTCTTCCTCCGACGTTGTTGTTTTCCTGTCCGAAGTTGTCCTTGTTTTTCCCACCCGCCCTCCCTTCTTCCTCTCGGAACCGGAGTCCGCTATTGAGTATCCTTCTACTCGTGTGAAGTTTTTGCTTTCTTTCCTCAATGATTTCAACCGGTATTTTCTCTTCAAGATATTCGTCGGTTTCCCCTTTCAAGTTGTCTTTGTTTTCCCGCCCTCCCACCCTATTATTCCCGGAGTTCGATGCGCCAGGTGTCCGCCAGTTATTCGCTGTCTTTGCCATGTCATGTGCTTGCGTGTCTCTCTTTGCCATGTCATCATCTGCATTTTTATCATGTCATCATGTGCATTTCATTTTGCATACGTGTTCGTCTCATGCATCCGAACATTTTCCCCGTTGTCCGTTTTGCAATCCGGCACTCCTATCTCTCCCGGCGCCCCCTTTTACCTCTTTTCATGTGCGGGTGTCAAACGTTCTCGGAATGCCCCGAGGTTTGTCAAGCGGCCTTGGTATAGCACCGTGAACCCTTTGTCAAGTTCGTGCCATTTGGAGGTCGTTTGGTACTCAATAGTTAGCAAGGTAACCATAAAGCCCTCTTTGTTGCAGCCCAACTCCCTTTCTAACTGGCCCAAAACCCACCAAACTCCTCTCCATGCTCTCGGTCGTTCGATCACGATCGCGTGGGCGAAAACCGCACCTCATTTGGACTCTCCTAGCTCCCTCTACCTATAAAACTAGATTCCACCTGAAATTCGCGGATCAAAATCGCAGATGAAACCCTAACCTTCTTCCTCTCGCATGACGGACATGTCCGTCGCCGCCGGACAAACAGCGCGCCGCCCGCCACTAATCGAAGCGCCACGTGGCGTCCGCTGCCGCCGCCCGCCCTGCCTGCCCGCCCGCCCACGGCCGGCCAGCGCCGCGCCTCCGAACCCGTCGCGCGTCGCCCGCGCCCGCGGCCCGACTCCGGCGGCCGAGCTCGCCGCGCCCTCGCCTCATGGCCTCCATCACCTCCAGTCATCCCGCCGCGCCGCCGGATCCGGCAGCCGGCGGGCGGATCCCGCCGCCGCTGCCCCGCCATAGCCTCGCCTCCGTCGCCGCCTCCTCTTCCCCTCCGCGCGCCGCCTTTTCCGCCTCGGCCGGGCTCGCCGAACCCGAGCTCCGCCGGCCGGTCCTCGCCGCCCGACCGGCGACCTCGCGCCCGGCCGCCGGGTCCCTCCTCCGCCGCGCGAACCTCCGGCCGGCGCCGCCCCACCGCCCGATTTCCTCTCCGGCGCCCTCCTCCCCAAGTCCGGCGAGATCCAAGCCAGCTCCGGCGAACATCGAAGAACGTGCACGCAGGGTTGACTTTCCCCCCTCTCTAAATTTCATCTAAGTCCCGTGCATTTTGTAATTTTGTGCCGTTTTCATCGCATCGTATCTCCATGCATGTAGCTCCGTTTTGCGCGTATAATATGTCAAAATGTTCGTCTCGAAGAGTAGATCATTTCATCTCATTGCATCATTTTCATTTGAGCTCATCTTGATGCCCGAAATGCTGTTGCAAGAGTGCTATGTGATGTTAGTTTCTGATTTTATCAGAACTTGCACTTTGTCATTTTGCCATGATTGATGTGTGCATCCTATGGACTTGAGTCCTACATGTGTTTTGAAATATGCCATGTATTCTTTCCAGTGGTGCTTGCTATGTATTTTTGTGATCTATGTGGTGACTAGCACAAGCATGCAAACTAGGTGTCTTGTTGTTGCTGTTTTCAGCCCTGTTTTAGCTGATTTTGATGCCATGTTAACTTGATGATACCGAGAGATCTATGCATATTTTGAGATACTTCAGTAAGGGTGTTTTGTAAAGCAAGTCTTGCTATATCCATCCATGTCCTTGCTTGCAATTATGGAGTAGTCTAGCTTGAGTCAATCGAGCTCTACTTTTGCTATCAAATGTTTCCTGGCAGATTGTATACATGTTATTCAATTTTGCCTAGGGTGTTGTGGTTGGTCCGTATATGCTATGTTATTGTTCTTGCCATGTATGTCTTCTATGTCATGTCTTCTTGATGTATGTATGCTTAGTTTATCATTTGAGGCTCTGTAGTGAGTGCATTGAGCTTGTAAACATGCCTTCCCGTTATCAGTTTTTGTCATGCCATGTTGCTGAATCTGTTAACGAGACTTTCAATATTGACATGAGTGTTACTATATTCTCTGATCCTTTTTGGCTTATGGTCACTAAAGGACTTTTGTTATATGCTTTGAGTAGATTCATGCCATGCCTTTGTTTTCCATGATAAGTTCCTGTAACATGTTGTTTCATAGCTCTAAACATTGCAACCTGTTGTTATTTCTGCAATGCCTGAACTGTTATTAGTTGCAATCTTGCCATGTGTTTTTGAGCATGTTCTAGTTGTTTCTGGAGATAGCTCAGTTCTCATGTTTTGTAATGCTTTACCTGTAGATCATGCCCATGCCTTTTGTTTTCATATTGAGGTGCTGTAGCATGTTGTTTTGATGCTTGCAATATGCCTAGTTGCTGTTTTGGACAGCTTGTCCCTTAAACTTGTATAGGGTGTATGTGTTGAACCGTTGCTCCGTTTTGAGTGTGCTCTATATGAAACTTGCTTGATTTTGCATGTAGTTTCATATTATCTTGTTGGATCCTTGTTTTGAGGTGTTTTCTTGATGTTTATATGCATTTTGCATCAATGCCATGTTTAACTTGTTTTGCTCATATCTTCTAGGCCGTAGCTCCGAATCTAATGAACTTTATATGTAACTTGACTAGAATTTCGTGTAGATCATCGTGGTGCATTTTAACTTGCTGTTTAACAACTTGAACATAAAGTATTTCAGATCTGGACCAATTTCGAAATTTGCATATGAGGACTTACCGGAATTGTTATATGATGTTCCCGGCCTCATTTAAACTTGTTTTGATGTGTTGCTCTTATTTGCATCATCTCTTGCCATGAGTAGCTTCATGTAGCTTTGTCATGCATCATGCTTGGTTGTGCATCATGCCTTGTTCTTGTGTGGTGTGTTTACTATGTTGTGTGCTTCTTCTTGTTAGTTCCTGTTTCGTTGCGATCGTGAGGATTCGTTCGTCTACGCTTGGTTCGGCTTCTTCCGTTCATCTTCTTCATGGATCCGTTCATCTTCTTCATGGACTCGTTCTTCTTCCTTGCGGGATTTCAGGCAAGATGACCGCTACCCTGGATCTCACTACTATCATTGCTATGCTAGTTGCTTCGTTCTATCGCTATGCTGCGTTACCTATTACCTGTTTATCAAGCCATCCCAAATTGCCATGAACCTCTAACTCGTTGTCATCCTTCCTAGCAAACCGTTGTTTGGCTATGTTACCGCTTTGCTCAGCCCCTCTTATAGCGTTGTTAGTTGCAGGTGAAGATGAAGTTTGTTCCTTGTTGGAACATGGAGATGTTGTTCCTTGTTGGAGCATGCTTACTTGTTGGGTTATCACAATATATCTTATTTAATTAATGCATCTATATACTTGGTAAAGGGTGGAAGGCTCGGCCTTATGCCTGGTGTTTTGTTCCACTCTTGCCACCCTAGTTTCCGTCATATCGGTGTTATGTTCCCGGATTTTGCGTCCCTAACGGTCGGGTGATTTATGGGACCCCTTGACAGTTCGCTTTGAATAAGACTTTTCGGCAAGGCCCAACATTGGTTTTACTATTTGCCTCACCACCACCTATATTTCCCTTGGGAGTAATTAACCCAAGGGTCATCTTTATTAGCCCCCGGACGGTGCTTCTCTAAGTGCTGGCCCGAACCAGTAGATCGGGGGCCCCTCGTGGCAACTCGAGGTTTGGTTTTACTCGAGGATGTCTCATCCGGTGTTGCCTGAGCGAGATATGTGCAGCTCCTATCGGGATTGTCGGCGCATCGGGCGGCTTTGCTGGTCTTGTTTTATTGCTGTGAAATGTCTTGTAGCAGGATTCGAGACTGATCGGGCTTCCGGGAGAAGGTCTATTCTTCGTTGATCGCGAGAGCTTATCATGGGCTAAGTTGGGACACCCTGCAGGGTTTGAACTTTCAAAGCCGTGCCCGCGGTTATGTGGCAGATGGGAATTTGTTAATGTCCGGTTGTAGAAAACCGAAGTTGATCTCAATTAAAATACACCAACCGTGTGCGTGAATCGTGAGTGTCTCTTTTGGGGTTGATCGAAAGGAGAACACGGTTTCGGGTTATGTTTGACGTAAGTAGGAGTTCAGGATCACTTCTTGATCATTACTAGTTGACGACCGTTCCTTTGTTTCTCTCCTCGCTCTCATTTGCGTTGGATAGCCAACATATCATGCTTAGTCGCTGCTGCAACCTCACCACTTTATCCCTTCCTTTCCCATTAAGCTTTGCTAGTCTTGATACCCATGGTAATGGGATTGCTGAGTCCTCGTGGCTCACAGATTACTACACCACCAGTTGCAGGTACAGGTTTTGCGATGATCATGACGTGAGAGCGATGTTCGCTTGTATTGGAGTTTTTCTTACGCTTCTTCTTGATCGGGGATAGGTTCCAGGTCGGCAGCCTGGGCTAGCAGGGTGGATGTCGTTTGAGTTTCTGTTTATGTTTCATCCGTAGTCGGATGTTGTTCTTGTTGTATGATGTTGATGTATTTTGGTGGCATTCGTGCCTTATGTATGTATCCCTATGAATTATGTAATGTTGATGTAATGATATCCACCTTGCAAAAGCGTCTCAATATGCGGGTCTATCCTTGGTGGGACCGTTGAGTTCCTTTTGGATAGGGTCGCATATTGAGCGTGACAGTGAAGCCTTGCGATGATTAGATGGATCTCCGTGGTGATATAATTGCGAGAGCTTGGAACTCCGAGGAAGATAAGGTGAAACAATTGAAATCAAGAATTTGAAGAACCTCCGGAATAAGGAATAGAATTTACTCGATGAAACAAGAATAAGAATTACATTATGCTTATCCTTCACCAATTAAATTGATGACAAGCAATGGATTTGGCATACTACTTATTCTCGTAGAAAGGATTAAGATAGATATGGCGCGAACTTGGGAAGGTCTTGATGGAACCACCGGTGGGATTGAAACAACGAATAAATTGATGTGATAACAAAGGAAGTGAAATCTTGAACAAACCACCATAATAATTGAGAATGAACGTAGCAAAGGCAGAATTCACCGGGAAGAATTGGAAAACGAATGAAAATGCTTGACAAAATTTAGATACATTAGAACGAAGAGATCATGAACTGATTAGAGGATATTACGACGATGCACCGGTGAGATTTGGAAAACCAGAGTTGAACGCTTGAATGAATAATTCTGAGATGATGGGCTCTGGATACTCACACTGAAAAGACTCCTGAAATGCTCCAGATGGGTGAAAAGAATTCTCACAATGAAAACAATTATGAGAATGGCACGAAGCTAGAACCATGAATCTTGAAGAGAATGGACCAAGATTTAGGAGAAATCCTTCTTCAGTCTTCAAAATTCGAGAATGACGACGAGAAACATCAGCATGAATTGTTGAGATACTCCGGGATGAAAATTAGAAAGGTTGAACCAACAATGAAAAGAATTTGGAAGATCTTGGAGAAAGACATTTGACTGATGATAATTCATCCTTACATCAAACTTTGCAAAGAATTTGAGAATAACTCCGGAAAATTAGGAGAGTCAGGTAAGATCCTGGGAAAAGACCTGTGGGTTATGGGCCCACTCAAAAGAACCACCGTTGAACAATTGCTTGAAATAGATATTGCACCGGTAGAGTTAAATGGCTTGAATGAGATAGCTTCCTCAAAAGAACTTGAGTGAATTGAGAATGGAAACTAGAATCTTCTGAGATATCTTCAACATTCCAGAACAAATGAATAGCGAGAAGTGGATGATTAAGAGATGCGCCGACATGAGAAAGCATTTGAAACGATGAAAAGAGTACGATCAACACTGAAAACTTGACTTAAATCCACCGGAGAAGAAAATTAGAATGGAACAATGATAAGGTTAAAGCTTCCTTAGCGTCTTCATGAGAAATCACCGGATAAAGCATTAAAGGAAAAGAATGAAGAAACTTCACTCAATAAAAAATGGATACTTGATTAAGAAATCTGAGTCCTTGAAGAAAAAAGGGTGGGAGGGCGGGAAATCAAAACAACTTGGGTCGGATGAAACAAGCACCGTTGAGAAAACTTAGAATTGATCTCGCAGATGTTGAAAATGATCGGATTCACTTGAAGAGAAGCACGCCGGTTGAGAAAAGAATTAACATGACAAGCTCAGTGATCAAGAAGGATTAGTATTCACATAGCAATATGAGAACACCAATTAGGAAAGGTATGGAATCAACACTTGACATTGAAGCAACTCGAATACCACAAAAACAAAACAAAACAAAGGATTGGCTTCAAGAATGAGCGGAACAAACACATGATAGAGATTTACGCCCAAAGTGTTCGTGGTGGGGCCACACGGACACGACGTATAGCGGACGTCACGAATGACTAACAAGGCGTCCCGAATCAGCATAGCCAAGGATTCTTTAAGGCGTCTCGCGACTTTGTAAATCGACCGTGAATGGGCGGACCACTAGACGTTGAACCCCAATCTCAAATCATACATCCATCGGAAAGATATCCCGTAGCTACTAGAATTCCCACCTATAAACTCCGAAACTTTCTGGTTATGCAATCTGGTGTTGGGGATCTGGGGACACAAAATATATCACCCAAACTAACAATACCTAGATCCATTGTATCCATCCGTCAACACATAGCCAAGAAATCCTCGGAAATCGTGTACCTCGACCTTGAAAAACATCCGTTATACAAGTCATGGCAATACTCCCTTTTCGCCACGATCTTTGGGCTATCAGGGTTATCTCACCAACAACTGCACAAAAGAGATTTCGATGTCGGCAAAACTCGGTATTCCAGAATCAGCGATAAAATTGTGGCGACAACACCTCGGAGCTCAACTCCCGGACACCGCCACAACCCCTAAATGTCGGGAGGCACCAAGAACAATGTTCTCGTCACAAAACCATCGAACGATTCCAAGATACCCACGTGATCCTAAAAAAATTTTAGTGAAATTTGAGGAGAGGAAAGACAAAACTCTCGTCGGGATACCTCACGAGAGCGACGAAGGGACTGGGGAGTAAAAGAATCCTACTCTCCGATATATATAATCCTAAGACTCAAAACATTTTCCCATTCTAGACTCAACAACGTCAAGACAAACAATCAAGTAGGGGCTCCTAAGTCGGGAAGGCTCGATTACCAACTTGAACGCCCTCGATGCGGCTATATCTCCCACGTGTGAAGCACGACTTAGAGGCATAACCGCATTGAAAGCAATGTCATAAGTGAGGTAATCTTCACACAACCCATGTAATACATAAGGGACAGAGATACATAGTTGGCTTACAATCGCCACTTCACACAATACATGAGTAAAACATTATATCATACAGATACAATCAAGGTCCGACTACGGAACCAAAATAAAAGAAGACTACCCCAAATGCTACACAGATCCCGATCGTCCCAACTGGCTCCACTCTTGATCAGCTGAAGCGAAACAACACAATGCACAAAGATCTTCATCGAGCTCCTCCTTGAGCTCAGGTCCATCACACCTGCGGTTTCATCGGCACGCAAACTGGTTTTGGAAGTATCTGTGAGTCACGGGGACTCAGCAATCTCACACCCGCGAGATCAAGACTATTTAAGCTTAAAAGGTAGGACAGGGTAGTGAGGTGGAGCTGCAGCAAGCGACTAGCATATATGGTGGCTAACATACGCAAAAGAGAGCAAGAAGAGAAGGCAAAAGCACGGTCGAACAACTATGATCAAGAAGTGATCCTGAACTCCTACTTACGTCAAACATAACCCAGAAACCGTGTTCTCCTCTCGATCAACCCCGAAAAGAGACACTCACGGTTACACACACGGTTGGTGTATTTTAATTAAGATCAACTTCGGGTTTTCTACAACCGGACGTTAACAAATTCCCATCTGCCACATAACCATGGCACGGCTTTGAAAGTTCAAACCTGCAGGGTGTCCCAACAGCCCATGATAAGCTCTCGCGATCAACGAAGAATAGACCTTCTCCCGGGAAGACCGATCAGTCTCGGAATCCGGCTACAAGACATTCACAGCAATAAAACAAGTCCAGCAAGACCTCCGGCGTGCCGACACCACGATAGTAGCAGCGTATCTCGTCTCGAGCCACGACCGGATAAGCTAAGCGACAGGAACCGACGTAACCCAAGTTGCCAAGGGATGGTCCCATACGGTGCTCTAGTTTGGACCAGCGCTTAGACAAGCAACGGCCCGGGGTAAATAAAGATGACCCTTGAGCGCGACTCCCAAGGGAAAAAAGGCTAGGAGAGGCAAATGTAGAACCAAAGTTGGGCCTTCTTTGGAAAAGTCTTATCCAAAGCGAACTGTCAAGGGGTCCCATAAATCACCCGACCGCGTTAGGGACGCAAAATCCGGGAACATAACACCGATATGGCGGAAACTAGGCGGCAAGAGTGGAACAAAACACCAGGCATAAGGCCGAGCCTTCCACCCTTTACCAAGTATATAGATGCATTAATTAAATAAGATATATTGTGATAACCCAACAAGTAAACATGTTCCAACAAGGAACAACATCTCCATGTTCAACAAGGAACTAACTTCATCTTCACCGCAACTAACAACGCTATAAGAGGGGCTGAGCAAAGCGGTAACATAGCCAAACAACGGTTTGCTAGGAAGGGTGCAAAAGGTTAGAGGTTCATGGCAATTTGGGATGGCTTGATATAGCAAGTGATAGGCATCGTAGCATAGGCATAGCAAAGAGCGAGCATCTAGCAAGCAAAGATAGTAGTGATTTCGAGGTATGGTCATCTTGCGAAATCCGCAAGGAAGAAGAACGAGTCCATGAAGAAGACAAATGGACGTAGTCGAACGAATCCTCACAACTCCGGAACGAACCCGAAGCTAACGAGAAAAGCAAACCGGAAACAAACAAACAACATAGTAAAACAACCATCACATAAACATGGCATGATGCACAATCAAGTATGATGCATGTCCGGTTTAATGAGGCAGGGCATGGCAAAGTGCAACAAACAATACTACAATTTAAGTGGAGCTCAATATGCAACGGGTTGCATATTGATAAAACACCACATCACTTATTTAGTTCTCTCCCGATTAGGTACACAACAATATTAAATGTTGTTAAACATGGCAAGAGGTGGAGCATAAATAAACTAACTATTTAGGCAAGTTTAAATGAGGCGGAAATAAGAAACAACAATTCGGAAAATCCCCATGAGCAATATTTTAGATTCGGTACTGATCTGCCCTAAACACAATTTTAGAGTTGTTAAACAGCAACATAAAGTGGACCATGTTAATCTAGGCATTTTTCCACCCCATTTACATATAAAGAACATTTAATTCCGAGCTACGGTTATTTAGTTATGAAATAAATCATTTTAACATGGCATATTAGCAAATTAATGCAAACATCAATTTAAACATTTTAACATGGGATGAAAATGACATATTATTAATCTACACAAAATTCTAAGCATTTTACATGTTAAAATCATTTTAATCCGATGCACGGTTAATGAGTTATTAAATGCATGAAGTTTAGGGTCCAATCTGTAAAACTGAAAATCACCGGATAATGCTAAAATCACAAATCTGGAAAAAAAATGCTATCGGGCCGAAACTGCAGGCTGGCCCAACTGAAAAAAAAACAAAAGGAGGGGCGCTGGGGGTGGCCTCACCCATGGGCCGAGCCCAGGTTGGTGGAGCGGAGGCAGGCGGGGGACCAGTGGGCTGGAGGCCCAGGCCACCTTGCCTACCGGGAGGGCGATCTTTGAAATTTGAGCTGCGGCTGAGGGAGGCCCTGCCTTGGCGGGTCAACGGCCCGGTCGGGTGGCTGGATCCCGATCCATGGCAGCGACGCAGCGGATGGCGAACTCGGCGAGATGCAGGACGGCGGAAGGTCGCAGAACATGGAGATGGCGGATCCGATCGCTCCGGACCCGTTCGCCCGGATCCGCGGCAACTTGCGACGGGCGGCGGCGAGGAAGCTCGGCGGCGGCTCCTGCGAGGGGAAAAGAGGAGAGAGGGAAAGCGTGAGAGAGAGCGGCGGAGAGAGAGGAGCACGGCGGAGGCAGAGTGGCGGGTCGGCTGGGATGTCGCCGTGGCGGGCTGCAAGCGGCGAGGAGGCGGCCGTGGTGGCAGAGCCATGGGCAAAAGCGGCGATGGAGAGCGCCTCGGGGCCCAGATCGGGCCCAGGCGGGCTCGACAAGGGCTCCCATGGGCCGCATGATGAAGAGGAGGAAGACAGGCGACGTGGAGGCTGCTGGGTGGCAGGGCGGTGGTGGTGGTGGGCAGCCAACCAGGGCTTGCCAAGTGGCGGAGGGGGCTTGGGGCGCGCGGATCTGGGGGGGAGGCGGTGGCGCGGCCCTCGAGGTGGGAGGAGGTGGTGAAAACGAGGAGGAGAGGGGAAGGCTGCCAAAATGGAAGGGAAGGTGGTTTAAATAGGAAAGGGGCTAGGGTTTAGTCCTTGGGGGGTTTTGAGGGTTTTGAGACCTCCGATCGCGATCCGACGATCGGGGAAAAAGGGGGTTTAGGTGAGCTCTTGGGTGGGCTGTGTAGAATGCATTGGGCTGAGAAGAGAGAGAGGAACAGGCGACCGGCATCATTTCCGGAGACCAAAACGTCAAGCGAATATACCGGCTATATCACGGTAGTAGGTTTAACGGTTGGGTTATCAAATGGACTCGAATCACGTGAAACTTGGCGGTGGCCTGTCTACACTATAATAAGACCGCATGACAAGTTGCAACCCATTCCGAGAACATTTTATGCCACTTATAAAATAATATTTGGAGGTGCAGCGAAGCGCGTGCGAGTGTATCCGGACTCGGAGCGGACAACGGAGAGAACCGGCGGAACCGAGCGGATGCAAGTTTTGAAAAACATGCGGATGAAATGCAGATGATGCCATGAGATGAGATGCATAACAAAACAAAAAGCAAAACAACAGACAAAACCCAACCACGAAGGAAATAATAAATCACATCTCCGGAAAGGGCAAGAGTCGGAGTTATGAATCTGGAAAGTTGTATCCGGGGTGTTACACCGAAAGACATGACAGTATATTCATAAGAACCAAAGCTTGTTCGAATGCTGTCTTGGGAATATCTTGTTCACGAATCACGAATCTGATGATACCCCATCTGAAGGTCAAGCTTGGAGAACACTTTAGCACCTTTGAGTTGCTCGAAAAGCTCATTGATGTTGGGAAATGGATACTTGTTCTTGATTGTCTTCTTATTCAATGGACGGTAATCGGCGCAAAGTCGGTCCGTGCCATCCTTCTTTGGACAAAAGAACACCACAACCCCAAGGAGATGAACTCGGTCGATCAAACCCAGACGCTCTTGTTCATCGAGCTGCTTCTTCAATTCCTTCATCTCATCAGGTCCAAGCTTGTAAGGGCGGCTTGCAAGCGGGTTCGATGCCGGGCTCAAGATCGATAACTTGAACTCAAGCGGCGATGAGGAGGCATACGGAAGCTCTTACGGAAAGACATCTTGGTACTCACAAGCGATTTGGAATCGAGAGATAGCATCCAATTCGCCCTTCTCATTGAGAGAAAACAACGAATGGTTTCATCACGAGCGGCATAGATGATCACATCATTAGAAGAGTGAGTCAATTGAATTTCCCAGCAGCACAATCAAGCTGAGCTTTGTCTTTGATAAAGCCATCCATCCAAGAATAAGATCAATGTCCGAGTCACCAAGAACAATTGGTTTAGCCAGAAATCTATAGTCGCCCATCTTGATAGAGACATTGGGAGCAACCAAACTAGAAGTCATAAGCTTTCTGGAGAAACAACTTGCATAACTTTGGACAAAATCTACTGTGTCAACATTGTGCTTGATGCAAAAGGATATGACATGAAAGAATGCGATGCACCAGTATCAAATAAGACTTTTGCAGGAATATCATTAACTGAGAGATTACCCATTATCACATCAGAAGATTCCTCTGCTTGAGCTGCATTCATCATGTTCACCTTTGCAGACTTGGGATTATGCTTGACCACTGCATTGCTGGAAGATTTCACAGGAGGAGGAGGCGGAAGGCGCCTCTGGTTGAAGCACTTGTTCACATAGTGACCTTTACATTGGGGAGCGTAGTAATTTCAAAAATTTCCCACGCACACGCAAGACCATGGTGATGGCATAGCAACGAGAGGAGAGTGTCTGTCCGTACCCTCGTAGACCGAAAGCGGAAGCGTTATGACAACGCGGTTGATGTAGTCGTACGTCTTCACGATCCGACCGATCCAAGTACCGAGCGACGGCACCTCCGTGTTCAGACACGTTCAGCTCGATGGCGATCCCGGGCTCCGATCCAGCAAAGCGTCGGGGATGAGTTCCGTCAAGACGACGGCGTGGTGGCGATGATGATGCTCCACCGACGCGAGGGCTTCGCCTAAGCTCCATGACGATATGACTTTCACCGGCGCGGGGCTTCGCCTAAGCTCATGACGATATGACGAAGTGGAATATGGTGGAGGGGGCACCGCACTGCGGCTAAGGGCGATCCGTAGATCAACTTGTGTGTCATTGGGTGCCCCCTGCCCCGTATATAAAGGAGCAAGGGAGGGCGGCCAAGGAGGAGGAGGCGCGCAAGGGGGAGTCCTACTCCCCGGGAGTAGGACTCCTCCTTTCCTAGTAGGAGTAGGAGAGAAGGAAGGGAAGGGAGGAAGGGTGCGGCCCCTCCCCTAGTCCAATTCGGACTAGGCCTTGAAGGGCGCGGCCTGCCCTAGGCAGCCCCTCTCTTTCCCTTGAGGCCCAATAAGGCCAATACTTCTCCCGGCGAATTCCCGTAACTCTCCGGTACTCGAAAAATACCGAATCATTCGAACCTTTCCGAACTCCGAATATAGTCGTCCAATATATCGATCTTTACGTCTCGACCATTTCGAGACTCCTCGTCATGTCCCGATCTCATCCGGGACTCCGAAATCCTTCGGTACATCAAAACTCATAAACTCATAATATAAGCATCATCGAAACCTTAAGCGTGCGGACCCTACGGGTTCGAGAACTATGTAGACATGACCTAGAACCATTCTCGGTCAATAACCAATAGCGGAACCTGGATGCCCATATTGGTTCCTACATATTCTCTGAAGATCTTTATCGGTCAAACCGCATAACGATATCGTTGTTCCTTTTGTCATCGGTATGTTACTTACCCGAGATTCGATCGTCGGTATCAATACCTAGTTCAATCTCGTTCTTGGTAAGTCTCTTTACTCGTTCGTAATACATCATCTCACAACTAACTCATTAGTTGTAATGCTTGCAAGGCTTATGTGATGTGTATTACCGAGAAGGCCCAGAGATACCTCTCCAGGCAATCGGAGTGACAAAACCTAATCTCGATTCATGCCAACTCAACATATACTTTTGGAGACACCTGTAGAGTACCTTTATAATCACCCATTTACGTTGTGACGTTTGGTAGCACACAAAGTGTTCCTCCGTAAGCAGGAGTTGCATAATCTCATAGTTGCGGGAACTTTGTATAAGTCATGAAGAAAGCATAAGCAACATACTAAGCGATCAAGTGCTAGGCTAACGGAATGGGTCATGTCAATCAGATCATTCTCCTAATGATGTGATCCCGTTAATCAAATGACAACTCATGTCTATGGTTAGGAAACATAACCATCTTTGATTAACGAGCTAGTCAAGTAGAGGCATACTAGTGACACTCTGTTTGTCTATGTATTCACACATGTATTATGTTTCCGGTTAATACAATTCTAGCATGAATAATAAACATTTATCATGAAATAAGGAAATAAATAATAACTTTATTATTGCCTCTAGGGCATATTTCCTTCACTTTCTGCTGACATTTGTTGCAAGTCACCTCAGAGAGCAGACGGTGGTAAGGAGCACTTGACCTTGGAGCTTGATAATTAGACTTGTTCTGATAGCCTGGGTTGGGTGGGTGGGAAGATCCACGGCCACTGAGTTCTTCTGCTGATAAGGCTGACGGAACGGAGGAGGAGGAAGGTAGAACTTCTGCTGCTTAGCTGCCACTTGAGAGGAAGAAGAAGACTGAATCGCATCCCCGATTCCCTTCTTAGAAGCCTCACATTTGAGCTGGGCAGCTTCTTGCTTGATGCCATGTTGTAGAATTCATCAAACCTTTACGGCTCAAAAAGCACAAGAGCTAATTGCAGATCTTCTCTCGGACCACCTCTGAATTGATAGATCATACTCTTTTCATCGGGGACGTCTTGCTTAGCAAAGCGAGCGAGTTTCGAACTGGATATTGTATTGATACAGGACATGTTGCCTTGCTTGAGATTGCGGAACTCCTCACGCTTGCTCTCAACAACACTTTTGAATGTGGTGAGCTCTGAAATCTCGGCGGAACTCATCCTGTAATGACACGACCTCCTCTGGAATCTTTGTATTCTTTGGTACCACTCAGCAGCTTGGTCCTTGAGTTGAAGCGATGCAAACTTGACAAAGTCCTCGTGTCGACATTTCTACATTCAAAATGTATGCAGATGTCCACAAGCCAATCATCGCGTCTGTAGCCTCGACGTAAACCGAAAGACTTGACTGATTAGCGAGGAACCGGTCGAGAGTAGCAAAGTGCGGCTGATTGTTGCCTTGACCTTGATTTCCTTGACTGCCTTGCCATTGAGTGCGTTCTTGCAAGAGCTGCAAAATCATCGAGCATTGGCATTGGTGGCTGCCATGATAGCTTGCCGAGCCTCCGGAGGCGGAGGTGGAGGTGGAGGTTCGATTGATTCCCATCATTTCGTTCCGGATTGAGGCGTGTTGGCGGAGCCATCTGAAGAGGTGACATCCGTTAGCATTTGATAGACAAATAGTCAAGTTGAATCAACGGATAGAAATTGCAACACATAGTCTTCACAATAAACATTGAACAAGAATGAGCGAATGAATTCAAAGTTAACATCACCGTCCATTAAGGTGAGAAGCCACTTGATTAAGGGTTGATGAAAAAAAAAACAAAATGCGATGGAACAAATAAGTGGTAAGGATTACCCAATCATGAAAGAAATATCTGCGGGAAGAAATGCTAAGAGCTACTTGAATCCCACCTATAAACTCGAAACTTTACGGTTATGCAATCTGGTGTTGGGGATCTGGGGGACACAAAATATATCACCCAAACTAACAATACCTAGATCCAGCTGTATCCATCCGTCAACACATAACCAAGAAACCTTCGAAATCGTGTACCTCGACCTTGAAAAACTTCCGTTATACTAGTCATGGCAATACTCGAGCTCGCCCGATCTCAAGTTATCGGGGTTATCTCACCAACAACTGCACAAAAGAGATTTCGATGTCGGTAAAACTGGGTATTCCGAACTGCAGCGATAAAATTGTGGCGACAACACCTCGGAGCTCAACTCCCGGGACACCGCCACAACCCCTAAATGTCGAGGCACCAAGAACAATGTTCTCGTCACAAAACCATCGGAACGATTCCAAGATGCCAGCGTGATCCTAAAATTTTTTTAGTGAAATTTGAGAAGAGGAGAGTCAAAACTCTCGTCGGGATACCTCACCGAGCGGCATTTAAGGGACTGGGAGTAAAAAGAATCCTACTCTTGATATATATAATCCTAAGACTCAAAACATTTTCCGTTCTAGACTCAACAACATGACAAACAATCAAGCGAGGGCTCCTAAGTCGGGAAGGCTCGATTACCAACTTATAACGCCCTCGATGCGGCTATATCTCCCACATGTCGAGGCACGGCTTAGAGGCATAACCGCATTGAAAGCAATGTCGCAAGTGAGGTAATCTTCACACAACCCATGTAATACATAAGGAAAAGATATACATAGTTGGCTTACAATGCCACTTCACACAATACATAAATAAACATCCATCATTGAGTACACTCAAGGTCCGACTACGGAACCAAAATAAAAGAAGATACCCCAAATGCTACAGATCCCCGATCGTCCCAAGCTGAGCACCACTACGATCATCAGGAAAAGACACATAATAACGACCACGTTCCTCGTCGAACTCCCACTTGAGCTCGGTTGCGTCACCTGCACTGGCATCATCGGAACCTGCAACTGTTTTGGTAGAATCTGTGAGTCACGGGGACTCAGCAATCTCACACCCGCGAGATCAAGACTATCTAAGCTTATAGGAAGGACAGAGTTGTAAGGTGGAGCTGCAGCAAGCGACTAGCATATATGGTGGCTACATCGCAAAAGAGAGCGAGGAAAGAAGCAAAGCATGGTCGTGAAGCTAGTAGCGATCAAGAAGTGATCCTGAACTACTTACGTCAGACATAACTCCAACACGTGTTCACATCCCGGACTCCGCCGAGAAGAGACCATCACGGTTACACACGCGTTGATGTGGATTTTATTTGAGGTCAACCGGGTTTTCTACAACCGGACATTAACAAATTCCCATCTGCCTCATAACATGAGCACGGCTTTCAAAAGATAATACCTGCGGGGGTGTCCCAACAGCCCATTATAAGCTCTCACGGTCAACGAAGGATATTCCTTCTACCGGGAAGACCCGATCAATCTCGGAATCCGGACTATAAGACATTTCGACAGCAATAAAACAAGACCAGCAAAGCCACCCGATTGTGCCGACAAATCCCGATAGGAGCTGCACATATCTCGTTCTCGAGGCACATCCGGATGAGGCAGCACGAGTAAAACCAAGCCTCGAGTTTCCCGTGGTGGCCCATGGCAGCGCTCGGTTCTGGCCAGCACTCGAAGGAGCTTTGGTCCGGGGGTTAAAATAAAGATGACCCTCGGGCTCGCGAAACCCGGGGAAAAAGGCTTAGGTGGCAAATGGTAAAACCAATGTCGGGCCTTCTGGGCGAGTCTTATTCAAAGCGAATGTCAAGGGGTCCCATAAATCACCCAACCGTGTAAGTAACGCGAAATCAAGGAACATAACACGGTATGGCGGAAACTAGGGTGGCAAGAGTGGAACAAAACACCGGGCATAAGGCCGAGCCTTCCACCCTTTACCAAGTATATAGATGCATTAATTATAGCAGATAAATATTGTGATATCCCCAACAAGTAAACATGTTCCAATAAGGAACAACATCTCCATGTTCAACAAGGAACAAACTTCATCTTCACGCAACTAGCAACGCTATAAGAGGGCTGAGCAAAGCGGTAACATAGCCAATCAACGGTTTGCTAGGAAAGGATGGTTAGGGCTGACATGGCAATATGGGTGGCATGATAAGAAAGTGATAGGCATCGCAGCATAGGCATAGCAAAGAGCGAGCAACTAGCATAGCAAAGATAGAAGTGATTTGAGGGTATGGTCATCTTGCGCAATGTTCTCGAGTTGTCGAAAGCTTGATCCTCGTAAGCGTTCTCAACAGGTTCCTCGTTCACGTACTCGTCTCGGCTCTACCCAAAGCAAGAACACAAACAAAGGAACCACAATAAATCACGGTGCAATGCACAAGCAACATGATGCAAAACATGACATGATATGCGAGATGTGATATGCAATGCGTATATGCGCTCCGGAAGGAAAAATGATGAACCAGGCATCAACTTGGCAAACCAAGTATGCCGCTGGAAAGATGAGATGATTTCGGTTGAAATTGATATAAAGATCACCGGAATCGGATGCACGGTTTGCAAATGACAAGCAAAAACAAGAATGGCACAAATCTGCCATTAAAAGCATGATGCCACTTAGCAAGCAACAAGAAATTAAGCTACTGCACCCAAACGTACCAACAAAATATATGGCAGTGATCTACTCAAGATGCTTGACAAAAGATGAACACGAGCTACTGCTAAATCACATCATAACAGGTCCAAACAAGCATGGCTAAAGTGCACGAAATATCGAGTGGACATGACAAAAACAACATCGGTAGCAATGTTCAGAGCAAGAAAACAACATGCTACAGGAACTTATAATAGCAAAACAAGGCATGGCATGAATCTACTCAAAGCATAGAACAAAAGTCCCTTACTGACCATAAGCCAAAAGGATCAGAAAATATAGTAACACCCATGTCAATATCGCAAGTTTAGTTAATGATTCAGCAACATGGCATGTCAAAACAGATAACAAGTAGGCATGTTTAAGAGCTCAAAGCACTCACTACAGAGCCTTTCATGATAAACTAAGCATACATACATCAAGAAGACATGGCATAGAACACATACATGGCAAGAACAATATCATAGCATACACGGATCAACCACAACAACCTTGGCAAAATTGAATAACATGTATACAATCTGCCAGGAAACATTTTGTAGCAAAAGTAGAGCTCGATTGACTCAAGCTATGGCACTCCATAATTGCAAACAGAGGCATGGATGGATAGATCATAACCCTATGTTCAAAACATCCTTACTGAAGTATCTCAAAATATGCATGGATCTCTCGGTAGCATCAAGTTAACATGGCATCAAAATATCACTAAATAGAGTGAAAACAGCAACATCGGGACACCTACTTTGCATGCTTGTGCTAGTCACCACATAGATCACAAAAATACATGGCATACACCCCTGGAAAGATGGCATGGCATATTACAAAACACATGTAGGACTCAAATTCATAGGGTGCACACATCAATCATAGCAAAAATAACAAAAGTGCATGTTACATTAAGAAAGCGAAACTAACATCACATAGCCCTCTTCTAACATCATTTCGGGCATCAAGATGAGCTCAAATGAAAATGATGCAATGAGATGAAATGATCTACTCTTCGAGTCGAACATTTTGACATATTACACGCGCAAAATGGAGCTCTGATGCAAAGTTATGATGCGTTGAAAATGCCACAAATAATCACGAGTTAAAGACTTAGATGAAATTGGGGAAGGAGAAAGTCAACCCAGGGCGGTTTGGATCCAGATCTGGCGAGGCGACCGGGCGGCGGCTGCAGAGCTCGTCGGGGAGGGCGAGGCGGGAGGAGGAGGCTTGGCGGGTTTGTGGCGCACGGCCGGCGGAGGCGGCGACGGCAATGGGCGGCAGGGCCGGCCGGGCGAGGTCTGAGGAGGCGGCGGCGCTGGCGACGTCCGGCGACCCGGGCGGCGGGCAGCGGCCGGGCGGCGGCAGCAGAAGGGCTGGGCCAGGCGGGCGGCGCGACCGGGCCGGGAGGCCGCTGGGCCCGGCCGGCAGCGCGTGGGCGATGTGGGGACCGGGCCCCGTGGCGCGCTCTGAGAGGCTGCGGGCGCGACGGACGTTGTCCGGCCCGCTCGGACACGTCCGTGGCGGCGGCGGGATTAAATCTAGGGTTTGGGGAATGATCCGGATTTGGAGGAGATGCATATTTATAGTTTAAGGGAGCTAGGAGAGTCCAAATGAGGTGCGGTTTTCGCTCACGATCGTGATCGAGCGACCGAGAGCATGGAGGTGACTTAGATGGGTTATTGGACTATTTTGAAGGGGTGTTGGGTTGCAACTTAAAAGAGGCCTTTGCGAGAGTGCGGTTAACCGTTGGAGTACCAGCGAGCTCCAAATGACCGAAACTTGACCGGTGGTCTACGGTGGTATACCAAGGCCACTTGACAAACCTCGGTCCATTCTGAGAAGTTTTAGTACCGCTCATGGAAAAACGTAAAAGGGGCGCGGGGAGATAGAGTGCTTGGGATTGCAAAAGCGGACAACGGGAAAAATGCTCGGAATCATGAGGCGAACACGTATGCAAATGCGATGCGCATGATGACATGATATGAAATGCATGACATGGACAAAATGCAAAATGAAGAAAACCCAACCACGGAGGGAATATCATATCACAATGCGAAAATGGCAAGAGTTGGAGTTACAAATATGGAAGGTTACATCCGGGGTGTTACATCCATATCCACATGGCCCTTGGTGATGATCTACGCCATCAAATACCTCCCACTCAAGCTTAAAGGACCAGCTCGGCATTGGCTTAACATCTTGCCGGCAGAATCAATTGGTTTTGGGAGGACACGGAAGCCGCATTCCTTGATAACTTCCGGGGCACATATGTGCGACCACCGACACCGATGACCTCAGCCACATAATTCAGCAGCCGGAAGAATCGGCGGACAATTACGACACGGTTCCTAACCAAGAAAAATCAAATCGTTATTGTCCGGATGCAGAGGCCCTTGCAGCCTTCAAACATAACATCCGCGACGAGTGGCTTGCTCGGCACCTAGGATAGGAAAAGTCGAAATCCATGGCAGCCCTCACAACACTCATGACCCGCTTCTGCGCGGGAGAGGATAGCTGGCTAGCTCGTAGTAAAAACTTGACCAAAAACCCTGGTAGTTCGGATACCAAGGACAGCAATGGCAGGTCGCGTGGCAACAAGCACAAGCGCCGCACTAACGGAGATAATGCTAAAGATACGGCAGTCAATGCCGGATTCAGAGGCTCTAAACCCGGTTAGCGGAAAAAGCCGTTCAAAAGAAATACTCGTGGCCCGTCCAATCTGGACCGAATACTCGATCGCTCGTGCAAATACATGGCACCCCGAAAAACCAGCCAACCACACCGGCAGGGATTGTTGGGTCTTAAAACAAGCAGGCAAGTTAAATGCGAACTCAATGACAAGGGCTGCATAGCGATGGCGAGGAGGAGCCCGGCTGCCGAACAATAGAGGACGAAGGGCTTCCCCCACAAGTGCGGACGGTGAACATGATATCGCAACCCACATACCCAAAAGGGAAGCGGCGTGCACTAAGGGGCGTATATGCGATGGAGCGATCGCCCCAAAGTTCAACCCATGGTCCTCCTGCCCGATCACCTTTGATCGAAGGACCACCCACTAGCATCCGCCACGGCGGATTCGCGCGTGGTTCTTGACCCAATCATCGACGGATTTCACCTCACTAGAGTCTGATGGATGGCGGTAGCAGCCTGAACCTGCTCTATCGAGGATCGGTCATAAAATGGGCATAGACCCCTCAAGGATTAAACCCACAAAGGCGACCTTTAAAGGCGTCATCTTTGGGGTGTAGAGGCCAATTGTGCAGGCTCGTTACACTCGAAGTGGTCTTGGATCCCGGATAACTTCGAAGCAAAGAGTTAATCTTGACAATGTCCCGTTCCGCTTTGCTTGGGCGAACCGCATTTGCAAAGTTCAATGCGGTGCCGCACTCGCATACCTCAAGCTCAAGATGCCAGGCCCTCGAGGGTAATCACGGTCAATGGAAACACGAGCGCTCTCTCGAGCGGAGGAGCATACGGCAACCCTCACGGTGGAGGTGCAAAGCAGCCTCTCACAGCAATTCTTGAGTCCGGCTACTAAGCGTCCGGGCACCGTCAAAGCGCCGGGTAATCTACAACAAGACCGCCTGGCACGATCCGAGCACGCGTAGCAATCCGGCCCCAACCCCAGCCATCGCGAAATTGCGAAGCCAGTACTACGCGTACATAACTACGCTTTAGAGATACCATGGGCATAAGGGGAGGGGCACGACCACGGCACGCCTAGAATGCGGCTCAACCGCACCAGGGGCTCCCGATTGTGTCATTCTTTTTCTTTCTTCTTTTCTCTTACTTTCAGGACTCCGTTTTTCAGTAGCCCTGTCCGGCTCTATAATTGCCGAACTCACGATGCAACAGCCAGGGAAGCAGAAAGCTACGTCGAGTGTCCAGGTGGTCTCTACTACGAGCATTATACCTGTTTTACATACCATCCGCAGCTTACCCTCGAGAGGGACATGTCAAATAGTCCCATCCCTTGCTTATCGCACTATTTGTATCGTTCGCTTTCATTGCAGTACCTTTTGAATAAACATTACATAGCTTTTGCCTATTATTGCACTCCTTTCTTTATCTATATATATGTTCATTTATGACACGTTGCACCCGTACACTTTAGTGCGGCCAATACACCAGGGCTTAAGTACCCCAAAGATATGGTGTGATAAGTCGAACACTTTCACAAGTGCGGCACCCGAACTTATAGCATTATATGCATCGGCTCGAATCATGTCTTGGGTCAATAGTTGGGTTTGCCCGGCTCCCATGTTTTGGTACCTTACGTTCCGTTATATCGGCTAAGGTAGCTGGGAGAACCACTGCGATTGTGCCCGGTTGAGCTGGGTTGAGCACCTCGATGGAGAAAGCTAAAACGGACCGTCATGATAGGCGAGAGCGATCGCTGTTCGAGAGGTTTTTCGGGTCCCTAAAGACTTATGCCGCTTAGGCGAGGAGTCGGCATTGTCCGGCCAAAGGCGTGGATAGCGCCCGAACTCGGTCTTCCAGTACTAGGGCTTCAGAAATTTAAAATTATAGAATTCTATGGCTAAGTGAGAGTGTTCAAGCACTATAGTCCGGTTGCCTTGTTCGTTGCGTTGGCGCCTCCCTCGAAGGACCGAGAATGGGAACAAGAGCGCTCAAGTTTATCGAACACCCGGCACTTTCGTGGCATGGGGGCTAAAGCCAACGACTTGACATCTCTCAAATTTGATAAACGGACGCACAGAAGGTAATATTTTAAATTCACAAGCGTTGCTTAGCGCATATGAACAAGTTTTCAGCGTACAAGATAACAAATGCGAGTCTATTCAAAAATTACATCTTTGGAGCATTCACCCGCTATAAGGCGGGCACCCTTCAGGACGCCCTCATAATACATTTCAGGCTTGCGATGCTCCTTGCCCTTCGGTGGCCCGTCCGTCACAAGCTTCTCATCATCCATCTTGCCCAGTGCACTTTAGCGCGGGCAAGGGCCAACAGGCACCTTCAATGCAGGCGGGCGCTTGATGACTTTAATCCATGGGCCAGGCGTCCACCAGCCGCCGCACTAGCCAGAAGTAGCTCCTGTGCATGGCTTCAATGGCCGGCTGAATTATGAGGCCCTTCATGGCCTGTTCGGCGACCTTGTGGAGCTCGACCAGCTACTTCAGCTGGTCGCTCGGGGGCACGGATGTCCGGCCTCGGCATCTTGAGACAGAACACCTTTTCCGTCGAGCTCCCTTCCTTGGCGCGGTAGAACGCGCAGCATCGAGACACACTACGGGCAGATCTGCGAATGCTCTGGAGAGCTCGGATTCGGGTAAGTAATAGATAATTCACTTTCACATGCTTGCTTTGCATAAAGAATGCCTTACCCACCGCTATCTTCTTTAATGATTCAATTTCTGGAGGGCTTTTGGGCTTGGCCTTAGCGGCTTTGGCACTCTCAAGAGCCGAGGCGAGCTCGGACTCGAAGTCTTGAGTCACGCTCCAAACTCGTGTTTTTCCACGAGCCTAGAGCTCTGCCGCACCTCCGCCACCCGCGCCTCCTGCTTCTCTCGCTCAGTGCGCTCGCATGCCGCTTTGCTTTCGGCCGTGGACACCGCTTCCTTTAAGTCGCCACCTTGTTCGTGGCCCCTACAATACCCACGTTAGTCCTGTCATTTTGCAACCAAATCCTTTCTATAAGGTATTACTTTAAGAAGGTATTACTTACCTTCCTTGTCCTCGAGCTGCTTCTTGGCAAGGCCGAGCTCGTTCTCGGACCGCTCGAGGCTCGCTTCAATGCATTGACCTCCATGATCGGTCTGGCGAGATGTCGGCAGCGCAGCCTGAATTCTCATATTGACATACTTATGTTAGACTCCTGCGTATATCTTTTTAGATCCTCAGTCCGGTTTTCTTTCCGAACACGAACTAAGCATCGAGGGGCTACTGTCTATGCGGTAATATTTTTACATATTCTAAACTTACCTCAAAGCCTGTTAGAAGGCTGGTACAGGATTCATCAGCCCGCTCTTGGCGGACTGAACTTCTGATCACCACACTCATAACAGATGTGGTGCTCCTCGTCGATGGGCGCGTTAAGCGCCTCCAGCAAGCTATCCGGTGCCTCGAATGGGCCGGAGGTCACCGGCGTCGTGATCTTACCCTTCTTACGAAGGGCGCTTGCCGGACTTCGGAACCACTGAAGGTTCCGGTACAGAGTCCGGCACAGGGCCGGACTTAGAGCCCTCTGGGGTTTCGCCTCCTTTGCGCCCGGAGTCTGGGAGGTCGCCTTGCGGCGCCTCTAGGACCACCTCCTCCTGGTTGGGCCCCTTTTGGGATTCCACCGCGGTGTCGTCTACGTCACGAGGAGAGGAGGCGGTCGGAAGTGAAGTGCTATTCACATCCGACGAATCCAGGGAGCCGCTCGACGAAGCGGCGAGCTTCGCCTATGGCGGGCTACATGGTTATGTCCAGCGTTAGAAGACACTATGCAACAAATAAAAAGTCATGAGCTATTCCGGAGTCCGGACATTTACGATCTCGCCAGGGGCTTGGCCCTCGGTGGCCACTCCTCCTCGTCGTTGTCGGCGTTGGTGGAGAAGTTCAGAGGAAGGGTCCTTCCTTTCTTGGACCCTCCGACCTCCCCAGTCGGGGCGGCCTTCCTTTTCTTCTCTCCCCCCGCTGGGGGAGAGGCTTCTTTTTCCTTCTCCTCGTCCTCAGGGGAGGATTCCGCCTCAGAGTCGTCGGACGATGAGTCCGATAGCACCTGGCGCGGGAGCTCCTTGAGTTCCGTGGCCTTCTTCTTAGCCTTCTTCTCGGCACCACGTGAGGTGCGGAGCCAGCAGCCCCGTCAATCGGGCGTCCGCTGGGACTTCTGGCAAGGGGGTCGGACAACCAATCTGTCCGGACGTCTTCAGCCAGTCCTGTCAAAGGTTAGGGAGTTTTAGATCCCGCATAGAGTCAAACTATGAAAAAAGAGTCCCATAAAGGGTAAAATAACTTACCTCGCTGGCTTGACGCTGCGAGCTGAATCCGCGATCTTCGGTAGCGGATGCGGGAGCTTCGGCGCCCTAGAACAGCACCTTCCAGGCATCTTCGTACGTAGTGTCGAAGAGCCGGCTCAAGGTTCGGTGTTGTGCCGGATCAAACTCCCACAAATTGAAGGCCCATTGCTGGCATGGGAGAATCCGGCGGATGAGCATCACCTGGATTACGTTGACAAGCTTGAGATCCTTGTCCACCAGGTTTCAGACGCAGGTTTGGAGTCCCGACAGCTCTTCCGAATCACCCCACGTCAGGCCCATCTCATTCCATGATGTGAGCCGTGTGGGGAAGCCAGATCGGAATTCGGGGGCCACCGCCCATTGAGAGTCGCGCGGCTCGGTGATGTAGAACCACCCCGATTGCCACCCCTTTATGGTCTCCACAAAGGAGCCCTCGAGCCATAGGACGTTGGCCATCTTGCCCACCATGGCACCTCCGCACTCCGCTTGGCGGCCGCCCACTACCTTGGCTTGACATTGAAGGTCTTCAACCATAAGCGAAGTGGGGCGGGATGCGAAGGAAGGCCTCGCACACGACGATAAACGCCGAGATGTTGAGGATGAAATTTGTGGCTAGATCGTGGAAATCTAGGCCGTAGTAGAACATGAGCCCCCGGACGAATGGGTGAAGTGGAAACCCTAGTCCGCGGAGGAAGTGGGGGAGGAACACCACCCTCTCATGGGGCCTGGGGGTGGGGATGAGCTGCCCCTTGTTGGGGAGCCGACACACGATGTCGCCGGACAAGTATCCGGCTTTCCGCAGCTTTTTGATGTGCCCCTCCGTGACGGGGGAGGCCATCCACTTGCCTCCCGCTCCGGACATGGTTGGAGAAGGTTGAGGTGGGATGTGCGGACTTGGGCGCTGGAGCTCGAGTGCGCGGAAATGGATGAGCAAAGGAGGAAGAAGGCGTAGGTTAAAAGGAGGATCCTTATCCCCTTATATGGACGGACGAAGCTAAGCGTCCCCCGCCAGCCTGGTAAAACTCGCTTATCTCCCAAGCATCGTAATCAATGGCGCGTTTGGGTTACCCACGCCCGTATTGATGAGGAACCCAGAATAAGGGGGGCACGGTCTCCGCTCTGATAAGACGTGCCGAAGAAACCGCCTCGCTAAACGCGCTGAGGTGGAACAGTAAAACGATTCGTATAAAGGCCTGGCCGTGGTGTGATGTCACACCGCGGAATACGTCAACAGATCTGTGCAAAGGTTATTCTCTCTACGGTGGTATGTGGAACTTGTTTTGCAGAGCGGACACTATCCTTGTGTTCAAAATCTTCTATGAAGTATTGGAGGAGAACCCACCTTGCAATGCGAAGACAATGTGCGCGCGGGCTCGTCGTCATTGAAGCCTGGTTCACGGGCTACTGAGGAGTC